>VZQC01014421.1:1464997-1907020 GCA_009823505.1 Rhizomys pruinosus
AGCTGTGTGGGTTTGGGCACAACAGCTTGCAAATTGGTTTCACATGAAGGATGCTTGTACTCATAAATTATCACTTATTGTTTAAAAAATGAAAAAAAAAAGAAAAATGCAGGAAAGTTACGGTAGAACGCATGATCTAGGATGGGCTGGGGTGGGGTGGGGGGAAGGGAAAGGGATATATGCCTGAACTGAATTGGAAAATGATGTATGAAATACACGAAGCATCAATAAAAAATGAAAATTAAAAAAAGAGAAAGTCTGAAAAGCTAGTCCTCAGAAAGTATGTTATGGGGCTGGAGAGATGGCCTAGCGGTTGAGAGTGCCGATCGCTCTTGCAGAGGACCCGGGTTCGATCCCCAGCACCCACATGGCGGCTGAGAACCGTCTTTAACTCCAGTTCCAGGGGAATCCGACACCCTCTTTTGACCTCCGCAGCATTGCCCGACACGGGTGCACAAACCTACATGCAGACAGTACATTCATACACATAAAAAATAAATTAATTAAAAAAAAAAAAGAAAAAAGAAAGTATGTTATTTGCCAGTACATTGCATCAGTTCAACTACGAGATCACAGATTTAGTAGATCCACTCATGCTGCCCGAATACCACTAGTCTGGATCCAAAACAATGCCAGACAATTGTGATCAGGATAGCCAACCCTACAAGAAGTGACCCTTTCCGTATTGGCAGAAGGCCAGGCCCTGTGGTCACACTCATGATGAACTCTTGTCTTAGCTGTGTCCTTGTTGGTGATCTGTTTAAGACCTAAAATAACTGGGCTTAGCCCCTTGGCAAGCTGCTTTTGAGAGCATGCCAATGCTTGCTTTCAAAGTTCTCCAAACTTCGAAACTCATCATCAGGGTCCATTGTCCAGCTTCTCCAAGATACCTTCAAAGATCCTGAGATCCAGATGTTCTCACCTCCTCCTTGAGGCATCTGCTGATTTTTAACACGTGGCATTTCACCACCCTCAAGCCTCTGCCACCTGTCCCAGCATCATCCCTGGCTGTTCTGACTTCGCCTTCAGAACTGGGCTGTGTGTCTTGTCTGAAGTAGTCAACCCATGCTGCTTCTTCAACAACAATGACTTTTATGGTTAAATATTATATCATTCAAACATCTTCATTTCATAATAGTTTTTGTTTTCCCTATATTCAGAATATTTATAGCTTCTTTCTGGAATAATATCCATTCGCGCCTGTTGGAATATCAGGGCCTAGTCATGTGATCTGCTTTTACAATGACAAGAGTGTGGCAGAAACAGTTGTTCCAGTTTGTTCACCTCTGAGATCTTAGATAGAGAGTTCACAGTGTACTGCAGCTCCCCAAACCTCTGTACTAGCAGAATACCATGGCTTACCTAAAAAGGACATACGACGTGAGCAAGAAAACATTGTCTAAGTAATTTGTTTGAGTTGGTGAATTTTACAGTCCCATAGTGACTCTTTTTTTTTTTTTTACTTCAAAAGTTGTTTATTGCTAACTGTCAGAGAATTTGCAATAACAAAACTGTATAACAAATTCCAAATTCCATGCAGCAATTGATGGAAACTGATACCAAAGAAGGAATTTTTCTACCACAGTAACTTAAGTGTATGTGGCTTTGATTTCAGAGGTGGACAGGGAGCAGCAAGAAGTTCTAATTGGGCTTAGCAAGCATGTGGGTGGGTAGTGAAATCTCGTAAAACCGCCATCCATGGCAACTCAGAAGACAAACACATCTTAATAAGACAGCCGCTTTAGACAAATAAATGGGAATAGAGACTTTGGTGGCACAAGCTGGTTGCTAATGGTTACATTTGATCAAAGTCTATGAGGAGAGGACTTGTCCAATTTTAAATCAAGAAAAGAAAGGGATAAAAAGTGACTTGGAAAGGGGTTGGAAAATATAACTGATTCTGAATCTCTAACCTTTTAGATACACAGGTTGATTAAAATTCAGTTCTGTGAAAAGGACCAAATCAAGGGTCATTATACTCTTTGTTAAGGTACTGCAATCTTTCTGAATTACATTCATTGGAGACAATGATTCAGGTAAAATGAGAATTGGCTTGGCTCTTCCATGCAATCTGTTAGGCTCGAAGTACCAGCAATGAAGTCTTGTGAAATAAAACTCCATGTCTAAAAATTTGGGGATGTAGCTATTAAAACCAAGTAAATTTGAGAGTTCTATTTTCAAACATCCAACAGTCTGGGCTCAAATGAGGATTGGACGCCCACATTTTTTTATAGCAATGTATAGTGCAAAGAAACATGCTAAGCCCTCAAGACAGATAGTCTCTATTGCTCTCTTTATAGGTGGTCAAGAAGTATCATTGAGGGGAATATAGAGCCTTCAAAGGAACAATTTTGCTCAGTGAAAAAAGAAAGAAAGCACTGTCTTGAAAAAATGATGTCTGTCAGTGGGAATCCAGAGTATTTATTGGCATGAAACTTTCCTCTCACTGTGTTTGTTTATAAGGAGGGAAGAGGTTGCTCAGGCTGTTTCCCATCGTTGTTGCTTTAGTTTGCTTTTTGATTATGTGCTGATCATCAGAAAGAGAGAGACAGAGAAAGAGGGAGAGAAAGGAAGGAAGGAAGGAAGGAAGGAAGGAAGGAAGGAAGGAAGGAAGGAAGGAAGGAAGGAAGGAAGGTAAAAAGAACTATTTCAGGGCAAGAGAGTTCATTAAGACCCTAGTCTTTTACTTTAGCATCATAACTGCACTTGAAGTTATTTTTCTCTATGGATGGAAAAGTGCACTGGCAAGCGTAAAGGAAGAGTGAACTTAGTATGTGCAATGCTTAATCCTCACTATCAACTTGATTTGATTTGAAATCAACTAGGATACACACCTCTGGATGTGTCTGAGGGGGCTACCAGGGAGATGTAATGAAAGTGGAAAGACATGTCCTGAATGTGCTTGCTACAGCTGCAGGGTGGCTTCCCAGATTGAATAAAAAAGAGAAAGTAAGCAGGGCACCAGCATTCATTACTGTCTGCTTCCCGACTACAATCCGAGTGTCCAGCTGCCTCAAGGTCCTGCTGCCCCAGCTGGAGACAGTCTCACTGTCCTGCATTTGCATCCCCACCGTGAAGCCATGTGCCAAAATAAACCCTTCTTTCCTTATGTTTTTGGGTCAGCTATTTTGACACAATGATGAGAAAAGTCACTAAACCCAAGCTGTGGAAGACTGGGCCATCCTTTACAGTTAATCTGCTATGCACTGTGAGCAGGTAACACTTCCATTCTCATAGAAAACCATTGTCTGTGAGTGTGAACGTCGCTTTGGGCTATGAAGAGTAAACAGAATGACTGTAGGAGCAAGCCTGCGATTTGACCCTTCTCTAAATGACTGTAGGAGCAAGCCTGCGATTTGACCCTTCTCTAAATGACTGTAGGAGCAAGCATGCAATTTGACCCTTCTCTAAACCCGGACCCAAGGCTACCTTTTCCTTCCAATGAAGAGTGAACAGAAATGACTGTAGGGGCAAGCATGCGATTTGACCCTTCTCTAAACCCCCGGACCCAAGGCTACCTTACCTTCTGGTGCTCTCCTCTGATGTACAGAATCCATCTCATGTCGTCCTGCTTGTCTGCTTTTGCTTTTGCTTCCTTGTGTTTTGGTGTCAGAGCCAGGAAGTCATTGCCAAGCCCATTTTTATGGAGATTTCTGCCTATTTTTTCTTCTTGGCGTTTTACAGCTTCAGGTCTTAAGTTTGTCTTTAATCTGTTTTGAGCGTATTTTTATGTTTAGTATAACATGAAAGTCCAATTTCATTCGTTTGCCTATAAATATCCAGTTTTTCAACATCTTTCTTGAAGAGGCTGTCTTTTTCTCATTGTGTATTCTTGGCATTTGAGGAAACATCCAAAATATATAAGGAATGCTGATAATTCAATAGAAAAGGAAATAAATCACTTTGAAAATGGACAAAGGCAGTGAATAGAGATGGGCATTTCTCTAAAAAGGGCAGACAGATAAACAGCAGGTACTTGTGTTAGTCAAGGTTTCCAGAGGGAGACTCAATAGGAGATAAATAGATTCAGATACTGATACAGTCATATAAGAAGATTCATGGGATTGTGAAGGATAAAAAGCTCAACAACAGGCTGTAAGACCAGAGTTGGCAATGTTGCTCAGTTAAAGTCCAGGAACCTTTGAACTAGTTTACCATATGGGCTAACTCCAACTCACAGTCTAAGATGGGCATGAGCTTGAGAGATGCTCAGTGGTTAAAATTGCTTGCTATATAATTACAAGGATCCCAGCATCCAGAAAACAAACCAAGGGCCCAGTGAATCCCTATAACACAAGTGTGAAGGAGGGCAGAGACAGGAGGATTGGTGGGGTTTTGCTGGCTTCCAACCTAGACAAGAAAATGTGAGCCACAGGTTCAGGGAGGGACGCTGCTACAAAAGAATAGGTGAAAAGTGATAGAGAAGGCAACGAGTGCTCCTTCTGTACTCTGTGTATAGTGGTATGCAAGCACACAGTCAGAGAGAGAGAGAGAGAGAGAGAGAGAGAGAGAGAGAACAATGACTGAAGGTCTGAAAACCCAGCGTATTTCTGGTACAAGTCATAGGGTTCAAGTTCAGAGCACTTGAATTTGGAATCCTGATGCCCAAGAGCAGAAGAGAGAGCACAAATCCACCTTTCCTTGGCCTTTTGGTTTTATCTGATACTTCCCCTGGCTGGAAGGTACCATCCTTTGGGGTAAAGGCAGATCTTCCTAGCTTGGTGCCGGTCTTCTCTAGAAACATTCTCATAGACACACCAAACATAGCCAAATACACATGGCCGGAGAGGTCATAGAAATTAGAGAAAACCCCAATGCTGTCACATCCATAAACAAATGTAATTTCTTACTATGTACAAAATATGGATCCTTATATTCACAGGCAAGTATCTCAGTCACCACTCATCAAAGAAGCTTCTTTTACAACAGACTGTGACTGTTAAGAATTTCACAACTGGTCAAACACAGACATTGTCTGTGAAATGCTCAAGCCTAAGTGGCACGTCTGCAATGCTCATGGACAGTAGAACAAGAGGTAGAGAGAACACTAAAGTATCTCTCAGGTCTCGGAAATGAAGCTCCCTCGTGCAACAGAGGACCAGGACCACAAAAAGTCACAAATGGCCAAAGCGTAGAGAGTAAGTCTGCAGAGCGTGGGTCCTTGGACAGGACTCCTATACTAAACTCCACCCGCCCAGGGTTCAGGGACCATTGTGGAAGAGGGAACAGAAAAATTGTAAAAGCCAGGGAGGAAGCGCATAACCACATGGAAATAGAGTCCTACAGGCTCCTGGGACTTTGCTCATACGAACCTTCAGTTATGGTGCCATCAGGCATATCACCCATGCAAACTCAAGCAGACAAAAACCCAGCACAGAACTGTAGAAAAGGGCAGCCAACCTGACCTTAATCTTAGTCAAAGAATAAGGTCCTGGTCATGTCCTCAGCATGTCTTTCAGGAACATGTCTTTAAGAAAAAGAGATAAGGAAACATAAGACCCCAACCCCGTATTGGCATTCCCCAGCCTCTAGCTATGGCGGCACCAGAGGCATCTTCCGATAAATAGTTCTGGCATCTCTAGCCTCAGGTAGAGACAAGTCTACTGGCAGATCCAAGGGGATTTCCAGCTCTTAGCCAAGAAAGAAAGTGGACATTTTCTTTTGGAGGTCTTCACCCTAAACTGGCTAGGCCTTTTCTACCTCCTGATCTTATCATTAACACAAATGACAGAATGTATGAATTGCAGCGGGATGGGTGTCCATGGGAAGGCACCAGTGGAAAAGGGGGTACAATGATGATCAAGACTGATCAAGATGTTCTAAAAGGGAGACCCCGCCTCAAAAATACCAAAAAAAGGAAAAAACTAAAAAAGAAAAAAAAAAAAGACTGATTAAGATGTTCTAAAAGGAAGACCCTGCCTCAAAAATACCAAAAAAAGGAAAAAACTAAAAAAGAAAAAAAAAAGACTGATTAAGATGTTCTATATGAGATACACAAATAAAGATTTCACAAAAATATGCTCTTTTCTTTATCAAATTTGTGTCAATGTAGCAGTTTCTAAAAAATAAACTTATAAGTAAAAGAAGGAAAGAAAAAGAAAGAAAGAAAGAAAGGAAGGAAGGAAGGAAGAAAGAAAGAAAGAAAGAAAGAAAGAAAGAAAGAAAGAAAGAAAGAAAGAAAGAAAGAAAGAAAGAGAGGGAAGTGGAATTAGTGGATAATTATCTATGTTCTATTTCTATCCAAGATCTTAACATTTAATGTGGGACGTGTGCATTGAGCTGTGCTCCCCAGCATGGATAGCGAGTAGCTAGCTAACAGTGACTCTTTGCTGACCAGCTGTGAGCTCCAGGCTTGCTATCATTTCTTAGCCATCTAGTTAGCTTGTCTTATTTTACCTGATCCACCCCTAGCACTCTCAGCTTCCTGACTCGTTTAGAGGTCTCTCGGGTGCATCACTAATTTTGTAACTGGGATGGCATTCATCCTCTAGCTGTGCCTTTTGAGGGATGTGTTTGGTTTAGGAAACGATATTCATCTGACTTTGAAGAGACAGCAGGCAGGGCCCTGGGAACAGGGAAGAGCAAGAGACCTAGATCAAGTGGGCCGTGCGAGCAACAAACTACCCGGATTCAGGGATAACCAGGAGAGCAGGGGAAGGGCAAAAAATAATAAGAGGGATGAGCGAAGGTCCTGAGCAACCCCCAGGGGCAAGCCGAGGATGTCAGGAAGGAAGAAGGAAGCCCCGGCAGGGAGTCTAGTGCTGTATTTTAAGTATCCCTATACTTGGGGACAGTGCTTGCCTGTTCTGTAGGGTAGTCTGGAAAGGGTTCTGGGTGAGGTGTCCTTCTCTGAAGAGTTAAGCCATATGTATGAGAGTTGGGATCGAACAAGCTCCCAAAAGAAAAGAAGGAATAAGAGAAGCCAGAAAGTCCTAAGATTGGATCTTGAAAACAGAGGATTTGCTGTGGTGTACGAGGAGGCCACTGGGCAGGACTTCTTTAGGTATTCTGGGATGCTGACGCCTCATACTGCTGATTCTAGCGGATCCTGGCTAATCATTATTGAATGTGTTGATCTCGTCTTCTGTTCTGCAACTCTGATCAAATCAAACTTGTTTAAAATATTTATTCCAGCTCCTACTATAGTCCAAGGTATGGAAATAAGTATGAATGAGTGTGTGAACAAATAAGAAAATGAATGAATATAGCTATCTGAGCATAACTCTGCATTTTCTACCTGGCTGAGAGTTTCAGGGAGGAGAAAGCCACACCTCATGTCATTCAACATTCCTGCCAAATAAAGAAGGTGCCCATCAGGTGTTAAGCTAAGTTGTTCTTTCTTGGTGATAATTTTAGCCCCCATTATGATGATTTTATTAACTGCATTTGTCTTCTCGACTTCTTTGGGTGCTCAGAATTCAGTATTGTGTCCGTAATTGTATATTGCTATGTCTAAAGTAGCAAGAAAAACTAATGAAAAATTGTGGGTTTTGAACATAGATAGATATGGGTTTAAAGCCTAGATCACCATAGGACCACACCACATACATCTATAACTGTGCCGAGCCCTCCATGCTTCCTGCAGGAGAGATTAGGAACCCGCATACTTTTATTATGGAAATTAAGTTGAACAGGATGTCTAAAGTTTCCAGGAAGTTTCTGATGCCAGGGTGATACCCAGTCCACTGTGGTCCCTGTGGTACTTGTCAAATGTCTAAAGCTCACAAGGCAACTCCAGACTGCTCTGTCAAGGACTGCTCTGGTACCATGCGCATTTGTTTGAAACTGCCTCATCATTATGAAGAGAAGATTCCAATGACTTTTAAATTACTGATATTTTTATTTGTTCCTAGTAAAATTAATGTAATATTACCCAGTTTTGATAGCATCCTTTACTCAAAGAAAATCATGGTTTCTCAAGATAGACAAAGTGTAAAATGAACTATTTTAAAATTACAGTTTTGAAATTGTGACTCTTCATAGACTAAAACAAATGAAGGCAAAAGAGCTGAAGGGATGGCTTAGCAGTTAAGAGCACTTGCCACTCTTGGAGAAGCCTCCCTCAGGTTCAGCTCTCAGTATCCACACAGTGACTCACAGCCACCAAATCCAGGGGATCTGATGCCCTCTTCTGGCCTTTGTAGGTGTTGCAGGCATATGCTCCACATACATACATGGAGGCAAATGCATATGTAGAATAAAAATAAATAAAACTTTTAAAAACAGATCTCTCTACTGCATCTTTTGTTTATTTCTCTGAGTTCCATACCTGGAGAATATGAAGAGGGAAGGAAACTGGGGTGGTATAATTATTCTGTAACCTTTTCTGGAGTTCAGCTGGTTTTAAAAACTGTGCAGCCCTGATATTTAGGTTATGATTTCTTTAGATATTAAGTACAATCGCAGCATAAAGGGTCTTACCATTAGTGACTGCTTTCCAGTGAAAACTGGGTACAGATCTGATGTCGCTGCTCACCAGCTACAGAGTTGCTGCTGACACTGGAACCTACAAACCAAATCAAAATTAAGGTGGCACCGCCCAGGTTGGAGAACATGCCAGGAACGGCTGTAGCCCTTGACAGGAAAGAGGTCACAGACAAAGATGGATGCTACTTGGAGCCCTGGGCTGGAAGCTGGAAATGGTCAGTTCTCAGGAAGAACTCGGGCTGTCTGCACAGTTCAGAGATGAAGCCATGTGCTAATTAAAGTTAATTAGAACCTTTCCTAGTCTGTTGTCAGATCCCTTAAATTTGGAAGCTAAGGCTCTTGAGGCAGTATGATATAGTTTTTTCTAAAGCTCTTGACCTGGCTCGGATAATGAAATGGTAAGCGGATATTAGTGAAAACAATATCCACTTATCATTGGCATTTTGTGAGGATTATATCCAAGGCCTCTTCGGCTAACAAAATCTGCAGATGGTCAATGGTCATCTCAAATGACATAATATTTGTGCACTCACTCTCCATGTTCCTTGAGTGCTGTAGATGGTTATAATACCTAATGCAATGTAACAGCATGAAACTGGGAAGTAAAAGTCAGGTCCTTGTCTTATCAGAGAAGACTCTTGCCCTTTGATCCCTAGACCTAGAATATCACACACACACACACACACACACACACACACACACACACACAACTATTTCCATGACAGTCCTTTTGCACTGTGTCAGTTTATACACTAGCCTTCCTCATTGGCTGTCATTTGAAGAAAGGGGACCTATCCAGCGGATGGTGAATACTGTGGATAGCATAGATAAAGCAGTTTTAGAAGTCTGTAAAATAAGCTGGGCATGGTGGCATACACCTTTAATCCTAGCACTTGGGAGGCAGAGGCAAGCGGATCTTTGTGAGTTCAAGGCCAGCCTGGTCTACAGAGTGAATTCCAGGACAGCTGGGGCTACAGGGAGACCCCGTTACGAAAAGATTAAAAAAAAAGTCTGTAAATAAAAATATATCCTATCATTAACAAAGTTGGAATTGCATCCTACACAATAATGGAGGAAGAAAATAGCAAAAGGACTAAGAAACAGGCATCTGTGGCTGACATATACTGCTTACCAGTGGAAACACTATCTAGGCTGCCAAACACTTGAACATTCTGTAAAGCAGCATAATTTCAAAAGCCATTATTTCTTTTCTTCCTACATCCAAAGACGAGACAAAAAGTCCGTAGAAAACATGATCATGAAGCAGGTGCCCCGTTGGAAGAGACACAGCCTCTTCCTCCTGAGAGCTGGTAAGAGCTGGCAGAATTAAAGCCCTGGACCACAGTGACTCTGGGTTCCAAATACAGGGAAAGTGAGGGAGCTTGAGGGTGCACACAAGTTGTGGTGGAAATGTCATATGCCAGCGACATAACAGTATAACAAAAGTCTCTTTCCTCCATGTGATGCAAAGCTGAGGCCCATCATCAAAGACACAAATCTAAAGTTACTGTGCTGCTCAGAGTCCAGGAGCAGCCTCTTCCTGGGCTCCTCCAGTACATTCCACAGCTGCTTCCTTCTTTACACGTTTGTCAGAACTCATGAACACGATTTTCTCAATGGCTGTTGCTTCTCTGAGATAACCTTCGATCAATAGGCTGTTTTGAGAGGAGGTAAAACATCCCATCCTGCAGGGAAGCTCATTAAGCTCAGGAAGGAAATAACTAAATAGCTTCAGGAAGTCTCTGAAATCGATAGGTTCAGGAGGCTTCTCCTTCCCCAAGACTGCTGAGAGACAGTCCAGACAAGCTAAGCTGCCTGAAAGAAGCAGAGCCCAGCAGAGCTCCCCGGAAAGGACAGCCTCCACCCTGTAGCTGTCTACAGGTTATCCACGTTTCCCGCTTTTGTGAGCCGTCACCCATGTTGAGGCAGGCTTTTGGCGATGTAGCTGCTTTGAGTTGTTTCTTCTCCTGAAGTTACCCATCATCCACACTCCTCTAAGAAACCCCAGTAAAACTCATTGATTCACCAAACTGGACTTTGGTGATAGCCTTACTTTGGTCTGTCATTGGTTACTAATCTGAGTTGAGTGAACATTTGTTCATGTCGCTCCAGGAAGTGTCACACACAATTTAGTTCTTACCTGACACATAGTGTCACCACCAGTGGACTCCATCAGATTTTGAGCTGGAAGAAGTTTCAGTAGCCTTACTCACAGATGTCATGGTTCCTTGCTCTTCAAAGGTGAGACGCTCAGGCTGGCCCCTCACATCAGGCTAATCAGGTATCTATTATGCACCATGCATAAGACATGCATTGTCCTGTTATTTTTTTTTTTTTATTTTTAAAAATTTTTTTTTTATTAATTTTATTTATTTTTGTATGTGTATGAATGTACTGTCTGCATGCAAGTTTGTGCACCCGTGTCGTGCAATGCCGCGGAGGTCAGAAGAGGGTCTCGGATTCCCCTGGAACTGGAGTTCTCCTGGAATTGGGGCTTCAGACGGTTCTCAGCCGCCATGTGGGTGCTGGGGATCGAACCCGGGTCCTCTGTAAGAGCGGTCGGCGCTCTTAACCGCTAGGCTATCTCTCCAGCCCTGTCCTGTTATTTAATCCTCATTTAATCACAGATTGCACGGAGCTCGTTCACAGCACAACAGAGAAGCATGTCCTCCTTTGGACTCTGAAGCATACTCTCCTTCAAGACCATATTTCCATTTTCTCTTTCTTTATGGGGGCGATGCTGCTATGCTTCAGCTTCCTAAACTTCAACCCCATTGCAGGAATAGCTTATGGTCATTTATAAAACCTCTCAGCAAATGTGTAGCTTCAAACCTAGTCAAACACCACTTTCAAAAAGAGATGACTGAGGAAAAAGCTTCGACTCACCTCATTAAAACCATGCTGTGATTCTTAATGTATCCATTTAATCACTTTCCTTATCTTGAACGGAGAATTCTGTCTTTGCTAATATTAAATCAATGCTTGCTCAAAATTGAGGAAAAAATAGAAAATACAGAGACATAGAAGAAAAGCATCTACCATATCCCATTCCAATGGTAACACCAGCTGGGTATGAATCAGCTGTGCTCCATACACAGGGGGCTTAGATCCTCTGTGTGAAGGTGGAGTTGTGATCAGCAATCCATCTGAGCCAGTCACCATTCATTAAGAGCATGGCTTCCTGTTCTTCGGTGGCTCTTTAGAGGAAAGATGCATTATAGCACATCAAGAAAGCTGACCCTTCACCCTCAGGTCAAGGAAAGGCTCAACCTTGGCTGGAGGTGAGACTTTATTTGGAACATTTCTGAGAATAAGTGAATGAATTTTATTTTTTAATGTCCACTCTCTGCCAGGTACTTGACAAGAGGTTTTATAAAAGCATTGGCTCTGTCTTGTTCCCTGTTATTTTTTCAATGTCTAATGACTGTTTCACAGTACAGTATCTAAAATGTACAATTCCTTGGATGTTTCCAACATTCACACCATAAAGTAAGCATTTCAGATTCATCAAAGAAGCTAAAAACCAAAGCTTAGAAAAGTCCAGTCAGCTCCCCATGTTAAAGAACTATCATCAAAAGAATGTTTTATCCCAAAACCCATCAATTTTGCACAAACGTGTCCTGTCTTTTTACTTGACACTACACTTGATATCCTGGCAAGGGCTTCATATATTTTAGTCTTTGTAAAGCAAATAAAAAAATTATCAGCATCAAAGGCCTTATTTGACTTATTGTTGATTCATGTCTTTGTCTGATAAGAATCTTCCTCCACATTGGATTTCTGAACTAAACTAGTTTGTTTATATGATCTCTTTACTCTGAAATGTTTTATAGAACACTTTTTTATTACAAATGAATAAGAAGCAATGTAGTTTCTAAGTAGTCTATAATTCTTCCATCTTGAGCAAGCAGTCTAGACTTGTCTCCCTCTAAGTGCCCTTAAGCCATGCTAAAGAGTTTATATCCGAAAAGAAAGCTAACAAGGAATCAATCCCTCAGTAAATTTTAATAGGCAAATAGGTAAATAACTTAGTATTCTACTTTGTTTTCCATTGCTGTGATAAACTACTGACCAACAGCAACATAGGAGAGGAAGAACATTTTTATATCTTATATATTACAGTCCATCATCTAGGAAAGCCAAGGCAGGACTTCAAGACAGGAACCTTGAAGCAGGAACTGAGGCAGAAACCATGGAGGAATGCTGCTTACCAGTTTGCACACTCTGGCTTGCCCAGCTAGCTTTCTTATCTAGCCCAAGCACCTGCCTAGGAACAGCATTACCTATAGTTGGCCAGGAGCTACTGCATCAATCAATAATCAAGAAAATGCCTCACAGACATGCCCATAGGCCAATCTGATAGAGGAAATTCCTCCACTGAGATTCTGTCTTCTCAGTTTATAAAGTTGACAATTACAATTAAGCATCACACCTGGTCACATTTGCATTTCAGAACACTTAGTGGTTAAAAAAAATAGAGAATGAGTTTGAGCAAAACAAATCTGGAGAGAATCAATTAAAATAATACTGTGTGGTTCCCAGAGACAGACTAGGAGTCTAATGGAAGAGAACTGAACCTTCCCTGAAGGGAGCCTGGAATCTGCCCTCAGTTCTTGGGTAGCAAGAGCCACCAAATTTAGCTACCATCATTTAGCCCTTGGGTATATTTTTGATAAAATAATTTTTTCCTGGAAATTCGGGTTACATATAAAGAGGGTGTGATTTTGTGTGGGAACTTTGGCTTTTGAGAATCAGCTAGACCTCTGGATGAACTGGAAACTAAGATCAATTAATAACAGGCTAATCATATTTATGGTATTGAGCAGGATAAACCTCCTGACTACTTCTCTAGCTGTAACCTCTCTATGAATACCACCCCTTATCTTCTGCCCACTCCACCAGTGAAGACACCTGACAGTCTATGCCTGGAACCCTCCTGGATCACCCTGGACACCCCTTTCATTGGCTGGCTATACTCTGTATACTTTATCTGCACTAGATTGTAATGTGTTCTATGCATCCATGTTAGCTATCAAAACAAAATGTGATTTGGAAACATTAGGTCTATGAATTTTGTCTAAAGGCAGAGCAGCAGTCTTGGGGACTATATTTAATTTGGTAATTGGTACCAGAATCAAGATAATCTGTTGTTTAAAACTTCACAAGTGTGCAGAATAAGTAGAAGTGGATATGAACAGGAGTGGAGACATCATGAGATGTTTAGTAGGTTCTATGGACAGGGCTTGTAATATGGAGGGAGAGGAGCTAAGGGATCCAGTATGAGCACAGTTCCTTCCTGGTCACTAATTGAGTGCTGTGTGTTCATTTTACTAATTATTCCCAGAACCAATTGAGACATTGTAGATACAAAACAAATGTTAAATAAAGAGTAGTCTGGCACCATAAAGAAAGTCAGACTGACTGACCAGAGTAGAGGATGACAGTGGACCAACAATGGAAACTAGGTTGGAAGAAAAACCCTTCTACTTTTAAAATCCATCCATGAAATCATTTGTTTGAATGAATGGATGCTTAGTATCAAGGGATGAGGCAATCAATGTTTGTTAGTGACATATTCATCAAGAATGGTTGAGGTGTTTTCTTTTTTTTATAAATTTATTATTTTTTTATTAATTTTATTTATTTCTGTATGTGTATGAATGTACTATCTGCATGCAAGTTTGTGCACCCGTGTCGTGCAATGCCGCAGAGGTCAGAAGAGGGTGTCGGATTCCCCTGGAACTGGAGTACTCCTGGAATGGAGTTTCAGACGGCTCTTGGCTGCCATGTGGGTGCTGGAGATCGAACCCGGGTCCTCTGCAAGAGCAGTCGGCGCTCTCAACCACTAGGCTATCTCTCCAGCCCCGAGGTGTCTTCTTAATAAAGCAGTTAAGCTTTTTGACTCATTGGTCTCATCCAGCTAAGTTAATGAGTATTGGTCAATTTCAAATTTCATTATATCTGCCTGTATAATAAACACTATCCTTAAAATCTCTAACATCTGGAAAACCCAGCATATAGCCTGAATGAAATCTACTGATAAAGAAATCTGCTTTTGTAGTGGTCCACCTGGAACACTAACTTGTTTTTATTCATTCTTTAGTAACCACAAAATTGAAGTTATGAAATTTTATTTTATTGCTCCTTTGGGTCTAAATCTAGATGCTGATCATGATTTCCAAGCTAGTTGATATTTTTCTCATTCTTATGCTCTTTTTCTCTAGAAAGTTGGGATACACAGAAGTCTCTTTAGGTAAATTTTCATAATTACCAGGACTGGAGAGATGGCCTAGCAGTTAAGAGCACCGACTGCTCTTGCAGAGGACCCAGGTTCGATCCCCAGCACCCACATGGTGGCTGAGAACCATCTTTAACTGCAGTTCCAGGGGAATCTGACACCCTCTTCTGACCTCCGCAGCATTGCACGGCATGGGTGCACAAACCTACATGCAGACAATACATTCATACACATAAACAATAAATTAAAAATTAAAAAAATGTCATAATCACCCGTATTTCATCAGTGTCATATGTATATACAATTATTAAATTGAAAACAGTAAGAAGGAATTAAATTTGCTTGTACTTTTTACCCAAGAATTCTGGATGTTCAGTATATAAATGAGGACAACAATGTCATAGAAGATATTTAATTTTTATTTTTAAGGTTAACTTGGTTCCCATCAGCTCTCCTTGGGCCTGGGCGCATTCCAACTGAGGTTTCAGGAGACCTCCTCACTAGCTGGGTTAGTTAACCGGATACCACTACACTCATCCCCCTACTTTGGGACCAGCCCTAGTCTCACTGCTCCAGAGTACAGAGTCTTCTCTGCCATCCAGTAATATCCAGCTCATTCTTGGCCCTTGGTCCATTCTCCCTGAGGCTGCAGGAGATCACCTGACTAGTTAAGGTGAGTGAGACAGATCCCAGCCCCAGGCCTCCAGTACTAGAGCTCACACTTTCTCTGCCAACTAGTAAGAAACAGACCATACTGTTACCATAGGCCTTTCTTGGACTTTGGACCCTTCCTACTGAGGGTGCTGCTAGAGAGTGCTTGAGAAGCTGGGTGAATTAGAAAGATCCTACCACACCAGATCACCATTCCCATGCTTTTGGACCACCACTGGATACTCTGCTCCAGAGCTCATACCTTCTCTGATTAGCTGGCTAGAACCTGCCCAACTGATCCCCATCACCTTTACTTGGACTCGGGGCTTCATCTCCCTCTTGGAGAGATCCTGACTAGCCTGACCATCCATTCAATACCTCCAATAAAATGTCAGAAGAGTGAAACTGAAGTACAGATAAACTACTCATACTCGAGCAGAAAACAACAAAGCTACATAAACAAAATAAATGGAATCGAACTTCAAATCAACAAAGGCAGGCTAGAGTTTCAAATCAAGTATACAGTGAACAAAAGAAACCCATATACCCAGACAACAATGAAAAACACAAATAATATGAAAAACTGAAATAATAGTCCCCACCAAACCCTGTCAGTCCTATAGAAGTGTTCTATAATGAGAACTACTTACAGGAACCCCAGGACACAGAATTTCAGAGAACAGTCATAAGTATGATCGAATAGTTCAACAAATGTAAAGAGCATACCACAAACAAATCAAAGAACTCAGAGAGGATAGGGATAAACTCCTGACTGAAAATAAAAATATACATATGAATGAAGTGATAAAGACAATTCAGGATTTAAAAAGTGAATTCACCATATAAATAGAATATTGAGAAAAATTGGGCTGGAATGAAGATGGACTTGAAAAACTCAATAGGCCAATTTTAAGGAATAGGAAAAAGCCTTACCAACA
This sequence comes from Rhizomys pruinosus, assembly GCA_009823505.1. Lineage (NCBI taxonomy): Eukaryota > Metazoa > Chordata > Mammalia > Rodentia > Spalacidae > Rhizomys > Rhizomys pruinosus. The sequence goes on from VZQC01014421.1 coordinate 1,481,252, forward strand.
GAGTGACTGAAATAGAAGACAGAATGTAAAGATTGGATGATAAAGTTGAAAAATTGGACCACTTAAGTAAAAATATGAAAAAATGGAAAAAAAATACCTCACAAGAATGGAATTATTAGAAGATGAGGGACATCATGAAAAGACCAAATTTACACATGGTAGGCATAGAGAAAAGAGAAAAATCTCAGGTCAGTGGAATTGACCAGATCTTCAACAGGATTATAGAAGAAAATTTTGTTAAATAAAAGAAAGACATACCTATACAGATATAAGAAGCACACAGAACCTAAATAGATAGGACCAGAATAGGCTACCTATGGCCTGTCATAGTGGAAACAAGTTCACAGAACAAAGAGAGAATGCTGAAAGCTACAAGAGAAAAACAAGTCACATATAAAGGAAACCCATCAGAATTACAGCTGAATTTGAATGTAAATTACAAAAGCCAGAAGAGCTTGGAGCAAAGTATTTCAAGTTCTAAGTGATCATAGATGCCAACCCAGAAGACTTTACCCAGCAAAACTGTCTATCATAGTCGAAGGGGAAAGAAAAATATTCCATGATACAAACAGGCTGAATGAATTCGGGTCCACCAAGCTGGATGTACAGAAAATACTCAAGCCGGGCGTGGTGGCGCACGCCTTTAATCCTAGCACTTGGGAGGCAGAGGCAGGCGGATCTTTGTGAGTTCAAGGCCAGCCTGGTCTACAGAGTGAGTTCCAGGACAGCTGGGGCTACAGGGAGACCCCGTCTCGAAAAGACCAAAAAAAAAAAAAAAAAAAAAAGAAAATACTCAAAGCAATACATCTGACAGAAGATAGGAATGACCATGCCAAAGACTTTTCAGACAGAGAAAAGTGAAGGTATAATTATGGAAAGACAAAAATAGGATCAAGAACACAAACAGAAAGTAAAATGACATCTCAACACAGATATTTCAATAGTAACTTTGAATACCAATGGCGTCCATTCCTCAGTCAAAAGAAACAGATTAGATGAGTGGATTAAGAACAAATCATGGGGCTAGAGAGGTGGCTCAGTGGTTTAGATCACTGACTGCTCTTGCAGAGGATCCAGACTTGATTCCCAGCACCCACATGGCAGCTAAGAACCATCTTTAACCTCAGTACTTGGGAGGCAGAGGCAGGTAGATCTCTATGAGTTCAAGGCCAGCCTGGTCTACATAGCAAGCTCTAGGCCAGCTGGGACTAAAGGGAGACCCTGTCTCAAAAAAACAAAAACAAACAAAAAAAGAGAAACAAATCATTCTTTTGTTGTCTACAAGAAATTCATCTCACTTTCAAAGATAGGCACTACCTTCAGGTGAAGAACAGAAAAAATATTCTAAGCAAATGGCACTAAGAAACAAAGAATGTGATTCTAATATATGACAAAATTAAGTTAAAATTAAAATTACACAGAAGAGATAAAGGTCACTTCATTCTCCTCAAGAGAACAATTGATCAAGACACTACGATCATAAACATATTTGCACCAAAGTCCAGCGTAACTAATTTCATAAAAACAATATTATAGGAATTCAAGACACAGATTAACCCATAGTAAATAATAATAAATAACTTTCATATCAAGGTGTCTCTCATATACAGAGTCAACTGGACAAATAATAAACAGAGAAACATCTGAATTAAATGATCATCCATTAAATGGATCTAACAGACATCTACAGAATATTCCACCTAGGCAGCAAAAAGCATACATTCTATTCAGCATCCTATGAAAGTTTCTCTAAAATAAACTACCTAGCAGTGCATAAAACAAAGCTCAACAAAACAAATAAATGTAATAATAGCATATACTCTATCAAAGCAGAAATTAATAAAGCTTAAAATCAACAGTAGGGATGAATAGATCAAAGAAGAAATCAAGAGAGAAAGGAAAGTATTCCTGGAACTAAATGAAGATGCTAAATACAATACAAACAAAACCCTGGGACATTAAAAGCAGTCCTAGAGGGAGGTTTCTAGTTCTAATTACATAAGTTAAAAAAATCAGAAGGAGCAGGGCATGGTGATAGATGCCTTTAATCCCAATACTCAGGAGGCAGAGGCAGGTAGATCTCTGTGAGTTCAAGGCCAGCCTGGTCTACATAGTGAGTAGCAGGCCAGCTGGGGCTACAGAGAGACTCTGTCTCAAAAAGACCAAAAAAAAAAAAAAAATCAGAAAAAGCATGAATAAATGACTTAATGATACAACTCAAGACTTTGAGAAGGCAAGAACAACCCAAACCTAAACCCAGAAGACAAAAAAATGTAACAAAAATCAGAGGAGAAATCAATGAAATAGAAGCAAAGAAAACAATGCAATGAATTAATGACTCAAAGAGCTGGTTCTTTGAAAAGATAAATAAGATAGATAGACTCTTAGCCCAGTTAACCAAAAGAAGAAAGTGTAAATCCAAATCAACAAAATCAGAGTACAAAGGAGAATAATTGCAACAGTCACCAAAAAGATCCAGAACATTATAAAGGAATACTTTAATAACTGATATTATATTAAATTTGAAATCTAAAAGAAATAGACAAATTTATAAATTCATTTGAAATTTCACCAAAGTCAATAAGAGATCAATAGCTTAAACTGACCCATGATAGATAAGGATATCAGAACAGTAATACAAAGCCTCCAGATTAAAAAAGCCTAGGCCCAGATGAATTCACAGCAGAATTTTAAGAGACTTTCAAAAAAGATCTACAACAAATCCTACTTAAATAATTCAAAAAGGTAGAAACAGAGAAAATTCCCAAATTCCTTTTATGATGCCCATATTATTCTAATACTGAATCCAGGAAACAAACAAACAAACAAACAAAAAAGAAAGCTATTGGCCCATATCCTTGATGAACATAGACATAAAAATTCTCAATAAAATACTCGCAAATCCCATACAATCAAAGAAATCATCCACCATGATCAAGTATGCTATATTCCAGAGATGAAGGAATGTTACAATATATGCAAATCAATAAATGTAGTAAGTCACATAAACAGACTTAAAGACCTAAATCACACAATAGATATACAAAAGGTCTTTGGCACTGGAAAAATGGCTCAGCAATGCCCAAGGATGCCCCTGGGACTCCAGTTAAGGAGAGTTGCTAGCTGCCATGTGGATGCTGGGAACAGAACTCAGGTCTATATAAGAGCAGTCAGTGCTCTTAGCCTCTGAGGCATCTCTCCAGCCCCACAAAAATGTTCTTAAATGAAGGTTAAATATAAAATCATTTACCAAAATGCAATATAAGTTATAAATTCCATGTAACTGTCAGGCATGTTAATTTCTGTTAGATGAATCCTTTGTAAATGGCAAAAATCCATTTTGTTAATCTATTGAAATCCAATCTCAGGAAATGTTTAGTTAAAAAATAACTTTACAACCTCAGTCTTATTTCTATGTGATAGAAATGTTATAAAATAGTGGTTGTTCCAAATTCTATGAGTATAAACTGAACTATAGGGAAAGCACATGATTTATATAAGGTGGTAGTTATAGCTGCCAGAGCTGTGACTTATGTCTAACCATTCATACAGACTACTCCCCTAAGTCATGTTTCCTGGCAGGTGACATTGATAAGGTTAATTAGCACTGAGTTATTTTCTGAAACATGATGAGCCTCTTGGAAAGTAGAGGTATAATCCCCTTGTCCGTGTAGTAAAAGGAATCATGTTAAAATGATAGAAGCGATCCTTGTCTTGATGTACAAAAAAACCTGACCAATAATAATAGTAGTAGTGGTGGTAGTAGTATTAATAATACTAATACTTGTTTTTTGTTTTTGTTTTTTTTTTTGTCTTTTCGAGACAGGGTCTCCCTGTAGCCCCAGCTGTCCTAGAATTCGCTCTGTAGACCAGGCTGGCCTTGAACTCACAAAGATCCGCCTGCCTCTGCCTCCCAAGTGCTAGGATTAAAGGCGTGCACCACCATGCCGGGCTTCTAATACTTGTTTTGTAGCAATATTAATGGTCTACATTATGGGCTCCAATGCTCCAGTTCCTGGACTCCATTTAATTCTCACCTCAAATTTGCAATACACAAACATTGTCTTCCTCAAAGGAGAGGAAATGTGGTAGTTAAGACTAATTGTCAACTTAATGGGATTTAGATCACCTAGGAGACACACTGCTGAGCATATCTAAGAGGGAGTTTCCAGAAAAGTTTGAGTAGAGGAGACATATTCTGGCTGTGAATCCCATGGGCTGGGATTCTGAGATGAAAGAAAAGGGGAATATCCGGGTGTGGTGGTGCACATCTTTAATCCTAGCACCCCGGGAGGCAGAGGCAAACTGATCTTTGTGAGTTCAAGGCCAGCCTAGTCTACAGAGTTCCAGGACAGCTGGGGCTACAGGGAGACACTGTCTCGAAAAGACCAAAAAAAAAGAAAGAAGGAAGGAAGGAAGGAAGGAAGGAAGGAAGGAAGGAAGGAAGGAAGGAAGGCAGGCAAACAACCTGAGTACATTCATCTGGGTCCACTTCTTGACTAGGCAGACATTTGACAGCTACCTCACAATCCTGACACCATGACTTCCCTGCCAAAAAGGACTGTACCCTTAAACTGTGAGCTAAAATAAACCCTTGAGCTTCTTTTCACCGCTGTGTTGTCATAGCAACAAAAGTAAGGACTAGAAGAACCTATGTCAGATAAAGATGTTAACTGATACTGTCAAGTGGGACAGCTTGTCTGTCAAAAAGCTGTGTGTGGATCTCATGCTGCTGGGTCCTGAGCTTGGCTGTTCAGATGTTGACTTTGGCAGCTTAACTAGAGCTCATTTTGTTTCTTTTGATCTAGACCTGTTTCCAGGAGAAAAAAAAAGTAAATAAATAACTGTTGTTTGTTAGAGATGTTAGATGTCAGTCACCTTCACATTTTCCAAGTAAATTGCAATTATATAGAAACGACTTCAATGACAGTAAACATTGGAGTTTTTTATTTAGTTAGTTTTATGTGTATTTGTGTGTGCCTGCAAGAGTTCATGTGTATCACATGCGGAATGCCAGAAGAGGGCATCAGATCCCCCAGAACTGGAGTTACAGATAGTGAGCTGACTGGTTGCTGGCAACCAAACCTGACCACTCTTGACCACTGAGCATCTCTGCGGCCCAAGTAAGTGTTGTTTTGACTGCGCTGAAGTCCCAGGGGTAGGCGTGCTATTTCACTGTGTTCTCTGTGAGAATTCTGAGTCTCATTCTTGGGAAAGAATTTGTAATTGGAAGATCAGAGTGAAATACTCTTTTAACTTTAAAAAGGGCTGTAGGCTGGTGAAATGTCTCAGTAGGTAGAGTGTCTCCACAAAAGCTGGGGAGGTAGAGTCAAGGAGGGTCCCTAGAGCTTGCTGGCCCGGTAGCTCAGCTAATCGTGAGCTCCAAGTTCAGAGACCATGACTCAAAATGGAAGGAGGAAGTGACTAAGGACGAGGCCCCATTCTGCCTCTGGCCTCCACACACATGTACGCATATGTGTACTCCTCACACACACACCTGCACACACAACAAAAAGGGGTGCAGTCACAATGATGGCTGTGATTTTAAAAATGACAGTGACAAAAAGTGAAAATATCTTATTAAAATTAATTCCTACATGACACAGGGATGGTGCTGTGCCATAGGCAGGCTCCAGTATCATGTACAGTTTTTCAGCATGAGCATCTCCTCAGTAGCTTGCCTGCTGTGTATGAGGCCACCACAAGCTCAGAAGTCAGCCCACCGTTTCCTCTCAGGGTTTTAATGGGAACAATTTTTTCACTGGGTCTTTGGGTTGGTCACACCTGGAGAAGCAAGTGGTATGATTTCAGATTCGGGCTCTGGGCTCGTAGTGTCTCCCAGACCACTGGAAAAGCTGAAGACAGATAAAACTCATGGTGCACGAATCAGGTTTATGTTACAGGAACCAATAAACCCTCTGAATATGTGAGAAAAGAAGGCTAGGGGACTGGGCGAGGCAAATGGGCTTTTGAACTTTTGAAGGCTGCTGCCCCGGTTTAGAATATTTATTCCAGATACTTGCTCATACCAGCCACACACTTTGATGCCTTACAGGTAGTGTCTATGGCACCTTGCTGTGTTTCGTTCTGTGAATACCACTGCTGGCAAGTGGCCTGAGGAACAGAGCTTGTGTGCAAGATTTTCTATTCCTGCAGAGTCAGCACTTGATACAAAGGCCACACATGGCAAACATCTATCTTCTTTGTCTTCAGGGGCAGAAGTTCCTAAAAGATCAAGTGGGGAGCTGGAGAGATGGCCTAGTGGTTAAGAGCGCCGACTGCTCTTACAGAGGACCCGGGTTCGATCCCCAGCACCCACATGGCGGCCGAGAACCGTCTGAAACTCCAATTCCAGGAGAACTCCAGTTCCAGGGGAATCCGAGACCCTCTTCTGACCTCCGCGGCATTGCACGACACGGATGCACGGACTTGCATGCAGACAGTACATTCATACACATACCGAAATAAATAAAAATTAAAAAAAAATTAAAAAAAAAAAGATCAAGTGGAACTGAAGAAGGGTCTCAGAAAGCAGTGAGCAGCGTTGCCTATAAGTGTGAACAGCACATTCCTCTCTGGGTTTGGCTTCTTCAAACACTCCCAGAAGGCGGGGACATTGTTCAGTGTAACACCGACACTGAGACATCATCGACTGAGCAAATAGCAAAACTCATCTTGAATAGGCTCATTGCCGCCGTGCCAGTTCTCTCTAGTTAATGTTGCATTTTCTAAAATCGTATTTTCCATAGAACACTTATGAGTCAAAGACAAAAGAAAGAAAAATTTTAACTAATCAGTGTCCAACTGTTAAATGATATATCTAAATAAAGTCCTAGCAGAAGCAGTGGCCAGACAAGGCAACAGGCTTCTCTAGCATGAATTTCTGAGCACATTTTCCTCTAACTGACCATTCCTTTCTTGGTTTCTTTCAGTCGTTGGGCACAGTTGAAGAGGTGAGCTGACTGAACGCATCCAGATGTATCGGTCTGCATTCCCCAGGACATCATGCTTTAGTTTCCTGTGGCAGTTGCATTTTCAGCCCTTGGGTCTTTTCTAGGAACATCAATGTGTGGGCTTAGCAGTCTGGTGCTCCCCCAGCTCCCTGGAGAATCACTGAGGCACAGTGGCACAAGAGACAGGGCTGTTAGCTTTAATGTAAGCTGCCTGGGCTACTGAGGTGATTTAGTCTGAATAGTTCCACACTGGAGACCTGACAGCTTTGCTCTGCCTTTGTGAATTTGCGGTTTCCAGGATTTAGGCTACCAGGGCTTTCGTCTTTTCTCAAAGTCACACACCAGGCTAATCCACTGGGCCAAATGGAATCCTTTAACGACATCTTCCCAAGTGGAAAGCAATGTGTGATGACCAGTTTTCCCTAGGCACCTCCATGCACACATGGAAGCAGCTTTCCATAAGTGGTCTCAGGCCTCGCCAACAGTCCATGGAGAGGGTGCCATCACTGCTGAAGGCAGGTGTATCTGGCATGCAGGTGAAGAGAGTAAGCTCCAGCTGACCTGAAGGCATACCTTGATGCTGCCATTACTTCTGCATAACTCTCTTGAAGCGTCAATTTGTTTTTCATTTTTAAGATTTGTCTACTTCCTATGTGATGGCTTTTAGGATTGTTACCCACAATAGATTGCCTGGTACTTCCAAAGAACTTAGTACTGTCATCATTGCTGTGAGTTCCTATGTATAACTGATATATGTTGAAGGTGAGTTTGGGCTACATGAAGTCTGAAAGAAAGGAAGAAAGGAAGGAAGAAAGAAAGAAAGAAAGAAAGAAAGAAAGAAAGAAAGAAAGAAAGAAAGAAAGAAAGAAAGGAAGGAAGGAAGGAAGGAAGGAAGGAAGGAAGGAAGGAAGGAAGAAAGAGGGGGGAAGGAAGGAAAGTTACTGTCCCCCCTGTCCATTGTCACACTAAAAACCATCGCAGGATATTCGATGGCTTTGGGTAGGATTGTGGGGTTGATGGTGACAGAAGACAGAGGAAAAGGTAGGAGGAACACTTCAGAGTAACAGAAATAAGCGTCGGTGTGAGCCTGCACCGCCCAAGCTCGTTTGTGGCCTGTCTCTGGACTTCACCAGCCCCCTTAGGGAATGTGACATGGACAATTGCCCTTCACAGACGGAAAGTCTGGGGCCCACTAAGTCAAGCAGCAGGCGCAGTTAAGTTCTTCAACTCCAGTCTTCTGCAATTTAAAGCACATCTCTGTGCCTGCAGCTGCAGCTACCTCAGCCTAGTTACAAACACACAAAGACGTCACCCAGTCCCGCCCCTTCCTCCACTTCATCAGCTCTTGTTCCCTTCATCCTGACTACTCTTTACAGCATAGTCTCAGCTCACAGGTTCAAGAGCCCTGTGAGCTTGGCATGCATCTCACCTGGCTGCTAAGTTCTCATGCCTCACCTATAAGCATTTCATTCTTCTTTCTGACCTATGAAAGTGCTCCGTACATATGTATATATTTATGCACTAAATCTTATTGCTGAGGGCCCAACTCACAGCCACACAATAAACATCCAGAGCAGAACCTCCCCACCACTGTGCACACTCAGCTCAACTAACCTCACCACACCCTCCATGCAATGGTGTCAGAAGATGACCCTTCGTAAGATTGTAGAGGGCAGCCAAGGACTCAGGGATTACAGAAAGTATTCATCTTAGATGCTTTACAGATACTGAGTTTAAATTAAACAGTACACGATTACAGGCATATAGTCATGACTGGTGTTTCCTACACATAGTTTAAGACTATATGAATTCCTCTAACACCAGATTGGTCCACTTGTTCCAGAGACACAAAGAGATTAAAGAAAGTGCTAAATGGAAAGACCAGGTTTCACATCTGCCAGATCCATTTTGATCTGGGGTCTTTCCATGAAGATCCATCCAGCCTGGAGTCACCATGCACTGATCTCAAACTGGCAACAATCCTCCTGTTTCAACTGCCTGAGTGTTTGGATTACAGGTGTGTCATCGAGTGCTCTCACATTTGGATCTTCTAGATTCTCAGGCTTAGGTTGTAACTGTGCAAACCAAAATATACACACATACACCATATACACACACAAACATATACACATACACAAACCACATGCACACATATAAGTATATATATATATACATAGTACACACACACATGTACACATATCATACACATACATGTACACACACGCTGTCATGCCCTCAGTGCTCTGAGACTGTCCTGGAAGGGAACCCATGTTCTCTTTCATTCTCTTTTCTAGTTCAAGTGAAAACATGTAGTGAAGTCATTTTGGGAACCATGAGATTCTCTGCATCAAGTATGGTTATGGACGTACACACATTTATGTCCCAAATATGAGCATATTTCCCAGAATTCCTGTGGTTCCTGTTAAAGATTTGGCACATACTGAATATTTGGGAGAGCAGATAGGTGCTCATGCATTGTTGGTACATTCTGTTGACATTCCATACAAATGGATAGGAAAGTTTTACACACACACACACACACACACACACACACACACACACACACTGCTTTTCTCTCAGGAATGTTTGCTCATAAAGCTGAGGCTGAGGCTGAGGCTGAGGCTGGCTAGGCCCCCACTGTGTCGCGGGCAGTCTTGCACAGGTGCGAGTGTGTGGGCGGGAACTGATTTTTCTAACTAAGGGAGAAAATGACAAAACAAACAGAAGAAAACCACAAAAGCAACTTTGTTTGATCTTGATTCTAAAATAAAAGTGTGAGCAAAACAGGGTGAAACAGTGTGAGCAGGGTGGTTGGAGGAACTCTGAATAAAGAGGAGAAAGACTCCGTGAGAGAAAAGGGGAGCGGGGTTACATTGCCACCCTTGCCCCTGGGAACACAAGTCTGGCTGTGGCTGGTTCATGAGCCTGTCCTAAGAAACGGCCCACATTGGCCGAAATGCAGTTCAGAGTCAAAGGGGCTAGATGCCTGCTCCTGTAGGTCATGTTACCTGAGTGCTTGTAGTTGCTCAAAGCAGGCTGTCAGGCTTTTACCACAGTTTGTTATTTGTGCCTTTTATTCCCATTCTGGCTGTAAACTTAGAGTTCAGTGGAAGTCTTTGAGTTCGGTATCCTAGTTTCTGGGAGCTGTAAGGTTACTATCCTGCTTCCTTTGTCCTGGTCAAGCTTTAATCAGCTTCCGTGCAGGACTGGCAGGAGAGGACCAGTGGGCAGACTTCTTACCGAGACAGCACTGGTGAACTGGGACCTGACCCTTCTGGGGCAGGGCTGTGGGAACACAGCTACATTAGGCTAGTCAGTAATCTGTGAATATGTCTTCTATCTGCAAACATTCAGTCACAGTCACTGATCGATAAGCTAACTAGCTCCCCCTCTTGAAATTTCTTTAGAGATAAAAGCTGTGCAAAAGTACGAAGTGATGCTGTGGAGCCAGATCATCTTAGTCTCTGGCTGTTCTGAGGACTGCTTGTGTTAGAAACAAATTAAAAACAGACAAGCAGAAAAGAAATATAAATGAGTCCATTAGGAGCTGAATAAATGCAAAATATGTAATCATTAATGATACATTCCTTTCAAGCCATCTTTTTCTTGGAGATTTTTAATATATTTTTATTAATTCTTTGAATGTACATTTTGGTCAGATTCACTCCCACTCCGCCCCAGCCCCCGTCCAAAATCCACCTCCACCTCGGCACCCTTCCAAACTTCAAAAATATTTGTCTATTTATTTATTTTATGTGTATGAGAAGTTTGCCTGCATGTATGTAAATGCGCCCACATCATGCAATGCCTGTGGAGATCAGAAGGTGTTGGATCCCCTGGAACTGAAGCTATGGGCGGTCGTTAGCCACCATGTGGGTGCTAGGAATGGAACCTGGATCCTCTGCAGGAGCAGGCAGCTTTCAAGGACTGAGCTGTCTGTCCAACCCTTGTAAAAATAATTTAATAACTCATTAGGTCTAGTTTACACTGCCCATAAACTTATAGGTATGTGCCCATCCCTGGAGCATGGTCAACCTTCTAAGGCTCACATCTTTAAAGAAAACTAACTGTCCTCCTCCAGGAGCCATCAACTACCCCAAGTTCTGCTCTGAGTGTTGACTGGCTTGATCTTCTACTGCTTTGATAAGGTCTATTAAAAAGAAAGCAAATTCACAGATATACATAGAACTGGTAAAAATTAACTACTAGTTTAAAGAGTTTAGGTAGGAAAAACAACTGAAGTTAGGTCACCACAGATGTTGATAGTAAATACAAATTGTTTAAGAAGGTGCCACACTGACTACAATGTTTTGCATACTGCTTACATCCATATATTATTTTGGTTACCACTTGTTAAATAAAACTTATTTCTGTTTTTGTCTTATACCAGAAACAAACAAAAAACTAAAACAAACAACAAAGAAGTTTTGTCTGGTCAATATTATGTGAACTATTAGGGTAAACTCAGCAGGCAAGAGGCCCATGTGCAGTGTTCACAGTTAGAGAGATGACGTGAAGAGGGCTGGGATCCTGTAAGAGGCCTTACCGCTCTACTAGCCTGGTCCTGGTTGCAGTTTTGAACTCTGCAGAACATTTTTTAAAAATTCTTGATGTTTTCAGGCATCCATCTTCAGGGATTGAGAATTTCTTGCCTGGGGTTCGATCTGGTGTCAAGGTCCTATATTCGATGCAAGTTCATCTTAGTCTCTGGCTGTTCTGAGGACTGCTTGTGTTAGAAACAAATTAAAAACAGACAAACAAAAAAGAAATATAAATGAGTCCATTAGGAGCTGAATAAATGCAAAATATGTAATCATTAATGATACATTCCTTTCAAGCCATCTTTTTCTTGAAGACTTTTAATATATTTTTATTAATACTTTGAATGTACATTTTGGTCAGGTTCACTCCCACTCCCCCCCAGCCCCCCTCCACCTTGGCACCCTTCCAAACTTCAAAGTTATTTATTTGTCTATTTATTTATTTTATGTGTATGAGGATTTTGCCTGCATGTATGTAAATGCTGTGCTCCCCAGGCCATCCTCTGGCGCCCCAAGTTGCTCTGGTCCTGTTTGGCCGCTTGATCCTCCTTGGTCTCCACGTGTGTCTGGCACTGCGCTCACTGGGGTTGTCTAGCCAGGGCCAGCGAGTCATCAGATCAGCTGAGTAATAAGGACCAGACCTGGGGGCCGAAACAGGACATAGATTTTCTCACAGTTCTAGAAGCTGGAGATCCAAGGTTAGGTGTGGACAGGGCTGGTTTCTTCTGAGTCCAGGCTTCTTGGCTTGTGACAGCTGTGAACATGTGCTCTCATATTAGAGAAGTGAAAGAGCCTCATAAGATTAACTGGTCCAGAAATAAAATCTCCAGCATATCTGTTGGAAGAGCTGCCTTTCTGATTTCACTGTGACCACTGTGATTGACTCACCTGGTCACAGGACCACCCCTAGGCAGGCAGGTTCACCTTAAGTCACACTAAGTAGATGGGCAGAATACCTAGTGTGTTAATGAGACAGTGAATTGTCGCTGCCTGGAATCACACCTCTTAGTGCAATGTTTCAGGATCCGGTCACAGATATGTGGCTCTCTGTACTCTACCTGCTTTTCTGAATTCCTCAGAAAAAGTATAATCTCTTTCCTTTCCTTCATGTCCCTTTTCTAAGCATGCTTCCTTTATGCTTTGGCTGCTGCCGTCTCCTGTATTTCTTTGTTTTTGTTTTTTTTCTTGAAAGCTTTCTTTTGCTACCACGTGGCTGCTGGTCCAACATGTGTCTGACCTCCTTGCAGCTCTAACCCTGCATGGTCCACCACATGTCTGACCTCCTTGCAGATCTAACCCTGCGTGGTCCACCACGTGTCTGACCTCCTTGCAGCTCTAACCCTGCATGGTCCACCATGTGTCTGACCTCCATGCAGGCTCTAACCCTGTGTGGTCCACCATGTGTCTGACCTCCTTGCAGACTCTAACCCTTTGTGGCTCCATGGCTGCTGGTCCACCATGTGTCTGACCTCCTTGCAGCTCTAACCCTGCTGGTCCACCATGTGTCTGACCTCCTCGCACACTGTAACCCTGCGTGGTCCACCATGTGTCAGACCTCCTTGCAGCTCTAACCCTGCATGGTCCACCATGTGTCTGACCTCCCTGCAGACTCTAACCCTGTGTGGTCCACCACGTGTCTGACCTCCCTGCAGGCTGTAACCCTGCGTGGTCCACCACGTGTCTGACCTCCTTGCAGGCTCTAACTCTGTATGGTTCCATGGCTGCTGGTCCACCACGTGTCTGACCTCCTTGCAGCTCTAACCCTGCTGGTCCACCATGTGTCTGACCTCCTCGCACACTGTAACCCTGCGTGGTCCACCATGTGTTGGACCTCCTTGCAGCTCTAACCCTGTGTGGCTTCATGGCTGCTGGTCCACCATGTGTCTGACCTCCTTGCAGGCTCTAACCCTTCGTGGCTTCATGGCTGCTGGTCCACCATGTGTCTGACCTCCTTGCAGGCTCTAACCCTGCGTGGCTCCATGGCTGCTGGTCCACCATGTGTCTGACCTCCTTGCAGCTCTAACCCTGCTGGTCCACCATGTGCCTGACCTCCTTGCACGCTCTAACCCTGTGTGGTCCACCACGTGTCTAACCTCCTTGAAGATCTAACCCTGCGTGGCTCCATGTCTTTCTCCCTGTCCCCTCCACTCTCCTCATCAATGCAGCTGCCAAGATTCACAGCTTGTCTGCTCTGAGGATTTTTTTCTTTAAATTCTAATAAAATTGTCCTAAAGAGCCACTCTCACACTCTTTTATGAACAAGACTAAGAACCCTCTTGAGAATTCTGTTTCTCTCCTGTCACTCTCACATGGCCTTCCTTCAGAGAGTGTGTCTTGGCCTCCCCTGGTGAGGATCCCAGTCATACTGGTTCAGTTGTTAACTTATTAATTACCTCTGTGTTTGTGTGTGTATATGTGTGTACATATGTGTATATTTGTGTATGTGTGTATGCCTGTGTACATGTATGTGTATGTAGGTGTGTATTTGTATATATATGTGTGTGTGCATGTCTGTGTATATATATGTGCATATGTCATGTATGTGTATAGAGATGTATATCTATGTATATGGTGTATGTATATGTATATGCAGGTGTGTGTTTGTGTGTAAGTGTGCATGTGTACATATGTGTATGTGTGTGTAGAGGTGAATGTGAATATAGGTTCATATGTATATATGTCTGTCTATTTGTGTGTATATGTGCATGTATATATTTGTGTTTATATATGTGTATGAATGTGTACAGATGCATGTGAATTATGTGTTCCAATGTATGGATGTGTGAATGTGTACATGTATATATTTGTGTTTATGTATGTGTATTACATTTGTGTGCAATGTCTATGTATGCATGTATGTATGTCTGTACGTATGTTTGACAGGGGCACCTTTGTTTCAGAGGCCAGAGAACAGCATCAGGTGCCCTTTCTCGGGTGTTATCCATCTGGCTTTAGATAAGATCTCTCTATATTAAAAAAAAAAAGAAAAAATACATATATATTAAAAAAGAAGATCTCTCACTGGCCTCAGGTTCACCAATTAGACTGTGTGGCCAGATAGACCCCAGCCATCTTCCTAACTAGTGGGAGACTCTTTGTTCTTTGTGTCATTCATTAAATCTTTGGGGTATTCTGTTTTGTTTGGTATTGTATTTTATTTTCCTTTGTTTTGCGGTCTTCCCTAAGTTTGAATTTCAAAAATACTCATTGGTGTTTGCTTTGGAACTGTTCTGTTTTCATTTCCTAGATTCCCTGTACCTTCTGGTTGGAACAATTCCCCCTTTCCTTCCTGTAGGGAAGGTTCAGGAAGACCCAGTACCCGAATTTCAAAGCTTCTAGGTTCACCACACTCCTCCCTGTACTTCCAACCCTTGCCAAGTGGCTAGGTTAGGCAGAGGGAGGCTAGGTTAGGCAGAGGTAGGCTAGGTTAGGCAGAGGGAGGCTAGGTTAGGCAGAGGGAGGCTAGGTTAGGCAGAGGGAGGCTAGGTTAGGCAGAGGGAGGCTAGGTTAGGCAGAGGGAGGCTAGGTTAGGCACAGGGAGGCTAGGTCAGGCACAGGGAGGCTAAGTTAGGCACAGGGATTTGGGTTCCTTTTTTCCCCAGTGCATTTTAGATATTTTTTTAAAAGAAAAATGTTTTATTAATGTTTTCTATGTTGAAATTATAGCACAATAAATATATTACATTCAATACAATATATTTGAATTAATTCACCTATTTTTTTTCAATACGCATTTTAGATATTTTTATATTTGTTTATTGACTCCTTCAATTCATTAGAGCTTTAGAAGGCATATGTTCTTTTAAATGCTCTTCTTTGACCTTATCCTTTTGGAAATTAAGGTTAACATCAAGACTAAGATAATAGCAGCAAAATAATAAAGCAGCCTTGAACTCCTTGAAGACATGGAGCAACGTGTCAGTTTCTGACATTTACTAGAGAGAGTGGTGTTGATTCAGCTTAGTATAATTAAACACACAGCTTCCTGTCATTGTTGAAAGGGACCTGAGACCATTTCTAGTTAGAGATTACTAAAACAAGAACAGAAATGGGTGATCTAAAGTAAAAGGGCACTTAGAGCAGAGCCAGGATCAGCTCAGCATTAATATATCATGTGCTTGAAGATCCATGAATCCTTTGCTTTAGGCAGACAGCGAAACCAGGCCAGATTTCATTCTCTTCCACCTATATTATCTGGGGATAACACCTTTTGTATAAATGAGCAATGGGATGGATGTTAGAATTTTTAAATATCATCGTATACAGAGCACAGTCCTTCAGATGAGACTCTGTGATCTGTAGGCAATGGGAGAAGGTCTCCCGCAATAAAAGAGTTAGATTGAGTTTCCTGATGGCCGGCCCCTCTCGACTCCTAACAACCATCTGGATATCTGCATGGAGGCCAGATTGCCTGTTATGTCCACCAAGTGAGTTGCAGTGCTCTGGAACAGCAAAATACAAAACAGCAACCAGAGAAGCCTGTCATCTCCCTGTCATCCCTATGGCAATCAGCTTTCTTCCAACTTTCAGGCATCCTGCTCATCTCTGCAAATCTGGAGAATGATAGCTGCGGAGGAGGATAGGGCCTGGGGAGCCGGTCAGACCAGAGGATCCATTTGAACTAGACTCAGATGAGTTGCTGAGGGGGCGGGGTTCCAGATGAGGAAGCCCCAGGGAAGCATCTTGCTGTTTCTTTGCACACCCACTTAAGAAAACAATACCTGCTTATTGGTTGAATAACAGTTTTCTTTTCCTACTTCACTTTGTTGAATGGAAGGTGGAAGTTTGGGGGCCCTTTGTCTGCAGCTCCAAGCTCTGCAACTCCTTCTCTTTTGTTTTGGAGAAAATCTCTTTTGGCTGAAAATCTCTTCTTTTAAGAAAAGAGAGAGTACTGGTTTGATTTGGCATTTAATTGGGGCTTGTTGTCTGTTCGGGATTAGTGGGTCTCTCTTTATAGGAATGTGGGCGTTGTGACTTTCAACTTTCTTCCTAAGTTGTGATAATTTGCTGTGAATTGTTCTGCTGTGCTGGCCTCTCTAGAGCAGAGTTCAGCTATCAATGGATTCTGCAACACAAATAAGACTAAGATGGCAGCCATTTGTCAAATCAGTTGAAGTCATTTTGAATCTCAGGCCCGAGTGTTATACCTATTCATAAATTATCCTTCTCAAAAGCACACAATGGAATACATTTTACAAACTGCTACTCAGGGGAACATCCACCAGTTCATTTTATTTGCTGTAAAAATTTATTTGTTAATTTGTTATTGTGATGACTTATAACCACTAATCACCACACCAAGGGGGAGGATGGATACTTACGTAATTAAATAACATACTCCTGAAAATTCCCAGTATACTTTGCACTTAGAATATGATAGGGGCGTGCTGTTTCACTGAAACAGGAAGAATTTGTGGGTTGCTCAGGTA
Organism: Rhizomys pruinosus; assembly: GCA_009823505.1. Classification (NCBI taxonomy): domain Eukaryota; kingdom Metazoa; phylum Chordata; class Mammalia; order Rodentia; family Spalacidae; genus Rhizomys; species Rhizomys pruinosus. The sequence continues at coordinate 1,498,175 of VZQC01014421.1, forward strand.
GAATTTTCCCATGAAATCATATTATTAGTGGGTTTATTATTTCTGTGACATAACAACTTGGCAAGAGCAACTTAAGGAAGGAAGGCTTCCAATTGGACCCCAGTTGGAAGCCATAGTCAATCACGATGGAGAAGGCACGGCAGCAGGAACCCGGGGCTAGTGATCAGAAACTCTCTGCAGTCAGGAAGTAGAGAGAGATGTTTGCTAGTGCTCAACTCACTTTCTCCTTTTACTGATTCCAGGACCTCTGCCACAGTAGGATGGGTTTTTCCACCTCAGTTGACCTAATATAGGAAACTCTCTCACATATATGCCCAGAAGTTTTTATACATAGTGATTCTAAATTCTATCATATTGACAATCAAGATTTACATCACAGGAGGGATCTAACTTAGATAATGAACAGCCGCTATTCTGTTTTGTTATACAAAGATTTTGGAGGTATGTATAAGGCCTCAGTATGAAAAGAATAGTTTATTTGTGAAACATAAGGTTAAATTCTGAAACTTTGTGTATATAAAGGATCCTGCTAAGCAAAGGAACTAGGGAATGAAAAAAAGAAGTCATCAACTTTGAGAAAACTTTAAGTAGAAGTCACAATACTGGAATACATACATCCACACAAAATGAAATATAGAGATATATACATAATAGCAGGATATACATGTACACATCTATCTATCTATCTATCTATCTATCTATCTATCATCTATCATCACTCTCTCCTCTCTCTCTCTCTCTCTCTATATATATATATAGTATCAGTCACAGTATACAGATTTACACATACACTCAAACATAAATATACACATGCAATTTAGTAATCCAAGCAGTAGGCTTTATGTCCTGCAGTAACTTTCCATATATGTAAGCCTAGTTCTTGAACTCATTTTATTTGTTGGTTTGTTTTGAGACAGAGTGTCATGTAGCCCAGCTAGCTTTGGCCTATCTATGTAGCTGAGAATGACCTTGAACTTCTGATCCTTCTGACTCCATCAACTAAGTGCTGGGATGGCAGACATGTAGCCCCACACACAGTACATATAGTGCTGAGGACAGAACCCTTTATGCATGCTAGATGATGCCTCTACTAACTGAGCTATATCTCTAGAGATGTAGGGACTATCCCCTGTCCACTCTTTTATCCTAATTCATTTTCTGTCTTAAAAATGTTTGTAAAAAGCACTTGTACCAGCTGGATAAGGGCTCTCTGATGTACCAGGGCATTCTTTCCTAGAACCATCTGTGGTGGTTTGAATGAGAGTGTCCCCTCATAGGCTTTAAGTATTCAGACATTTTGTCTCCAGTTGGTGGCACTGTTCTTGGAGGTCTTAGAAGGTGTGGCTGTGCTGGAGGAAATATGTCACTGGGGGCAGGCTTAGTGAGTTCAATAAGCCTTGTGGTCTCCAGTCTCTTTCTCTCTCTCTGCTTCCTGTGCTCATTGCGAGATGTGACCCTCAGCTTGCTGCTCCAGCCCCTGCCACCATGCTTCCTGCCACAATGGACTCTAATTCCCTGGAACCATCAGTCTTAAACTCAAATAAACTCTTCCTTTTATAAGTTCCCTTGGTCATGGTGCTTTATCACAGCAACAGAAAAGTGACTAATACACCATCTTATCCTGTATCCATTGTCTAAAAAAGAGCATAACTCTCACCGCAAAGGGGATAAGAGATAGTTTATTCTGGACCCAAATATGAGTGACCATTGCCTGGGAACACAGGTTCAGGTTACCCCAAATTCCATGTTCTGGCTTGGAAGCAGTTTCATGAAGTTTTTATGGTAACAGAACAAATAAAAGTCATAAGTCAAGCCACTTTTCTCAAATACATTTATGGATATACTCAATAGGCAGGTCATAGCAAATTTGGGGAAATTCTACTATAGGTCTCAGACGTCATCTGATGGCATTCTTAGCCTTTTGATCAGTGGGAATGAACTATTTCTTTGTTAACCTAACGTATTATATTAGTCACAATATATGAAGCCCAGAAACAGAGATGGGCAATAGGTGGCTGTTGGGGGGCTAAAGGTGGCCTGAGATAATTGCAGATAAGCTCTGGATCAGCCACTTTCCAAACTGTCCACAGCCATTGAGTTGTTAATCAGTTGGTCACCTTTTCAGGAAGTTCAATTCAAGATGTATGATTTTTCTGGGAACATTCCTTCACACCATGATCACACTGCAGCTAGGCCACAAAGATGAGTGTACAAGGAGTCTCATTCTGTTGAATTATTGAGTCTTCGCACAGCCTTCATCTAGCAACAGGCCACTCTGAGCCCAGAACTACCCTAAAGTCTAAGACAGCTGCTTCATGGAGTGTTGAAGTGAAGGGTCCTCCAGCCTCTAGCCATGGACGGCATCACTGATCTGCCCATCTTGAGAACTAGTTCTGTTTCTGGTGGTATGGTATGTGGTGCTGTGGACTTTGAAACAGGGATGAAAAATTGATCCCTGGCACCAGAGGGATCTTTTTGTAAAAAGATTTACATCTTTTTGTAAAAAGACTGGCTAGAAGTAGGGTGTGTCATGGATGTAAAAGCTACATGAGCACATGTAGCTAGCAAGTTGGAAATCAGAAAGCTTATTATCGAGTTGGGATTTCTATTTGTATGGGAGATAAAACTGTGGAAGATGAAATCTTAGGTGTTGTTTGGGGACAAATGCAAAGATGTACTTGAACATGAAGTCGAAGGCAAATGTTCTTCAACAAGATGCTAAGGATTATTTTTGGAAGCAGTATAATGAATTATTAAAATATAAATTCTGAAGCTACACTGTGGTAGAGAACCAAGTTCACTCATCTATTACTTATATAAACTGGATGCAATTTGCTTAACTTTAACTTTTCTCATCTATACAAAGAGCTAAATTATTACCTTCCCCATAGGGCTGTAATGAGTTAAACTACAAAACATTTAGAGCCAGGCATGGTGGCACATGCCTTTAATCCCAGTACTCAAGCAGAGGCAGATGATCTGTGTGATCCAGCCTGGTTTACATAAAGAGTTCCAGGCCAGCTGGGGCTAGAGGGAGACCCTGTCTCAAACAATGCTCCACAAGTATTTTCCATTGTTACTGCCTTGTTATTATTGCCACATGTTTTCAGTTCTGAAGGAAATTGGGTACAGGTAAGAGTCAGGGGCACTATGATTAAAAACTTGCAGTGCATTTCCCAGTACACCCATCTAGTGACAATTTTCCTCATTCCTCTGGCCCTGAAAAATATATATAGGAAAAAAAAAAATGAGACAATGTAACAGAGCTCCTTTAGCCCGCTGATCTTAGTAGAAGCTCATGCTGTATCAAACCCTGGGGATGCCTGTGTCAGGAAGACTCACATGTTATTTTTGGATTCAGGTGAACTAGTAATATAATATGTAGTAGGTTTATTTGAAATAAATATTACTAATATAATATTGTAGTAAGTTAATTAGGAATAAATGTTACTAACAGAGCTTTTATTTATTTTTTTATTTATTTTCGTATGTGTATGAATGTATTGTCTGCATGAGGGTTGGGCACCCGTGTCGTGCAATGCCGCGGAGGTCAGAAGAGGGTGTCAGATTCCCCTGGAACTGGAGTTAAAGATGGTTCTCAGCTGCCATGTGGGTGTTGGGGATTGAACCGGGATCCTCTGCAAGAGCAGTCAGTGCTCTTAACTGCTAGGCCATCTCTCCAGCCCCCTAACAGAGCTTTTAAATAGAAAGTAACTATTTTGCTTGATAGGAAGAAATTCAAATACCTTTGTTGACTACAGACTTTTACTTATAAAACACTAACTTATATACTGAATAATTATGTAAAAGACAAAATGTATTTTACTCAGATAAAACATGATTCATAAAATAATTCCATTAATAGTTAAAGGCAAGCTGTTGCTGTTCTCTTGACAACTAGGACCACAAGACACACAGGCAAAGAATAGCTGGATGACTGGTAGCGATGGTCCCAGCTCACTCAGGATTAGCCTGTGGCCTCAAATCCATGAGCAGTACTTAGATGTCTAAGATAGAGCTCAAAGCCCTGGATGATGAATTACCAAGCATTCAGAACAGCTTTCTCTTTATTTGAAATGTCATGGCAGAGAAGATTTGCCTAAAGTGTTGGCTGATGAAAAGGATTACCTTTTGAAAGAATTTTTACAAAATCTTTTCTATTCTGTCTTAATATTGAGAGTGAAACTCTTCAAAGCAGGTTCTTTTCTAAGAGAACTATGGTGTTAAGCTACATTTTCTTTTAAATATTAGTTAAATTGCATTGGCATGTATTTAAATACTATTTGAAAAGCTAGAAAAATGGAGGAGGAGATTTGTAAAAAGGCAGAAGACCACAGTCTCACTATTTAACATAATCCTGCTCATTTGGGGCATATTTTATCCAGGTTTTATTTAATGAAAAAGCACTTTTAGGTTGTAGTATTTATAGCACAAATGCTATGTCTTTGGGTTTTATGTTGAAATAATTGTGACATAATTTTAAATAATGGAGATACTTCTGAACACACTAAGAATATCTTTTGTAATTTCTCTCAGCTCCCTTGGGGTTAATATCAAAGTATTGTAAAGAGTGCAATTCACATTGACCTTCAGAGAGTCTGGAGACCTCATTTTTGACACAACGGATACTCATGGGTGTGTATGTATCACGTTACTTTGAGTCTTCTTTCTACATAATAGCACGTGCTGTGGCTTGAATGTGAAATGAATTGACAAGCTCATGTGTTTGAACACTTGGTTTCTAGCCAGTGGGGCTGTTAGGGAAGGGCGCAGGACATTTAAGGGGGTAGACCCTCATTGGAGGAAGTGGATCACTGAGGGTAGGCTTGAGGCTTTACATCTCCACCCCATTTCCTGATTCCTGATTGCCAATGCAATGTGACCTGCTGCTTCAAGCTCATTTTGAGCTATAAAAGTTGCAAAGAACAGTTTATCAGCCACTCTGATGAGGGATTGGAATACAAGAAGATGGAGACAAATACAGGCTGTGGAGGGCTGGCTCAGGAGGTTTCAGAGGGGAACAAGGACTTTACTGGGAATATGTTCTGGCAAAGGATCAGGTTGCCTTCTGTCTATGTTCTGAGAACTGGAGTGAGGTTGAAGTTAAAGAAATGGGCTATTATTTGGGGAAGGAAATTTCATGGCAAGAGAAAACTGACCTGTGTCTTGGTTAGTGATCACTTCTCTCATTCAAATCCACAGTAAAATAGAGAAACGAGAGGAGCAAAAAAAGATGAGAATGTAACCTCTGCCCAGGAAATGTATGAGAGCCAGCTTAAAGTCGTGAATAAGGACAGGGCAGGTGACATCTGTAATTGTTACAATGATTAAGAGAAACTTGCTCTGCAGTGGGACCATAAGAAAAGTACCATGAAGGTGAGACCCACCACAGCTTGTGAGAAAGAAAGGGTGGGTTGCCTGCTCTCCATTTTACTGTGAGCTAATGAACAGGGACCATGGAGTCTAACAAGCCCTCCATGGCTATCTGTGATGTCTCCTGGCTTGGAGACTTTCCCTTTCCATCCTGAGTCTGACATTGTGCCATCCCTATATTAGACCTACTGTCCTTGCACATGTGGAAGGTGAAGTAGTGTATAGCCTCCCTGTGTTTGGCAGTGTGCCCATTTCTATCTTGGACCCTCTGTCCTTGCACTTGTAGAAGTTGGGAGCAGTGTATAGATGCCCTTGATTCTACTCCTCTCCTCTTGGGACCCCTGATCCTAATGAAGGGAAAGAGCCCACGGGGTTGGTCCGAGTTGAAATGAGGGGCCCATGGGAGGCCTCAGCACTCATTCCTAAGTCTGACATGATTTGGGGAGACTTTGAGGAGAACGAGCACCCAGGGGTATATAGACTCATTACTCAGAACAGCATTACGATGAAGGATATGTACCCATGATAGACCCACAGTGAATACATGAATTATCAGAATTGATTTTATGTTTCACAAAAGGGAGATTTGTCCTTGACTGGAAATTTCAACAGTAAAAGTCAGTAAGGAATAGTTTTCCTTTAGCTATGAACATAAATCCCTAAATTAACATATGAAAACAGTCTGCTTTAAGGGGCTTTTTAAATAGTATGTTTCCCTAGGTAGAGAGTAACATATTTCATTTGATATTCCTTTGATTTCAATGTGCCCTATCTTGTTCTCAATTTAAATGACTGATGTCCGGAATGTTGGGCAAGAGCAAGCCCAGAATCAAAGCCACAGTACAAAAAGCAGATGAAGGTCCAGGCTTGAGCCAGCAACTCAAGCCCAAGGCCATCAAGGCATTGGAAGATCTGGCCAGACTGGAAAGGAATAACCCAAGAGGTGACGCAAAGATAAGGGACAGTTGTCCTTTCAGGGAGTGCATGCTACTCAAATCAAGTTGTCTTCCATTTGGCTTTGATTCACAACACACAAAATGAGCAAGCTTGTTAAGAACTTTTTCTTATTGCTAAAAATGAGGTGATAGCTTCCAGCATGCTGGGCCTTAAAAATTAGCATATAGGGAAATATTTAGAACAGTGTTTCATTTCACATGAAGCTGATGCTAAATGGGTAATAAAGTGATTTGAATATGAAATTAATAAATGAGAACAAAGTTCAACAGGCTGAAAGTGCCAAAGTTGGTTATGAATTATGTGGATGTGGTTGGACAGTCAAACTTCAGTGGCTGAATGAAGGAAAGAATCAAGGGTCTGGGGAAGGGGAGAAACAACAGTAACCAAGCAATTGTGTTCAGGTGATCTTTACATTTCTTTATACCAATTCTATATTACTTTATGTAAATTCTCATGGAAGCAGCAAAAATAAGTTTGTATCTCATTTCATAATGGCTATAGCTGAAGAGCTAAGACTAAGAGTTATCAAAAGACATACATCTTGTTAGGTAGACAATAGCCTGATCCTCAGCCAATTTGATCCCAAGACAAGGAATATTCTAGTATGCACACTCTTCCCATAAGCCATTTCTCCAAGTAAGTTTAGGTCCCGGTTCCAAGAAAGATGGAGGAATTTCAACCATCTCCCCTCACTGGATGAAATTAAGGAGGCAATGAAAACATTAATTGTTTATATCAAAAGAAATCAGGACCTCAAGTCAACCTGAACTTCACCTAAAGAACCTGAAAATGAAAGAATAAAGTAAACATGAATCACTCAGGATGGAAAAATACAGAAAGGGGCAGAAATAAATCATATTAAAAACAGAAAATCCCATAATATCAAAACTCTGCTCTTGGAAAAGTTCAAACCTCCAGAAATAGAGAACTAAGATACTGTGTCAGAAATAATGGAGGAGACAGCAGCACAGTCCACAAACATGCAATACCAACTGTGGAGACCTTGGGAAATTGCATAACCTCCTTTCTTCTATCTTTACAGTGGAAATAAAACAACCATGAATAATATTGAGAAGACTCTTGTATGAATATTCTCAAATGAACATAAAAAGACAGACTGACAGATAAAAACATAAGGAGGTAACTCACATATATGATGGCAGTACCAGGAACATTGTAGATAACTATAAGGAAACAGTGTTTTCTGAGCATAACAGGGCAGGTACACATGAACACGTAGTGGTTGTTAGAGCATGCAGAAGATCTGAGCAAATTCTAGCCATGAAAACTCCAGTATGGAGTGGGAAGGCGGGCACAAAATCCTACTGCTAGATGACAAGCTATTGGAAATTGATAGAGAATCAATTGTGGCCCCTGGTAGGCTGACCATGCTTCAGTGGATGGCTCTCATACCCAATAAGCATATGGGTATCACCAATGGGACTTGCTGGGTTTAAAAAAAAATTTAAAAAGAGGAAACAAAGCTGGGTTATTAGGGAAGAGGGCAAGACTGAGGAGGAGTTAGGGAAGGTGAATATGATCAAAATACATTTTATGAGTTCTCAATTAACAAAATAAGATGTTGTTCCAGGAACATTTCTGTATTTGGCAGTCGCTGACCACGGTGCTGATCATGCTCACAGAAGACCAGAGAGCTCTGAGTCCCAGGATAATGAAATGAAAATTCATAGAATTCTCCATTGAAGCCATGAGGCATTGCATGGGGTCTTTAAAAACTATGAATGTTTAGACAGAAGTGAAAAAGAAAATAGGACAGAGGACGCAGAACCTCTCTGCTCATAGGAGGCTTGACCCCCTCCCTGGGGCCAAAGGGCCCCTAAGGGGGAGAGGATTGGAAATGCAGAGGGAGCTACCTACTGGCTTGAGCAGAATGCTCATGGAAAATTGTAGCCACCGGGGTCCATTTCACAGTGACAAGTGCACCCGAGTAGCAAATCTGGGCTCACTCTCCCAGGCAAAAAAGACAATAGCACTGAAAGCTGACATTACTGGAAATGTATTTCTTGAAAAAGATTACTCATTGAGATGGGATGGGGAACGAGAAATCCTATACACAAAATAGCAAAAGCAAAGATTAGTAAGCTCAGAAACATTTCTATCTTGGTATTTATGTTACAGAGTTACCACCAGGCAGAGCAGAGAGTTCTTGGAACCAAATTTCTGCTCATGAGGAGAGCTACAATGTTTCATAGAACTGGCTGAAATAAGCTCAGTTAACACTGGTTATCAGCACTTCCAGAGCACTTTGTTTTGTAATAATTATTCTGACGGATGTATTTTTCCATACCACTCAAATTACAAATGCGAAGAAGTCTCCAATTTGAGCTTGGAACAAGAGCAGTCATGCTGACACCCTTGGTAGCTTATTGTCCTTCGTGGATGGAATCTGGGGTCTAAACTGAAATATCACAGCGAGATACAAACTTCATTTTTTATTAATGACAAGAGCTCCCAGCCAGAGAGGCAACTTTCCTGTGCCAAGAAGCTTTGGCAAGCACTTGATCCCTTCCATTCTTCTCGAAGCCCAGTGCTGTAGGCCCTCTCCTAAGCCCTTCATCTTCATCTTCCCTTGCCAGTGGCTCTCTGCACTTGACCTTGTCCTGGGAGTTCAGAGTTACAAATTACAGCAAATTCCATTCATCCTTGTTCTAGCTACTTTTAAACATCTGCTACCCTACTGACAATCACATTTGACTCTCCTCCTTGCCACTCTGGGCCTTATAAAGCCCTGGAGATTTTTAAAAATTTTTTTATTTATTATTTTTATGTGTATGAGTGTACTGTCTGCATGTAGGCTGGTGCATCCGTGTCGTGCATCGCTGCGGAGGTCAGAAGAAGGTGTCAGATTCCCCTGGACCTGGAGTTAAAGACAGTTCTTAGCTACCATGTGGGTGCTGGGAATTGAACCCAGGTCCTCTGCAAGAGCAGTCAGTGCTCTTAACCACTGAGCCATCTCTCCAGCCCCTAAAGCCCTGGAGATTTAATTTCCATTAGACCACTTTGAGTTCATCATAATGCAATCTGCAAGTGAATGGCCAGCCAGCACTAGGCCTATGAAGCTCCAAGCTCCATGTGCTCCATAGCCAACATTAAGGATGCCTTTCCCTGGGGGTAGAGAGATGGTTCAGCCCTTATAGCATTGGCTGCTTTTGCAGAGGACCCAGGTTTAGTTCCCAACACTCACATGATTTCTCACAAGTTTGTAACTCTAATTCCAGGGTATCTGATGGCCTCATGTAGCCTCTATAGCCAGCAGGCATATGCCGCACATATATACATGAAGACAAACACTCAACACATAAAATAAAATCATATAAATCTTTAAAAAACAAAATGTTTTTTCCCTGGCTGGAGAGCCTCAATTGGTAAATGCTTGCCTTGCAATCACCACAACCTGAGTTTGATTCTCAGAAAGCACCTACACAAGAGCTGGGCATAGTGACGTGTGCTTTTAATCCCAGCACTCCTGGGAGGCAGAGACATATGGATCTCTGGGGCTCATTGGCCAAGCAGCCCACCCAGCTTGGAAAGATCCAGGCCAGTGAGAGACCCTGTGTCAAAATCAAAAAGACAGATGGCTTCTGAGAAACATCAAGTGAGACTGTCCTCTGGCCTCCATACATATGAACACAAACATGCACATGTATCCACACAAACATGTGTCTCCCACATGTGAACACAAGAGTACGGGGTCTTCGTGCTCCATGAGTTTGGAGCACACACTGATGCATTGCAGATTTAAGTTTTCGCTCGTGTTTATGTCTTCCTCCACATTTCACAGATATCCTTTATTTTTTGTTGGTGGATAAATACCTGCAGGTTTTCACACCTGTTTTCCTTTTAGGAGAATGTGAATCTAAAAAAAAATAATCACTTTCTTTACTGACAGGTGGATATTTAGCAAAGTTTCATGGTAATTAAAACCATATTCTAAATATTTAAGTAAGCAACATAAAATATGAAAGTAAGTTTATATTCAATAATTTGCTACACATTATTCAAAAATATCAAATGTTTCTTTAAAGCCTTTTATTTGATTGGGGGTTTGTCAGACTTCAAAATGTTGACTTAGAAATTGACAATATATAAGGTATTGGTTTTCAATTAAAACTACAAAAATCGTCCCTTAAATATACAAATATTAGAATAATATAAATGATTGTTCAGGATTTTTGAAAAATTACCCAAGTGTATTAATTAACTATTTTTTTTTTACCTTTGCAAACCAATGTGACTCTTATGGACATTTGTTTCCAGAGCAAATAAGAGATAAATATGATGGTAGTAGACAGAAAAATAATAAAATAAAGCTTATTGGGAGAAGCCAGCACATGTAACTGAACTACACATTTGAAACTGACTCCCTGACAAGCTGTATCCTTATGTAAATCACAAAGTGTCTGTTGCCTAAGTTCTGATCAGAGACAGCAGAGCCACTACCTGTGTGAGAACAGTGTGGCCAGGCTCTCAGCTACTTGCCATTTTCTCTTCTTCCTCTTCTCCTCCAGACATATTTGAATGTTATTCATCTATTCCTGAGACACAAGGCATAAATATTAGAAGTCCTGTCCTAGAGCTCACCATTAGCTAATTAGAACATAAAATAATGTCTCATCCCCTTAGTAATGTATACCATATGTCAGTTAAAAATGACTTCAAAACACACTCTCCCTCTCTCTCTCTGATATTTCAGTAAACACAGAGTTTCTTCCAAATTATTATTACAAATTAGCTCCATTTATATATGATATAAAATTGGGAACTGTTTTCGAGTGGACATGCTGCAGATAATGTCCAAATGTCCAGAGCTAGGAGGCTGGGCTGCCAGGCAACCGAAATGCTCCCTGCAAGACTTGGCCATACCAATCTTGACATTGGGCAAATTATCCAGGCCAGGAGCAAATAAAAAGAAGAAACAGGTGTGAGATCACCTTCCTGCCTCCCGAGATGAATGTGCCTGCACTGAAGGGCTGTGCACCTGCACCATTGTTTCCGAGGAAAAAATAGCTTTTAAGAGCAAATGCTCTCGAGCCTCGATGGAGACAAGAGACTCCTGTGTAATTTGAGGATAAATGAGCCTTCCCCCTTTTATGATGGGTTATATTCTATTAACTCTTTCAGGAAATGGCTTTACAGCTCAATTTAAACATTTAACTACTGCTTGATTCACAAAGAGAGGGGAAAGAGGGCTGACAAGGGATGCGATTTCTGGGCTGACTCCTGTTGTTTAGACGCACCTGCGCTGAGGGTCCCACGCACAGTTCTGGAGAACAGAGCACCATGCAGGAGCTCTGTCCAGAAGTCCTAAGGGGAACAGAGTTGATGTGTTCACTATCCTTGCCATTCAGGATGATGACATCCACCTACACAAAACCAGGTTACCTCTCAGATAACCACATCCTGACAATCAAGAGTGGCCCTCTAAGTGGGGATGCTCACAACACTGGATGGGGTTGCCATGCCTACATTTTCTTATGAAAAACGTGGGCATTTCCTCCTGGTGGCCATATTTGCTTATGCTCTAAACAAGCAAGGGCATGCCTACTGGGCAACCGAGGGCTACACCATCGAGCCTCCCCGCAGCTGCTGCTTCTGCCTTGCTCCTTCCTCTGCTTCTCTCCTAGCATTCTCTTCATCTCCCTTGCCCTGACTGGAGGTCGGAGTGAGGACACGGAGACCCGGCGCCTGCGGATTGATGTTTATTAAGACAAAGTAGCTCTGCAAAACTCGCAATTACCTCAAATTGTTTTGAAGGTTGTAAGGTTGTTTTTTTTTGTTTTTGTTTTTGTGTTTGGTTTTTTTTTGCCCGTCTCTTTTGCCAGGTCTTCATTTCTGCGCAGAGCAATCTGATCTATTCTGTTTTCGTCCTGGCTGGGGCCTCTTCTTCCTTTAGTTTAAAGTTCTGGTTAAGTCATTCTCCTAGAGCTGCTCAAGTCTCTGAGAGAAGTAAATGCCACTACTGCCCATTGCTATTTGTAAGAGAGCCCTTCCCAGGGGCAGTGGCTCAAACTAAATATTTATTTATTTATTTATTTATTTATTTATATTTGTGTGTGTGTATCGTGTGTAAATGCAATAGCTCACATGTGGAGGTCAGAGGACACCTTGCAATTTGCAGCACCACTTGTTTCTGTCTTTCCATCATATGGGTTCAGGGAATTGAACTTAAGATCATTAGGCTTGACTCAAGCTTCTTTACCAATTGAGTCACATAGCCAGGCTGGTGCTATGCTTTTTTTTTTTTTTTAATTTTTTTTTATTATTTATTTATTTATTTATTTATTTATTTTTGTATGTGTATGAATGTACTGTCTGCATGCAGGTCTGTGCACCCATGTCATGCAATGCCGCGGAGGTCAGAAGAGGGTCTCGGATTCCCCTGGAACTGGAGTTCTCCTGGAATTGGAGTTACAGACGGTTCTTAGCCGCCATGTGGGTGCTGGGGATCGAACCCAGGTCCTCTGCAAGAGCGTCGGTGCTCTTAACCACTAGGCTATCTCTCCAGCCCTGGTGCTATGCTTTTTGACAGGAACTCTGAGATTCCACTGTCAGTTCCTAACTAGACTTCAGTGCCTTCATTTAGCTCTTCAAGTGTGTGGCAATGGTGTGCAATGGTCTTGGCGAGCAGAGGCACCCCAACACTGCCCAGGTGGACACCCTCATTCAATCCATATCTGGTGGATAAGGTGATAAGTTCTCTGGATGAACAAAAGAATGATGCTGTTTTTGTACTGGAGAATCACACAAACTAAAGCTCAGATTGAAACATACTTTGAGGAAATAAAGTATCCTATATGATGGTTTTTCTGACATATCCTTCTGTCTGGCTTCATTTATTCACAAGGCCATTCCATTTCAAATAATCTCCCATATGAAGTGGTATGGGCATGCACTTTCTCAGGTTTTTATTTTTTAAAGCTTTGTGGTTCTACCTGTTAATATGATGATTACTTTAAAAAATCCTAAGCATCTAAGAGCAGTACTGTCTAGTGTATGTACCATTCTATGTCCATAGAAACATTTCCTGCCTGTTCCCTGTATGCAGCAGTCACTGGCCACAACAGGCCACTGAGCACCTGAAATGTGGAGAGTTGAAATGCTGTTTTCTCATCTTAACCATTTTAATTAATTTAGACTCAAGGAATGGATAGACTTTCAACAGGACAGGAAGAAGGACTTAGAATAAGGTGTTCAAACTTATTCAAGAGAATCTTTACTGTGCTGACTCAGAGCAACCGCTGACTGACTAGTGTTGGGGTTTTGGTTGTCTGAGAGAATAATAGTGAGATCCTCTGAAGTCATTCCCTTGAGCAAGATACTAACTGCACAGAAGGGAGTCTCCTTAAAGAAGCATCAGGCACAGTTGCTAACCTAAGCAACTGTTGTCTGTCTTTTGCTCTGTCAGTCAGTCTGTGATGGCACTACAGGGATAGGGCAGGAAGCCCGCTGTCCCCTGTCTAATTCTTAAGATGAAGACATTGAATTTCTGCTGGCAAAAGAGAGTTTCTGTTATCTGGACCCTGTTCCATAGTGGAAGGAAGGAGCGCTTTCCTGGAGGCAGGAGCAGTCAGATTTTACCTGCATCTACTACTAATAAAGAATGTCAATTTAGCAGATGTCCTTGAATTTGTATTTTTACTTTAGTTACCCACTTGAGAAATGAAGACCTCCCAGGTCTTTCACTAAACTGCCCTGTGAGAAAAAGTCTTCTATGACTGTTGAACCACCTGTAGGTTGATGTAGCAACCACATGCTAAGGAAGGAAATGACCCTCAGGGCTGAGAATTCAAAATGCAACACAGATGAAAGGAGGGAACAGTACTAAGTACTGGGGTTGAGGTATTTAACTCATAATTCTTCCATCTTCCTACCTGGGCAAGGAGATTCAGCACTTAATTCTCTTCCTAAATGATAAAGAGCCGTAAGCTTTAGGATATGAGATGAAAACATTGGCTTTGATTAAATCAAATAGGGTCTCCCTAAGCAGAATTCATGTAAATCATTATTTTCAGTGTTATTATTTTATATTTGTGTTTAATGAAGACAAAGTCTTGCCCAGAGTGGCTTAGAATTTGCCACCCTCCTACCTCAGCCTCACCAATGCTGAAATTCCAAGTGTGTGACATTCCTCTTAGCTAGATTTCCAATTACAAAAGATAGAGAAAAGGTTGGTGGGTGTGGCTCAGTAAAACCCTGGGTTCAAGTCCCAGTACCACATAAAATGGGTGTGGTGACACATACCTATAATACCAACAGCAGAATCAGAAGTTCAAGGCCACTGTTGGCTACCTAGGGAATTCTAGGCCAGACCAAGTTACTGGAGACCTTAACAAAAATATCATATAACAAAACCAAACAAAACCACAAAATGCAAAATGCTGCAAAATATCTTCAATTTTTTGATGTGTTTGTAGTTTAGTATCTGTGAGTTGACACCAAAGACATGTATCAGGGCCATTGTAGCTTTCCCTAGCTGGGCCTTAGAGTGACACCAACATTGTAGGTTACTCTAGACTGGCCTTCTGAAATCTGGCTATTGCCCCAATCTCAGACCCCACTGCTTCATGCCTGTTGGGTATGCCTGCCTGTGGGTGGGCATGTACATGCATGTGTATGTAGAGACAGTCAGGGAAAGGTCATCCATGGAACACACTCCTTCTGTGCTTTCTGAGTCCATGTTAGGCAGAGGACCCCAGACACAACATACTTCAAAGTCTTCCTCAGAAGTAAAAATGGCGCCCGAAGCTACTACTGTGATGTTCTGTTCTTTTCATTCCCACTGGTGGGGGGAATGAGAGAAAATTGAATAAAGATACACAGGGCAGCTTCTATACTTCTGTAATTTCCCCTGAATTGTGCACAAAGTGACTATTATTCTCCTCCCATTAAACACGGGGCCATCTGGGGCATAGAGATGTGAGGAAGATTGAAATGCGACTGCACAGAACTCATTCTTTAACTGGATGCCCGCTTTTGTGTTGTGTGGACGGGAAGATTTTCTGAAGTTCTGTGGGAGCGTCCCAGCATCTTTATCACTTTCACATCTGCCACTGTGAGGAATGATGGTAATCGTGTTTATTATCATGGTGTCTTCCTCCACTTAAAGCCGGGCCATCTGGGGTTTGTGTGGTAGGAGATAGATTAGCATTTTTTTTTCAAGTGCTCCTCTCCTTTAGTAAATATATTTTACAGAAATTATTTCAGAGAAAGAATTACGATAATAATGATGATAATAGTAATAGCAGGGTTATTATGTGAGATACCCTTTACAAAAAGTCCCTAGCAAGCATATCGCAGGGCGGGCCCAGCCAAGAGTCTAACACCTGGCCTGGCCTCTGGGAACAGCTTGGCACAGTTGCCTTAGCTCTGCAGGCTGCCTCAGCAAACAGCATGGGGACCTGGAGTGGGAATCCAGGCCGTCAGAAGGTGGAAAGACCATCAGACATGGAGACAGCTAGCTGGCCCGGTTCTAGTTCGGTCAGTGACTGGCCCAGGGGGTCTTTAGGAAACAACCTCAAAGTTTCCTATTTTGAAGATGAACTAAAAGGACTTAACAGTACTTGCTCTGAAAGAACTGAATCAGATAGTGTGGGAGAAAGCCCCAAGCATGGTATGTGGGGGGCGGGTTCAGAAATGCTTCAGTAAATAACTCAAGAGTATTAGGAAGGCTGCTCTTTTGTTTCCAATTCCAGTGGCCTTTCAGTTTACTTCTTGATGGGTTTACACAATAGTAGTTAATCTTAAAATGAGTGTTAAGCATGTCTACTTGATGCATGTAATTGACTTATGAAATTGTTACGTGGCAAGAGGTTAAACAAGTCTATTTAAATTACTAGTAATATGTGATTATCATCTATCATCTAACTTCTATCAAACAATCTATCATCTATTTATCTTCTATCATCTGTCTATCTATCATCATCATCATCATCTATCATCTATCTATCACTGATCTATCATCTAACCATTGCCCATCATCATCATCAGCAGCAGCAGCAGCAGCAGCTATCATTTATCTATCACTGATCTGCCATCTATGCATTGTCCAGTGATGCTCTACCACTTCTCTCATAATTCATCCCTCACTTTCTATGTAAACATGTCTGAAATTTCTCTCTTTTTTGAGATTTGTACCTGTGTCATCATGAGTCTTGAAAGGTTTAGATGGCTTTGTACCTTAGCAACTAGACATTGAGGACACTGAACTAAATGCATATTGTTTCCTAATAACATATACTAGCCTATATTTTTACTTAAGATTATAAACCCAATTCTGTGTTTTCACCCAAATATTTATTTTCCTCTATTGTGTAAGTACATCCCAAAGATGTTACAGCATTGGCAAGAAGAGCATATTTTTATTTATTTAAGCAAATTTAAGAAAATTAAGAGCCCAGTGTCCTATATTCTTGGCATCTCTTGTCAAAATTCTGAATTCTGCCCTGAATCATGGGTCTCACCAACATGTGATGAGAGAATTATTGGAGGTAAGAATAGGATGTGGAGCCATGAACATGGTTGTGCGTTTTAGACTGCTGTTCTGCACAGTCCCCTGCTCTTCTCTGACTTTGCTTTGACCCTGTGAGACTTGCCTTGCCTCCCTGGTCGTCTGACATTCAGTCCACTTTACCAGAGGGAAGCCCTACTGGGAAACTAGAAGGCAAGAAGAAAGAAGAATCAAGGCTTTTACAAGTTACTTTTCTTGTTGCTGTAACCAAACATCTGACAAGAAGCAACTTAAATGGAGAAGGGCTTATTTTCACTCACAGTTTTGGGAGTACAGCCCAATCGTGGGCAGGAAGGCATGGTCATGAGATCGTGAGGTGGCTGGTCACATCTAGACTGCAGTTACAAAAGAGAGGGCAGGCAGTAAGTGGGGCTATCAAATCTCTAGCCCCACCTGCCCGTGACTCACTTCCTCTGCTCCTCAAGTTTCTACATGTTTCTCTAACAGTACCACCAGCCGACGACCAAGTGCAAACACAGGAGTTTGTGGGCAACTTCTTATGTGCGGACAATAATGAGGTTCTTCTCTCATTTTCCCTAAGATGACAGTCTACATAGGGTGGCATCTTCTACCCCAGATATATTTCATGAGCTCAGTTTTTACCGGGTGGCATTGACCTTTGTGTTTCCCCAGCATCACCTCTTTATTCTTCAGTCTAGGCAAGGCAGCAGCTTCCTGCTTCTGATTGTCTGGCTACCTCGTCACTCTCTTTGAGTTTCCAGCCCTACTATGGCCTATGTGATCAGTTTCCTGCATTGGTCTCCTCTGAAACACTTAAAGTATCTCTGGTTTTCTATTTGAGCCTTGAATGACAATACTATCTGACCACCCGGGGTCTGCAAGCTCTTCCAACTACTAGGGCTCCCAGAGCTCCCCAAAGCCTACTGACTTAAGTTGTATTAGGGACTATGATTTTTATGTTGGGATGAAATGTGACCACCAGTCCTATCATCTAGAAAGGCTTTTGTTTCCCTAAGATGTGAATGAATGAATGAGTGAATCAACAAATCAATCTGTCAGAGAACCAACCAAAGGCCAAAGCACTTTGAATCAGCAAATGTATGAATAGACAGATGAAAAACAGTCCCTTATTGAATCTCATTTATTGATTTGCAGGTTTATTTGGGGGACAGTCTCACATATTTGATATGTGCTCCCAGATGCTAATAAAGAATTTCTTCTAGGAAGAGGATTTATTGTGAATGTGGATAGAACAACCGAGAATGATTTTTGGTGACTGATGGGAATGGGGTCATCAGTGCTGTTGTTATGGGCATTTTTTTTTTGGTCTTTTTGAGACAGGGTCTCCCTGTAGCCCCAGCTGGCCTGGAACCCACTCTGTAGACCAGGCTAGCCTTGAACTCACAGAGATCAGAGATCTGCCTGCCTCTGCCTCCCAAGTGCTAGGATTAAAGGCATGCACCACCACACCCAGCTTATATGGTCATGTTTAGGAACACTAATTAGGTAGGTCTTCCTGGATATGCAGGCCAGGTGTGATGCTCTGTTTCTTCATTTTACCTGGTTTGTTTACAAACAGCCTCCCAGCAATCTTAGTCTGTGCAGAGCAGCATTGAGGAGTAAGAACAAATATGCTCTTTATTGAACTGTAAAATGAAGGATTCCTTTCCATTTTGACACCAAGTCTTTCTGTGTCTTTCAACTAAAGTGGGAGCATCTTGGGGACAAGGCTATGCCATTGTCACTGTTAGAAACTTACTACCTAATACAGTTGTCAAAATGGACTAAATGATAAGGACTGTGGGTTAAATCTGATGTACAGAACTCATGGGCTTCATCAGCAGGTAAGGCAGGATCCGAGGCTATACATAAAATATCAAGATCAGTGCTGAGAGGTCTATCTTAAAGAATGAACTGCAAAGTGGCAGAGACCAACCCAGGGCACTAGCAGTAGGCTGTTTGTTTTAGAAAATAGGATCAAGAAAGATTAAATAAGTCAAAGATGGGATAAATACTCTTGGACTTCAAAGTCAATAGAGGTTTCAGAGGGGATGAACAGTTGCCTTACCAGTCTTCTCAGACAACACCAGAAAAGTCCTGAGGTAGAAAGTGAGAAGCAGCAGACTGTGTACAGAAAAGCTGTGGGCTCACCAGTAAGGTCACATGGGACATGACAATGTGAGGGGAGCCCAGCTGAGGTTTCCTTGGCTATGGCTGTAGGTAGCTGAGACTCTTGGTAAAGGGTCTACTCTCTTTAGTACTTCCTGTCAGCACAGCACCCTCAGCTCAAGACAAAGCAGGTTCACAGCTCTGCAGGACAAACTCCTAGAAGCTACTACTGTCGGTGGGTGTCCTTAGCCTTGAGCCAATATCAGTGACCTATAGTCAACATAGGCATGTAGTAGTCACCTTACAGTGATGTGACTTTTGTCAGATATGTGACTATTGCTAAGGATACCCCTTGGATAACTAAGGAGTAGAATGCTTGGAAAGGTCAATAAGTCTTGAAGCCATCCAAAGAATTTTGAGTGTTTATATTGGTGAAGTACAGCTTTAGATTTCAAGATTTTAGTTTTGTTTTTTTTTAACTTATTTGAATATCAGAAGAAGAATTTGAAAGTTGTATAAAATAGAATTTGTATGTTTTAAGCTTTGATGGTGAGATGGTGATTTGAATGGGAGATGTGCCACATAGGTTCAAGTATATAAACACTTGGTAATGGTCCCCACTTGTTTGTGCTGTTTGGGGCAGTCAGTCCCTGGGAGGTGCAGCCTTCCTGGAGGAAGCACATCACTGGGGGCAGGCTTTGAGAGTTCATAACCTTGCCCAACTTACAGTTTGCTCTCTCTGCTTCTTTTTTTTTTTTTTTTTTTTTTTTTTTCGAGACAGGGTCTCCCTGTAGCCCCAACTGTCCTGGAACTCACTCTGCAGACCAGGCTGGCCTTGAACTCACAAAGATCCACCTGCCTCTGCCTCCCGAGTGCTAGGATTAAAGGCGTGCGCCACCACGCCCGGCTCTCTCTGCTTCTTAAAAGTGGTTGAAGATGTGACCTACCAACTTCCTTCCCCTTGCTGTCCGCTACCATGCCCTCCCCACTGTGCCCCCACCACCATGATGCACTCTTATTTCTCTGGAACCATAGCCAATAAACTCTTCTTTCTGTTAGTTGCCTTGGTCATGATGTTTTATCCCACCAACAGAACAGGTAACTAATACAGGTGTGCAGTGCTTCCTTAATTGGAGGTTATTCAGAATTCCTAGTTTTTGCCAATCAAAGAGGTATTGGTGTCTGTGACCCACCCTAACATTGTGATGAAAAGAGACACCCAAATTTCCAACATTCTCCTTAGGGGGAAATCTTGCCTTTGTTAAGATGTCCTAGAAATACAGAATTTAATGCAAAAGCAACTTTATCTCTATCTTAGAAGGATTATGAAATCTTCAGATTTGGCTATTTGATTTTATGTGTCTTGAAGTTGAAGGCTAGAAACTAGAAAAAAAAACCCACAAGGTGACTGGCTTACAAAAGTTTAGAGTTTCATTTTATACCTCGGAGCTTCAGGCTTCTGCCACCACACCTACTGCTGGCCAGCATGCCTCCCCTCCATGAAGGGTTCTTATATCCCTGGAACCTTAAGCCAAAATAAGCTATTGCTTCCCTTTACAAAAAGATAGAGAAAGAAAAGAGAGCTTCATTTCAGTTTTCCTTGGTGAGGGAGGACTCTGTCAGCCCATAATCATTAATTCGACTGTTAACAGGAGAACCCCCCCAAAAATGGCTATTTCCCAGGGAAAACCCAAAATCTCAATTCAGTTTAAAATAAGTCACGAAGCATGGGGATGACTGAAGATAATCATCAACTGACTAAAACTCAAATTCTGGGAAATTATGAACACAGCTCTACAGGATCAGCAGTTTCTGTGTTTACTGTTAAACAGTCACAGAGACCGTGATAACCATTCTTTGTCCAGCCTTGCTCTTTTTTACTATTTCTCAAGACATTAAGCAGGAGGATTCTAGTTTCAAATGAGCCTACTAAGTGAGCCCATAAAGCATGAAGAAATTGAAGAAAAAAAAATCCAAATTTTCATTAATGTTTCATCAGCTCACATTTATAGCATTTTCTTTTCATAATGTCAAGTAATTATAAAATTAGTCCATTTTGGCATAGTGACAGTCATGATTATGAATGGTTCCTCAGTCTTATTGTTACAAACTTATCTCAATAACTTATTAGGACTGTGTAAGATCAAAGTATCTGGACTCATAGAGATGTGGTTGCATCTCTTTCTCTCTCTCTTTTGGTATGTGTGTGGGTGTATGTGCAGTTGTGTGTGGATGTGTGTGCATGTCAAAGCCAGAGGTCCACACTGAGTGTCTTCCTCCATTTCCTCCTTAGTTGCTTTCCTCCTTACTTTTCAGACAAGACTCTCACTGAACTTGGAAGTCACGGTTTTGGCAAAGCTGGCCAGCCAGCAAACTCTAGGGATCTTCCTGTTTCTGCCTCTTTAGTGCTGGGATTATGAAGGCACGCCATACTCCCTGACTTTTTATGTGAGTGCTGGGGGTAGGGGAGGTGGTCTGAATTCCAGTCCTCATACCTATGCACAAAACACTTTACTTGAACCATCTTCTCAGCTCTGCATTTTTATAAAGTGTGCTTTGCATTCTTAGGACTTAATTTAGGAATCTGTTGCAACAGCTTAAAATATAAATGCGAAAATTTTTATTTAAAAATTATACAACTTGTCAGAAATATTTTACTTTTTTATAACCAATGCAACATGTCTACAACATGTCTAACTATAGTCATAACTAAATGGTAAATCAAAAAGCTAGACGAACATCAAAACTAAGTGAACTAGACTGAACAGAAGCAAAGCAAACACAAACAAATCACTTGAAGCCACAAAATTAGCTGTGGTAAAACATAATCTTACCTGTGTGCTGTATTCTTTCTCACATTGTTGCACAATGATAAGGAACCTGACAGGGAACATGAACAAGTTTTGGCACTTGACTTGGCCTGACATTGATGGAGGAAGGCCCACAGGAGGCACACAGAATGGCCAGTATGTACTGGAATTTCAGGGAGGATCTTTATTGTCAGGATACTCTGGTATGACTTTGGATGTTGTCAAGAAAATGCATTTGAACAGTATTCACATCTGTTCTACCAAGAGTGAGCCTGACCATACAAATGCATTCATTGGTCACTGCAGTGTGTTAAAATTTCAATCCAAGATTTTAATCATTGTTGAATATGTGTATTAATAATAAATTCTGTGGGTGGAGAGGGAGGCTTGGTGGTTAAGAACACTTCTGGTTCTTGCACAGGACCCAAGTTTGGTTCCCAACACCCACCTTAGATGGCTCACAACCACCAAGGGATCCAACTACCTCTTCTGGATTCTTCAGGTACCAGCACCTGTAAGTATACATGTACACACACACACACACACACACACACGATTTTTAAAAAATCATATCTCTTTTAAAAAAATGAAATTGTGAGGTATGATTTGCACAATAAGAAGCAATCACACATAGATTCTCCTGTACTTGAAACTAATCCCGCAAAATTTTCATTTACAGCATCTGTCTGACTTTATTATCCCTGCAAATTGTTTACTTACTTGTTGTTTGTTTAGTACTTGGAATTGAACCTAGGCCTTTAAGCCCTCTACCACTTGACTATATCTCCAAACCTGAACCTGTATTTTAAGGGAATCAGAGATTTTTTTAACTCACAGAGGAATTAGATATTATCAGAATTCATGGCTAGCAAGTCCTTCTCTTCCTCTTCTCTTCCTTCCTCTCACTCTTCCTCTTTTTGTGTTCTGTTGTACACTGATCATATTCTTACTTACCAACAAAGTAGATTTGAGAACTTCCCCTAATCTGCATTGTGGTGAGAATAATGTAAGAAACTTTCAACTCTTCATGGACAGTAAAGTTATTTACCTCATAAGCAAGGTCTACAGTTCCGGTGTGCTTGTTGTAATGAGGTCTCTTCATTCTGAAAAGAAGCCAAATTATAATACATAATTAATAAACCTTAATAAACCTCAAGTTTTTTTAAAGCTTATTACTTACTCTACCAAGAAGTATCAAGTACTTGATACCAAATGCTGGAGAGGTTGTGGGGAAAGGTGAACACTCATCCACTGCTGGTAGGAATGTAAACTCCTACAACCACTATTGAAAGCAGTATGGAGACCTCTGAAGAGACTCAAGATGAGCTTACCACCTGACCCAGCCATACCACTCTTGGGTATATACCCACAAAACTCATCCTACTGCAGAGATACATGCACAGCCATGTTTGTTGCAGCTCTCTTCACAATAGTGAAGAGCTGAAACCAATTCAAATGCCTCTCAACCAATGAGTGGATAGAGAAAATGTGTTACATCTACACAATGGAATTCTATGCAGCTGTAAAAAAAGATGGCATCATGAACTTTGCAGGTAAATGGAAGGAACTAGAGGATATTATGCTAAGTGAAGTAACACAGTCCCAGAAAAGCAAACGATGAATGGTATCCCTCATTTATGGATGCTAGCACCAAGCACTGAGTTGTAAGGCAAACTGAGCAACATCAACGTTATATACCCCTTTCCCTGAAAGCAACTGTGTTCTGATAATGTAAATCCCTTAACAAGCTCTAGAATTAACCCACCACTTACTTTTAGACTTTAGAATCTTGGTATATGGGTGGAGGATATGTAGGCATATTTTAGAGTAATATAAATTTAAAAAGGAAAAAATGTGAATCCTGAAATATGATATGGAAATGACAATTTGTGTACAGATGATATAATTTTAGTATAGGTGTGACATATATATATATATGTCACACCTATACTAAATATATAATTTTAGTATAGGTGTGACATATATATATATATGTCACACCTATACTAAATATATATCATCTGTATATATATATATATATGTGTGTGTGTGTGTGCATATGTTGAAGTGGTACAGATTGGAGGGAAGAGGAACAGGGACAGGGAACCGACTGAAACGGTAAAGCTCCCCCAAGGACAATAATCCTTTGCTTTGAAAAAAACTTTGAAAAGAATCAGAAAAAGATACAGGGCAGGGATAGCAGGGTGCATAAACTCAGGTGGGGTGGGGGGCATGGAAGACAAGATGAGTCTAGATTGGACTGAGAAATGATGTATGAAATGCACATAACTTCAATAAAAATGTTAAAAAGAAAAAAATGCCATTTATCATAAGGAAAAAGAGAAAGCCACTGTCCTAGTTTGTTTTCTGTTGCTGTGATAAAAATCCATGACCAAAAGCAATTTGGGGAGGACAGGGTTTACTTAATCTTACAGGTCACAGTTCATCATGAGGGGAAGTCAGGGCAGGAACTAAACCAGGAACTTTAAGCATAGAGGAATGCTTACTGGCTTACTCCTAAACTCAGATTCAGCCACCTCTCTTCTACAGGCCACGCCCATCTGCCTAGGAATGGTACTGTCTGCAGTGGGCTTGGCTCTCCTTATATGAATTAGTAATCAAGAAAACACCTCGGAGACATGCATGGCCAAAGGTGAACTTGAGGGAGAAAGTTCTTCAACTGATGCTCCCTCTTTCTAGGTGTGTCTAACTGACAACCAAGATTGGCCATGACAGTGATTGTGTCTAGCTCAGAGATGGCCCATGTGAACAACTGGAGTCTCTCCCTCACCCATTTTTTATTTTCTTATTTATAATTTTATTTCAAAGCGTAGACATGTTTATGTATGACTTTTTTATTTCACTATTTTGTGGTCATGTTATAACAAACAGTTCTCCCTATGGAACTAGAGATTTTTATAACTTCAAACTTCAAAGTAAACAGCACACTGTCTTGGAGACAACATATCTGACTTCTATTTCTACCTTTGCCCTTTTCCAACTGTCTCTGTCTGTTCACACCACTTCATCTAATTTTAAAAATAAGGAATGGTGTGACTTTCAGGAAAAGAAAACCCTCAAAATTAGCCAGTAACTACTTAACATATTTGTAAAGTATAAAGAGAGGATTTCTGGATCATATTAAACCTTATTGTCAGCTATATTTTCAGTGCTCGGAGATCCACATAAGATGCTCCTGGGAAATTGGAGAGAAAAGGTGTGTGGAAGAGTGGCTGCTGTGGTCTGAACTGTGATCCTTCAAATTCAATGTTGAAGTCCTCACGTACTTGAGGAGGAGGACTGAGGTTTGGGGGTTGTTTTGTTTTGTTTTGTTCTGGAGACAAGTTCTAAGAGCCCTGGCTGGTTTCAAGCTCAGTATATAGCCCAGGTTGTCCTCAAACTCCTGATCCCCAAGTTTCAGCTTCCCAAGTGCTGGGGTTAGAGCCATGTCCCCCTCTTTAGAGGGGCAACTAAGGTTGAATCGTGTGACCGGTATCTAATATGAATGACTTTGTGAGGACTCAGACAGCATGGAAAGCAGACAGTGTGAAGACATAGGAAGCAGGTGATGTCTATAAGCCCTGGAATAGAACTTTGCAGTGGAGCAGCAGTTGACCCCAGCCTTGAGCCTCTGCCATGGTGAATTAACCATTTTCTGTGTTTATGTCACCCAGTTGGTGGGGGTAAGGCAATGTAGATTCTCACAGACCTAGGCACTGAGGAGACAGACAGACTGTGAAAGCCCAGGTCCATGTAACAGCTTTATGGATTCAGAAGTTCAGACTCCCATCCTTCTAGCTTATCATCTGCACAGTGATTGGAGCGCCCATACTTACTAAAGCATGGGACGCTGCAAAGATGAGGTTAGTGTCCTAGGTATATGGAATTCTATCTGACCCACAGTCACTTGCATTAGTTACTTTTCTTGTTGCTGTGACAAAATACCTGGACCAAAGCAACTTAAGGAAAGAGGGTTTCTTTCGGCACCCAGCTGGAGGGAGTCTGTAACAGTGGAGAAAGCACTGTGGCAGGAACTTGCATCAATTGGTCAGATGGTTTCTGACAGACAGCTCACTTAATGCTACCACTCTTTCTTTTTCTTTCATGCATGCCAGTACTCCTCTCGCTTTCCCTGTTTTATACATCCAAGGATCCCTCCTCAAGGAAAGGTCCTGCCCACAATTAGAATGAGTCTTTATAAACCCACTGAAACAATCAAGATAATGCCTCACAAGTATGCCCAGAGGCTCACTCCTAGGTGATTCTAGATTCTGCAATGTTGACATTAAACACTAAACACCACAATAATTACCTCTGGTGGCCCGGAGGAAGGAGGATTTGGTTTCAAGTAGAAGCTGCTTGCTCAAGTGTGTTACTTGACTGTGATATTGTTTCTTATTATTCAAATGCATCATTGAACATATCACAAGTGCAAGGCTCAGGCAGGTAGTTCCAGGCCTACATCATCTCACAGAGCTGCCACAGCTCAGCAGGATGCCATCCTGATCCTCATGTCAGACACGCATCACCTTCCCCTGGTCTCCTCACTGTCTCCTGAGCACAACCGGATACCAACCAGACCTAACTGAGGTCTCTTTATGCACGTTCTGTCACCTCCTACCAGGAGACATGCCTCGGTTGATCTGTCTGTTTTCCTGGCTCTAAATCCTCAGTGCAGTTTGTACAAAAAGACTCATAGGGAAGCAGTTTTCACAGAAAATGCTGTAAGGAGACAAGTGCGCTTTAATGGCTATTGAACTTTCAGTTCTTTCTTTGCTTTCTGATTTTTTTATTTTGTTTTTTCTTTTTTATTTTTTTGTCTTTTTGAGACAGGGTCTCCCTGTAACCCCAACTGTCCTGGAACTCTGTAGACCAGGCTGGCCTTGAACTCACAAAGATCCGCCTGCCTCTGCCTCCCGAGTGCTAGGATTAAAGGCATGCGCCACCACGCCTGGCTTTCTGACCAAAGAACCTGCCTCTGGTCATCCTCATTTTATTAATTTCAAGTACTTTTCCCCAATGCCTCTGTGCTGACCTCCATCATTCTCTCTTTCAAGCCTTTTTCTTTCTTTTAAAAATAATTTTAATTCAATTATTATTTTACAACAGTTTAAAGATGTGTAGATTCATCTATCTATCTATCTATCTATCTATCTATCTATCTATCTATCTATCATATATAATCATATATAATCTGAAAATAGGGATAACCTGACTCTTAATTCATTGCCCTTTTAATTTCCTTCTTTTCTCTTACTGCTTTATTTATTTATTTATTTATTTATTTATTTATTTTTTGTCTTTTTGAGACAAGATCTCCCTGAAGACCCAGCTGTCCTGGAATGCACTGGCTGGCCTTGAACTCACAGAGATCTGCCTGCCTCTGCCTCCTGAGTGCTGGGATTAAAGGGATGCACCACCACGCTGCCCTGCTGCTCTATCTAGTTTTAAGCGCTACATGGAAAGGAGTAAGTGGACATCTATCTCTGTTTCCTGATTTTAGTGAAAATATGAGTTTTTCTCCATTTAGAATGATGTTGGCTGAGGGTTTGTCATATAGATAGAGTCTTAACTGTGCTGATGTTCCCTCCAGTGAAATTCATTCCAGGACTTTTTTTATTTTTTGGTCTTTTTGAGACAGGGTCTCTTTGTAGCCCCAGCTGTCCTGGAACTCACTCTGTAGACCAGTCTGGATTTGAACTCACGAAGATCCACCTGCCTTTGCCTCCGGAGTGCTAGGATTAAAGGCGTGTGCCACCACGCCCGGCTCATTCCAGGACTTTTATCATGAGTGCATGTTAAATTTTGTTTGAAGGCTTTTTCTGTATCTATTGAGATGATCATTTTTTTTTGTTGTTGTTGTTCAGTCCATTTATAGGATTATTACATTTATTGACTTATGCATATTGAACCATCCCTGCTTCTCTGGAATAACGCCAACTTGATGATAGCAAATGACCTTTTTAATGTGTCTGTATGTGATTTGTATTTTGCTGAGAATTTTTTGAATCTATGTTCTTTAGGGATAATTAGCCCAAAGTTTTCTTTTTCTGTTGTGTCTTTTCCTTGTTTTGTGTGCCAAAGTCACACACTTGAATCATTTAAATAGTAATTTTTCCCTTCATCAGAATAGTGACCTTCTTTATCTCTTCTGATTAACTTGAAATTTAAGTGTGTTCTGTCAGATATTAGAATTGCAACACCTGCTTGCTTCTTAAGTGTCATTTACTTGGAAAATTTTTTCCACCATTTCACCCTAAAGTGCTGCCTATCCTTGAAGGTGAGATGAGATTCTTGTATACAACAAAAAGATAGATTTTGTTCCTTTTGGTTTGTTTGTTTTGTTTTGTTTTTGAGACAGAGTCTCCCTATAGCCCCAGCTGTCCTGGAACTCACCCTGAAGACCAGGCTGGCCTTGAACTCAGAGAGATCCCCCTACCTCTGCCTCCCGAGTGCTGAGATTAAAGGCGTGTGCCACCACGCCCAGATTAAAGAAGGTTCTTAGCCGCCATGTGGGTGCTGGGAATCAAACCCAGTCTTGGTCCTCTGCTAAAGCAGTCAGCGCTTAACCACTGAGCCATCTCTCCAGTCCTGAAGCAATTGATATTTAAAGTTATCACTGAAAAATGTGTATTAGTCACTGTCATTTTAATTTCTATTTGTGTTCTTGGTTCTATTTTGTATTTCTCTATATTTTTACTTTTTTTTCTTGGGTATTGTCATTCCTTTCTTCAGTTCTTGGTGTGGTTTCAAGTATTTTCTGTAGGGACTGATTCAGTGGACATGGGAGATTTTTCATTCCCCTTCAACTATGACAGACAACTTTGCTGGGTAAAGTATTCTGGGTTGGCATCTAAGATCATTTAGAACTTGAAATACTTTGCTCCAGACTCTTCTGACTGTCATGGATTGCATTGAAGTCAGCTGTAATTCTAATGGGGCTGCTTTTCTCTTGCAACTTTTTAGTATTCTGGTTTTGTTCTATATTTTTATTGTTTTTACCAGGATATATTGTGTGGAGTTTCTGTTCTGGTCCTGTCTGTTTGTTGTTCTGCATGCTTCTGGTAGTTGTGTAGATATGTCTTTCTTTCACATATGGAAAACTTCTTTAATAATCCTCCTGAAGATCTGGTCCATGCCATTGACTAGAGATTCTTCTCCTTCCTCTAAGCCCATTATCTGTAAATTTGATCTTTTCCTGGTGTCCCACATTTCCTGCAAAAATATTCCATTTTCTTTGTTTCTTGGAATTTCTCATATGCTTGCTTGAGCAGTGCAGTTCTTCAACTTTATCATCCAATCCTGATAGTCTTTTTTTCCACTTAAGTCATTCTGTTAGTGAGGCTTTTTCCTATTGCTTCAAATTAGCTTATTGAGCTTTTCAATTTCACATTCATTTCAGCCTGAATTTTCTTCAGTATTTTTAACTCTATGGAGAACTTAATTTTGAAATCCTGAATCGTCTTTGTCATTTATTCATATATTTGTATTTTATTGAACGGCAGTCAGGAGTTTATCACTATTCTCTTTCAGTTTTGTGTGTGTGTATTCTTTAAATTGCTTGAATTCTTTGGTCATATTTACAATTGTTCTTTCGATTCTGTGTCCTCTGGTTTCCTGTAGGTAGTTCTTATGGTAGAACACTTCTACAGGACTGCTTGGGTTTGGTGGGGACATATTCTCTTGGTTTTTCGTATTATTTGTGTTTATTTCATTGTGGCCTGGGAATATGGATGTCTTTTGTTCCTTGTATGTTTAAATTGAAACTGAAGCCTGCCTTTGTTGAGCCAAAGTTGGAATCTGTTTATATTGCTTATGTACTTTGCTTGTTTTCTGATCAGGTATCAGGAGTGAGTTGATATGTGCTTCTGGTTCTCTCTTTTGACTTTTTTTTTTACTGGAGGGACTAGATGGATCCAGTCAGGCTAGTCAAGAGCTCTTCAGAAGTGTGAAGGAGCCAAGCACAAGTCAGGGTGTTGGGGGTCAGCTGGACCAGATCTAACTAGCTAAGCCAGGAAGGTGTGAACCCTGGAACTGAATGACTCGGACTGGTCACAAAGCAGAAGAATGTTTTTCTAGCACAGCGGGATCTAGCTAACTCACACAGCTAGTCAGGTGTTCTCTGGTATCCTCAGTGGGAAGGACCCAAATTCCAAGATGGGGTAGATAGGTGCAGAACCGGCTGGTTCTGAGTAGCTAGCAGCGAGGATATGACCCTGGAGCAAGAAGCCTGGGGGCTGGTCCCAAACAGGGAGATGGTGACCAGTGGCCTGGCACACTGGCTTCTCACTGACTCACTTAGCTAGTCCAGCTTTGTCCAGCAGCTTCAGCAGGAAGAAGGCCAAGGCCCAAAGAGGGCACAGGGTGGGCTGGTTCTCGCCAGCTAGCAGAAATGGGCCACGCCCCTTTCTTAGTCCTTTGGGTAGTCTGTTTTTGTTTGAGCTTCTTTGCTGAGTGGGAAGGGTTTAACTACAGTCATTGTTTTCCCAGTTGAAGGAATTTTCTCTGGGCTTCATACAAGGTGAGGCCAGTTTTCTATTCTGATGCTGATATTCCTGGTAAGTTCTGTGTCTCAGAACATTCCTTACAGTCCAGACCCTGAGAACTGAGGTATAGGGGAAAGGAGAGGGCGTGACAATAGACTTTGAAAGCTCCTCTCATTTTTTTCCTCTTAGGACTGTTATCTCCTAGAGGCTGTCCTGAGGCTAAAGCCTTTTGTGTTAGCCTGACCCAAGTTGTAGTTGCAAGGAACTATAGTATTCTTAGTACATGCCAGGCTTCCCACTTCGTCTCCCAGCTCCATGGGAGTCTGCTGACTAGAAGGACAAAAGGACGGTGGAAACAAAGCACTGACCACCTGCTCCCCCAGCATGTTAGAGCATAACACTGTGAGGAGAAAGCTCTATTCAGAGGTCAAAAGGAGCCCATGGGGTCAGGGCTAGGCCACCAGGACAGTGTCCTTAGAGAAGAGGGACACCTAGACACAGGCATTGGAAGAAGGAAGACAGCATGAAGGCACAGGATAGGCAGCAATCCACCCACCAGAGACGCCGGGAACAGATCCTCCTTACAGGCTAGGGATCCTGCCAGCACCTTCATCTTGGACTTCAATCTCCACAACTGTGAGGTACATATTCCTGTTACCTAGGCCACCCTGTTTTGTGGTACTTTGTTATTAATCCCTAGCAAATGAGTGTGTATCTTCAGAAGTTGTTGTAGGAGTAGATGGCATGATATTAAAGGGTTCAACAACAACACAGGAAGTCCTTGAAGGTGGGTCATCAGAGTCACCCACTTCCTCACGTTGTCTGTGGCTTCATGGCCCACACTGAGAGGGAAATGGAGTCCTGTGCTTAAGCCAAAGACCTCGGCCTGCCTCCACTAAAGAGCAGGATGCTCGTATGAGTGTGTACATGTGTATGCGTGTGCATGTGTATGTGTGTATGCACATGTGTATGTTAGTGTTAGGTTCATTTTGAGGGAAGACTTGGTGCAGAGGGATTAAGAGTTAGGACTCCGATGAGAAGGAAGTCAGGTTTATTTCAGGCATGGCGGCTGGCCTGCCTGTGTCGGGATTAGGATGACCAGCAAATAGAATGTCCCAAAGTGGCAGTTTTTATACCTAAGCACACAAGGAAGTGGACTTATAATGAAATGGGTGTGGGAAGATGGGGAATGGGCATAGGTGGATCTGTGGCTGGTATCAGAAACATCATCTCGAGAGAAACTGAGGCTTGTGAGCCGTATCAGTAGGAGCCTGATTGGAGCAACTGTCTCGGAACTTCTACCTTGGCTTCCTGGAAAACCCCCAACTTAGGTGGGCTTATGACCTTACAGTTAGTGTATATGTATATGTATACGTATAGGTATGTGTATGTGTATATGTATATGTATATGTCTAGGAGTGCATGAACATTGTATGTGCATATTTGTAGGAGTATGTGTATATGTGTGTGCATGAATGTATACATGTATATGCGTGTACATTTGTGTCAGTGTTTGCACATGTGTATTACTGTGTGTACACACGTATGACCATATGTACATGTATTTGCATACCTGTGTGCATGCATATGAATATATATACATGTGTATGGGTGTGTACATGTGGATGGCTGTATGTCCATGTGTATGTGCATGTGAACATGTATAGATGTGTATCTGTACACATGTATGAGCATGTATATGTGTTTGAACATGTGTATTTATGTGTTCATGTATATGAGCGTGCACATGAGTATGTGTGTGTATTGTGTGGTGTGTGTACATGTGTATGTATGTGTATTGTGTG
Source organism: Rhizomys pruinosus (assembly GCA_009823505.1). Lineage (NCBI taxonomy): Eukaryota > Metazoa > Chordata > Mammalia > Rodentia > Spalacidae > Rhizomys > Rhizomys pruinosus. Next base: position 1,530,204 of record VZQC01014421.1, read on the forward strand.
GTGTGTGTACATGTGTATGTATGTGTATTGTGTGGTGTGTTTACAAGTGTATGTGTGGCAGTACATTCACATGTGTACATGAGCTGTGTGTCTCCATTTCCTAGTGCTGTGGTGAATTGTTGAATCCTCCTCTTATACATGTGTGCTTAACATGAGGAGTCAGGTCCTGTGTCTAGATACTTGTACAGGTTGAATTCAAGTCTGTCAAGTTGTCTAGGATTGTATTGTGGGTGGACAGTATCATCCTTGAATGCAGGACTCAGTTCTGTACTGGCAGTGACAGCGGAAGGGCATAGAGCCTGGCACACAAACCCAACACTTTGGTCCTGTAACTCTCCTCAGGAGAGTTGGACCCCAGAAATCAGCAAAGCCTTGCAGAGCCTACAGCAGACTGCGGTCACCTAGTGCAGGTGGCCCATCTTGCTGAATTGTGTGCTGAATCTCTTACTGAGAAAGTTCTCTTTTTTTATGTAGTTGAATCATCCCACTGCCATACAATTAGCATTTTCAAGTGGATCTGAGTTAGTTGAAGCAGATGGTTTATCTTCTCTTCTAGTGTTCCGACTTGGACATTATATCATCTCTACATCTCACTCTGTCCTTGCAGCGTACAAGGAACCATTCCAAATTTCGCGCACAGTGTTTTGACTTATTTAATGCAGACGTACTTTACCCGCAGTAAACATGATTACCAGAATACTTTAACTCGAGAGCTTCTGCTTCCCCTCTGGTGTAATTAGTCACACTGCACTCTCTGTGCAGTTAGGGGAAGGGAGAGAGAAACCTTCACACACAGCATCTTGCGAGCGTGGCTTTACAACTCTCTAGCTGCTGGCTTCATGCCTCTGAGTTTTCAGAGACTTGATCCCGCCAAACAACAGCAGAAAAGTAGACAGATGTGAGCTCTCACCTGATCATATAGCCTGCCACAGAGACAGACAGAAGTACGGGCAGAGCTGGCCAAGACAGAAGCTTTGCACATGGAAATGCTAGCATCAGTCTTGGGATAGAGATGATGGAGCGTTGGTTCCATAAGCAGAAATGAGAAGAGCCCTTGAGGACTGTGACTTGGACTCAGAGCACCAGGCCTGCTCACAGCCCAGTTCCTTATATGTCTTTCTTGGTAATTTGTGTGGGGTCACGAGGAGGGAGCCCTGGGAATTATTATACAACCTACAGAGACAGACTTCAAGCTGACTACAGATCACCAAGCCCAGTCAAGGGAGTTAAATCACCTCTCCATAGGAGTTGCTGGCAGGTGTAGAATTGAGATTTGCAAAGCTGTTGAGATGATCTGTAGGCAGACGCTCATTGTCCACTTTGAGGGAGGAAACCCAGGCTCAGGGACAGCATGTCACCTGTGCGGCATCCAGGTACAACCTTATCTGTTTGCTTCTTTTTGATGTCAAATTTGGATACCGTGAATGACATCACCACGAATTTCTAATCTTAACCACTCCAATAGTGCCAAACCCCACTTCTTAGATAGCCGGGGCAGCAAAGTACAGTTTTCTTCCTGAATCCTCCCTGTGCTATGCAGACTGCCTGGGTCCCCTGGGATTCAATGTCCTCAGAGACTCCCGCCTTCTGTGCGTGATGCTCTTCTAGTGAAGTGAGCATTTCCCTTCTGTCTAAGAAGGGAGCATCCCTTTTCTGCTTGCTTCTGCCCACTCACCAGCACCTCCAAATATGCTCTCATACATATACAACACACAAGACACATATACTTGTGTTCATCATACACAGCATGCTAAATGCATAAATACGTTTTCATTCCCATATAATACATATATGACCTCCCATACCACACATATATAAACACATGAACACACATAATACAACCACCACACACAGACACACACACACAGACTACACACACATACTTGTATATGCTGAAGTTTACTGGTTTGATCATAACTTATTCTGTCACAGCCACATTATTGTGCCCAATCTATTTTTTCATACCATTTTTGTCTTTTAAATTCCTTTTTACTAAATCCATAACCTTTTCTAGGGATGGGAAATTCAGAATCCCACACACATAATGGACATGTAGATATTCAGATACATGCATGAGGACTTGTTGGAGTTGTGTGGAAAGGTTTTAACGATCTCTAAGCACAATCACATGTTTTTAACTTTTCCATCTTTGGGTGGAGATGTAGTTTCTGAAAGGGAAGAAGAAACTGGTGAGAGGTGAGAGACCACAAGAGACTTGGGGCTGTTCCAAGTGTGTTTAACAGTTGGTATGAATCTTGAAAGAAGGAATTCTCTAAAGACCCTTAAGGAACAATGAGAAAATCTGCAGCAGAATAGAGCAGGACAGAAAATTCTTTTTGAGTGAGATAGGGGCTTGCTATGCAGTCCAGGCTGGCCTTTTACTTGAGATCCTCCTGCCTCATCCTCCTGAGTGCTGGGATCACATACTCAGCTTTTTTGACACACATTTTAAAAAGGGGGGCAAATCGACTGATGAGTGTGTAGATCAGGGAGCTGATCAGTGAATCCTGGAGAGAATGCTGAATGCCACCGTGATTTGGAAGGCTTTAGGAAGTGAACTCAGCTTTGCTGGGTGAGACCTTTGTCCTTAGTAAGCTGGGGCCACCCTACTAGACCCTACTTCCCCTTATTAGACTCAGACATGCACAGATCCTGGGGGATTTCACTGTCCTGTGTGAAGCAGCATCAGGAAGCATCAGGCAGAGACTAGATGCTGGAGGCAGCAGGAGTCTAATACCTGGTCCATATTTAATCTCCTATATGTGACTAGCTGTGGGATCCATTTTGATTTAATGTCAATTCCCTAGATGGTTGTGGCTTTAGCACCCTCTGACCTGCCTCCTTGACAAGCGCCCCACCCTCTCACTCCCCTCATCTTCTCTCAGCTTTGCCTTCCCACTCACATGAGCACAGTGTCCTGGTTAGAACAAATGGCTTCAGCCTTGCTCTGTGGTCCTGACTCCTGAGTGCCAGCTCTTCCTAAGACAGAGCCTGCATGTCCTTGCCAATGCCTATTCCAGGTATGAGTCAAACCAGCCTCGTCACGTCACTTTCTGTCCAAGGCGACAAATATTAACACGGTTCTCAGGTCTTGAATATAGCATGTTACCCCCACCTATGTGATGCTGGTGGTGTCTCCTGGATATACCCGTTAATGCTGTCTTCAGGTAAGCACTAGAGTAACATATGCATGCGCAATGGATTTTCTGGTAGCTCTTAGAATCATTCTACCCTTCTTGCCTGACTTAGCTGAATAAGCTCTCTGGATTTTTTGCCAAATATGACACATAGGTTGGTCAAGAACACAATTAAATCATACTAATTTCCTTTTGGTATTTATAATCTGGATGTGAGCCCTTAGTCAACAAAGCTCTGATCAGGCTCCCATTGATAAGCTCCAGGATAAGACAAATAAGTTTGATCTGGGCGAAGTTGCCATTCCCTTGCTGGAATCCTGTCAGCTGGTTCCGTGCTCTGATGGAAGAAAGGAGAAGCTGAAGGAAGGCATGGAGATGATTTCTCTGTGCTCAGAAATCTCACAGACGCCCACATTTCGGCCCAAACCTGTTTGGTTCTGAAGCACATTTTAACCACCTTCTGTCGTTTTTTTCTTTCTCAGGATCCTAAATAGCATGTTAGACCCTGGATTCCCTCTACTTGTATCTGATAGTCAAAAGTTTCATCTCTCAGGCTAAGACTGCAGTTCGAATGGAGAGTGATTGCTCAGAATGCAGGAAACACAGAGTTCTATACCTAGCACTGAAAAAAAAAAAAAAAAACTGGGCATGCAGATACATGCCTATAATCCTGGCACTGAGTAGAAGTGGGAGGATCTTTAACTGTATACACACCAAGTTCAAGACCAGCTTGTAATACATATGACCCCTGTCTCAAAAATTTAATTTCTCTTTGTCTCAGGAATTAGTGTCTGCCAAGTGTTTATAGACAATCACCTTCTAGCCAAGGTCAGAAGGGCTCTAGTTATAGAATGAGAGTATTTTCATTAAAATTTTACCAGTTGCTGTATGATTTATCAAGCTACCTTGTCACAAAATTGAGTAGCATGAATTTCATAAAAAGAACAATTTGAAGTTCTGAGCAAGAGAAAAGACAGTATCAGTGTAAGTGCAGCTTGAAGGCCCTGCCAGGGGAGGAAGTCAACTGTCCTGCATTTATTGCTAGAACTAACTGCTTCCTACATCCTAGATCTCTGGAAATGTACTCACCTAGTTCCTGCCTCTGAGGGCCACTGATGTGTGAGACAAAACCACAGTGGATCAGTTACTTTCATCTTTGCTGTGACAAAATATCTGACAAAGGGGACTTAAGAAAGACTCACTCGCCATTTGAAGGAACAGTCTACCATGATGGAGAAGGCATGGTGGCAGGAGCTAGAGGCAGCTGGCCACATTGTGCAGTCAGGAACCAGAGAGAGGTGGATGCTGGTGCTAGCTTACTTTGATTTTTTATTCAGTTCAGGGTCTTCTCACCTCTATTAATCCAGTTAAGAAACTCCCTTACAGCCATGCCTAAAGTTTGATTTCATGGCGATTCTAAATCCCATCAAATTGATATTCAAGATTAACTATCAGATACCCAAATGTGGGGCCTCGTTTGTTCTGAAAATTCAAGTATTAGATTTGACAAAAGACTGGACCAGATGACCTCTGTGAAAGATATAGCCATCAAGGTCCATTTGCTGAAGTCATACAAGTATTTTATTTTATTTTATTTTATTTTATTTTTGGTCTTTTTCGAGACAGGGTCTCCCTGTAGCCCAGCTGTCCTGGAACTCACTCTGTAGAGCAGGCTGGCCTTGAACTCACAAAGATCCACCTGCCTCTGCCTCCCGAGTGCTAGGATTAAAGGCGTGCACCACCATGCCTGGCATAAAAGTATTTTAAATACTGAGTAGGTTTCTGTAGGCTACTATGCTTCCTGAGCTGCATATTCTAAGAATGTGCAAATTACCTAGAAGGTTTTTTTTTTTTCCAAACAGGTATAACAACAAGAAAGCCAACATGCCCTTGGAAGAAAGAAGAGACTCCAGAAATTTCCCAGTAGCTAAATACTCCAAGAAATTGTAGGTATACTGTCCACCAGAGATGGCGCATTCTCATAGGTTGCTTGCAGAGCTCTCTGTACTTTGTACCAGTGGGTTCAGTAGTTATTATTCTTAATTGGGAGAGTTAGTTAACAACGAATGTGGTCTTGTAGAAAAATACACAGAACTTATACAGTGAATATGTCTCTTGAAAGATATCTACTGGGCTGGAGAGATGGCCTAGCGGTTAAGAGCGCCGACCGCTCTTGCAGAGGACCCGGGTTCGATCCCCAGCACCCACATGGTGGCTGAGAGCCGTCTGAAACTCCAATTCCAGGAGAACTCCAGTTCCAGGGGAGTCCGACACCCTCTTCTGACCTCTGCGGCGTTGCACGTCATGGGTGCACAGACTTGCATGCAGACAATACATTCATACACATACAGAAATAAATAAAAAAAAATTTTTTTAAATAAAAAAAAAGAAAGATATCTACTATCCAGTATAAAGCAAAACATTGACATTTTGGATTTAACTTTCATGGCTGTGAAACTGAAAAAGCATCTCTATATATGTCTCTCCCCAATCTCTGTGTGTATATATGTACCTGGATTTCATTGTAGCTGTAATGGGGGATAATCATATCACAATCAGCTTTTCCATGGTTCACTAGTTTAGCATCTGATGTTTTTTATTTATAGACAAACTAACTGAGACCAGGCCCCCTGTGATCCCAGGTAGCTTATGTCTTTGAGGATATGTACAACCTGGCAGCCTTGCCAACTGACTCTCAGGACCTCTCTTCTCTTTTAATAGTTCCATGAGGCCCCTACTAGAGGCATCCTAGTCATCCTAGACAAAATCTTACAGATCTCATCATCTTGTACTTTACCTGACAGTAACTGGGTTTGGGCTTTGGGTGTCTGTCGTGATCACTACGGCTTCCCCTTTTATCTCATTGTACCCTCTCCTGAGAGGTCTGGAGATGACAATTTGAATAATTATTACTTATCTAGTGTGTATAAGTATAGTACATACTTATCACATGAAACTTGTGGCTTTATGGGTAGTTTAGGATAGATAGGTCTAAATTTGGGAAATGAGTCAGTTTATATTTATCATAAAGGAAAGCATATTGGGTAAACATTAATCTTATTGTAAGTAGCAGTGACAGTATTAATAAACAGAATTGTCATCACTTGACACCCTTCTCTGAGTCTAGGGCCTCCTTGGCCCCACTGTTCTGACATTTACGAACTGCTTTATACAGAACTCACTCAATAGCCACCCAAGGTGAGCGACTCAGACATGTGAAATCAAACACACATGTATACATTATCCAGATTATTAAAAATATCAAAGGTGGCAACCTTGAGAAATCACTGAAGGAGTAATTCCTTCCTGTCTGCTCAAATTGTGTATAAGTAATTCTCATTCCCAATGTCATCATTTGTTCCTTGTCTGTAGAACTTTCTCATGAGTGTGAAGTCTGTGACATTGGGGTATGTAAAAACTCCCTGCCGCATGCAACTTCGGCTTAGGTCTCTGAGCTCTTGAACAATGAACTATGGCCAGGTCTTGTGTTTATTCACCATGTCTATCTTTTCCTCAGTGGTTTCTCTCAAACCCCAACCTTAGCCCCAAGCCACTCTTTCCAAGTTCACCAATCCTTGAAGACCCAGTCATCATTTCCCAGTCCTCACCATAGCTGCTTTTCACAGTATTCAACCCCTTTCTCCTTCCTAAACCATTTTTTAACCTGGTGTCAGGGTTGTCCACCTTTGCTTACACTTGTCCACTGGCTTTTCCTCCAGAGCCATCATTTGCTGGTTCCTCATCCTTTTGATGTCTTCTAAGCCTGGGAGAGGGCAGTGTGGGTCCACCCACTGGAACCTGGTCAACCTATCAAGAGTTACATCCTTAAGACTAACTCTACCTCTCCCAGCAGTCCTGGGTGGGTTATGTCTTTTCTTGTTGTTGCTGATTAGATAGGGTCTCCCTGTATTCCCAGCTGGCTTAGAACTCACAGTGTAGACCAGGCTACCCTCACTCTCACAGAGATCCACCTGCCTCTGCCTCTCAAATGCTGGGATTAAAGGCTTGCACCTCTACACCCTGCATGTGCCATGGGTTATATATAGTGTATATAACCCAGGTAAGGTTGGTGTTTCCTATTTAATTTTCCAGTGTATGGTAATGAAGGTGGATCTTTGTGAGATCACTCCCAACCTGGTCTACATAGCAAGTTCCAGGCCAACTGGGGCTACATGGAGACTTCGTCTAAAAAATAATGTAAACACATATACATTATAAAAAGAGATTAAAAGGAGTTACCTTATAGCTGGGGAGATTTCCCCATCTAGACACCATTAGCTAGCAAAGTAAAAGCCCAGTGAATGTCAGGAATGGACTTGATTTTTCTCCTTTAAATATTTCTCTGCTCTGATAATCCCAAATGTTTGTTCCTAGCCCAATCACTTCCTCTCCTGAATCACACACTTACGTATTCAATAACTCTTGCCATATCTCTCTGAGATCTAAGAAGCACCTCAGGAATCTGAACACAGGATGTCCTTGCCTCCACTCACCCCAAGCACTATCCTAGGCCTCTCACTGTCTAGACCATCTCAGTTTATGGTGCCTTCATCCTACCATGTGTGCAGATGGTGTCAGCAGGTTTGCTCCTCTCTTTATTTCATATCCTGTGTCTAACCCTCCAGCAAGTTGAGTTCGCTCCTCCTTCAAAATATTCCCCAAGCCTGAACATGGGCAACTGTGTCGCCTGTCACTTTTCTTGTGTGTGCCACCATCATCAATGAAATACATTTATCCTTGCTGGTATAGTGCTGGTTCCTTCCATCAATTCTCACCAGCAACTCAACTGTGATCCTTTCTAATAGAATGAGGCACTTTGCTGTGAGTTCCCTCCGAGACCTTCCCATCTCCTTTGAGATAAAAATCCAGGTCCTATACATGGCTAGCCTCCTCCTCTATTGGCTTCCCTCTGCTCACTCACTTCCAGGCAGACCTGTCTCACACCAACCCTTGGTATACAAACTTGTGTCATATTTACTCTGAGTATCTGACTGTCCTTTGTATCTCTCGAGTCACTGAAAAAATGTCTTTTGCTTTTATTTAATATTTATGTCATTCTGTATTACATTATGTTTTATTGTCTTAATTGGGTTTTTCCTCTTGCCTGAAAAGTAGGATGCCGAGGGGATGTCTTGCTCTTGCTCAGTATTTAGTTCCTAGTTCCTAAAAACCATGCTTAGCACGTAGCAGACATTCATTAAGTTTTGTTGAATAGATTAGTGAGTGAGAATGAAATAATGGAAGAAGATGATTTCAGAGTGAAAGCAGCTCCATATCTCATGCTCAAGATATGACACAGACTTTTAAAAATATTTAAATTTGGATTTTTCAATCCAAACTAATTTGAAATTAGCTAGGTACCAAGAGGAATGAACACTGCATATAGTTCATTTTCTCTTCTTTCCATTCTTTCGATCTCTTGGCTATTTATATTAGAACTTGTCTACACATTAGCAAATCTGCTACCAGAGTGGTTTATGAAGGTGAGAGGTGCCAGGCTAGAGAAAGAAGAGCAGGTAGAGAGCAGCAAAAGGCAATGGGGTATGAGAGAAGATCAGAAACAGGATTCCAATCTGGAGCCAGTTTGCTGTTCCTTCACAGTTCTGACCTTAATGTCTCCTTTTAACGTGATGAATAATAGCATTTCATGTTCTCTGCTCTGAAACCAGATCTTGATACTAATTATCCCTGAAGCCTATGCACAAATAATTTCTGGGCTCAGAATGGTTCCAGAAAGGCCATATTGCAAATACTAGTTCACAATCGATATCTTTAGAGGATGTGATGATTAATCTTCATTATCACTTTAACAAGATTCAGAATATTTGGAATTACCCAGGAAACAAATCTCGAGATGTCTTTTAAGGATATTTCCAGAGAGGCCTAACTGAGGCAGGGAAACCCCCCTGAAGGTGGGCAGTACTATCCCACAGGCTTGGATCTCAGACTAAATAAAAAGGGCAAACGGAGGAAACAAGCACAGCACCAGTTCTCATCTCTCTCTCCTTCTCACTGCCGACACGACACGGAGGAGCAGACGTGGAGGAGCGCAGCTGCCCCATGCTCCCACCCCCACAGCAGCAGTGGCTCTTACCACCTGCGTTAACCCTTAAACACTGAGCCAAGACCAAACCCTTCCTTCCTTAAGATGTTTTCATCAGGGTTGGAGAGATGGCTCAGCAGTTAACAGCACTGGACCAGGGTTTGATTCCCAGCACCCACATGGAGGCTAAGAACCATCTGTAACTCCAGTTCCAGGGAATCCATTGTCTCCTTATGACTTTCGAGGGCATTGCAGGACATAGGTGCACTTACACATATGTAGGCAATATACTCAATACACATAAGATTAAAATAATAGATATTTAAAAATGTGTTTGTCATGTATTTTGTCACAGCAATGTAAAAATAACTATTTATTTATTTATTTATTTATTTATTTATTTATTTATTTGAGACAGGGTCTCACTGTAGCCCCCGCTGGCCTGGAACTCACTCTGTAGACCAGGTTGGCCTTGAACTCACAGAGATCTGCCTGCTCCTGCTGCCCAAGTGCTGGGATTTAAAGGTGTGCACCACCACACCAGGCAAAAAATAACTTTTTTTTTGTCTTTTTGAGACAGGGTCTCCCTTTAGTCCTAGCTAGCCTGGAGCTTGCTATGTAGATTAGGATGGCCTTGAACTCACAGAGATCTGCCCATCTCTGCCTCCTGAGTGCTGGGACTAAAGGCATGTGCCACCACGCCAGGCAAAAATAACTCTTATAGAAACTGTTTGAGCTGCAGGTTGTAAATGTGCATGATTTCAGTTCACTGGGAGAAGGGAGAGGCCCTTCCAGTCTAACACTCTTTGAGCTCAGATGTCCATTCTTTTGTTTATTTTTTTTTATTTTATTATTTTTTTTTTTTTGGTGTTTTCGAGATGTCCATTCTTTTGATGCTTACATGGATGAGTCTCAGAGTTCTTTGCCTTAGATGAAAGAAATGAAAGAAAATATATGTGTACAAATGTATATGGAGAGACAAACTATACATGCACATATACAAATATTTATGTTTCAGAACTTTCAAAAATTCATCGACCGATATTTCGAAAGGAGACTGTTAAAAGCGGTCAATCTTACCATGGGCACATGGGAAACATTAATTGAACACTGAACTCAAATATATATATATATATATATTATGAAGAAAAGGACATGAATTTGGTAGGGTGGTGTTGGGAACACGGGAGGAAGTGGGGAGTGAGGGGGTGTGATAAAAATGCATTGTACTCATGTATAAAGTTAAAAAAAGTAGTTAAAGTGTGGTCATGAATTTGAGGGCCGTGAGGATGTGGCAAGATAGAGGTGTGAGTGGGGAGTGAATATGACTGAAATGATATACATGTATGAAATCTTAAAGAATTAATAGCCGGGCGTGGTGGTGTACACTTCTAATCCCAGCACTCTGGAGGCAGAGGCAGGCAGATCTCTGCGAGTTCAAGACCAACCTGGTCTATATAGCCAGTTCCAGGACAGCTGGGGCTATAGGGAGACCCTGTCTCACAAACACACACCAAAAAATAATAATAATAATTTTTTGTGAAAAGTATAGATTATACTCTTTCTATAGACTGTATTACTGTAGGTCTAAAATTTGCTTTAGAAATCTTCAAAAAGAACCTACAATAGTGATTAAAATAACTCAATTTAAGAAATGTTAAAGAAATGATTATTTAATCATTTCATAAATATTTGTAGTCCATGTTGGGCAAGCCAAATAAACCTTACTTACAAAAGGAAAAGAAATGGCACTGAATGACAGGAAATATATTTAAACTACAAGAAAGTTTTGCATTAAAATTGTGGTGAATTAAAAACTGTTTAAAAGACAATGCCACGTTAGCAAGCCCATCAAATGTGTCAAGCCAAAATTCCCATCAGTTGCTAACCTTGGTAGATCAGGTATTTCTACTGGAAGTGTACAGGCCACTGCTTCAAATGGGATGAGTTCCTCTTCTGGCCTCCTGGAGGTGAAGTGGTATCAAGGAAGGAGTCAGCCATGCAGGAAGATTAACCAGGGAGGTTGTAAAACTATGATTTGGCCTTATTTACTTTAACTGTTATGTATTAAAAACCACTATAAAATTGATTCTATGGATATGGAGAAGATGAAACTTTTGCCCTCTGACATGCCACAGCCTGGTAAGAACTGTCTTGGTAATGATCCACCAAGTCAAGTGAGATGATAGACCGGAAGCACAGGTTCTGTGGAAGATCAAAGCTTGGGGGATAAGGGTGGTAGCTCTGTGGAGGAGATAAGGAAGCAAGTCCCAGGGAACTATGCAGGCTGTCCTTTGAGCAGACACATATGATAGTGAATGAGGAGCAGAACAAGTAGGGAAAGCTCGGGCTGGGCCTCTGAGTATATCCTGGTGTAGAAGAAGCAGCAGTACCAGTGGAGATGGTTTGGAAAAGAAACGTTCTCTGAAAAGCTCATGGGCTACAGAGTTGATCTCTAGTTGGGAAACCCAACCTTGGAGAAGTGAGAGGATCAGGAAAGCTCTGACACTGTCAATGAATTGATCCATATATGTATTTATAATTTAATGGTGCTAAAGTGTTTGGCCTGGTAGGAGTGGCGAGCATGCATTTGAAGTATGTGTTTGTATTCTTCCTTTTCCTTTGCTTCCTGTTTCCTGACCTTCCTGGAGTGAGCAGCTCTGCCATATCACATCCTGTCCTCTGCCCAAAGCAATGACATTGGCTGACCATGAACTAAAATCTCTGAAACTGTGAGCCAAAATAAGTAAATATTTTCTCTTTTAAGTGGTTCATTTCAAGGATTTTGCCAGAGTGACCAAAAGTTAATGTAAGTTAATGTAATAGAGGACTGAAATTTCCTCTCATTCTAGACAGACCCAGAGACTTCTATGAAGATACTAAGTTTAAGACTCTTCCCCAAATGTCTGAAGAGTTTTCAGCAAGGGTGGGACAAATTCTGACCTTAATAAAAGACATCTGTTAGCCAGGAGAAGGATGGACTGCAGGCATGATAGACTATGCCAGAGGCCCCATCATTGGCCCCTTGTTGTTCGCCCTGTGAGTCGACAGCTCTCTCCTCTCTCATCAAGGGTAGGCATCAGATTCACAAACAAAAGAGCTTCTTGCAAGAAAGGAAAGTTCTCTATGCTTCTTCTTCTTTTTTTTTTTAATAACCCTGTATGTACCAAAGTCTGGTGCACACATTTTCTTTTTTTTTTTTAACTAATTTATTATTTTTTTATGTGTATGAATGTACTGTCGACATGTAGGTTTGTGCACCCGTGTTGTGCAATGACGCGGAGGTCAGAAGAGGGTGTTGGATTCCCCTGTTAAAGATGGTTTTCAGCCACCATGTGGGTGCTAGGGATCGAGCCCGGGTCCTCTGCAAGAGTAGTCTGTGCTCTTAACCACTAGGCCATCTCTCCAGCCCCTCTCTATGCTTCTTAAAGAAGATGATTTGCCCATCTCTGTAGGGAATAAACATGCCAGAAACCCTGGTTACTGTGTAAATAAAGGTGTCCTTCTAGTTGTCAGCTGCTCAGGCTGACACATCTAAGCAAGAGTTAAAAAGGAGCCAAATGATGGGCTGGAGAGATGGCCTAGCAGTTAAGAGTGCCAACCGCTCTTACAGAGGACCCGGGTTCGATCCCCAGCACCCACATGGCGGCTGAGAACCGTCTGAAACTCCAATTCCAGGAGAACTCCAGTTCCAGGGGAGTCCAACGCCTTCTTCTGACCTCCACGGCATTGCACGACACGGGTGCACAGACCTGCATGCAGACAGTACATTCATACACATACAGAAATAAATAAAAATTAAAAAAAAAAAAGATAGCTTAAAAAAAAAAAAAGGAGCCAAATGCTGTGACAGGTCCCAGGACTATTCTGGAGATTTGGGGTAAAAGCACATAGACTGGGCATTTTCCCTCTTAGCAGGCATGCCTGTATTTCCCTGGAAGAGTCCCTACAATGCTAGCTCAAACATCCCCTGTGAAGCCATCTTCTCAGGGGTCTGATTCTACATACTGTCTCTAAAAAGAGCAGAAGAGGAGACAGAGAGCTTGGCAGTTAAGAAGTAGGAAGAAAAAAAAACCCAAAAGATAAATAGGAAAAATGGAGTTGAACAAGGCTGCCATCAGCAGCCCCAGACCTCATGCCTGGGGGCTCAAAAGACCTTTTAGTAACAGCCCCAGGGAGCTTGCGTCTTTTTTTTTCATTGTGAGAATGCTACAATGCGCACCAGGAACCCTGAACTAGGGCTGCACACCATCCTGTGCATTCCACAGGGAGAGCTCTCTTGCATGGTCTGCATGGCCAGCTAAGTGCCCCAAGGCTAGGCAGTTTGCCCTGCGCAGCTCTTGTGACATCTTTATCCAGAAAAGACACAGTGGCTTGGGCAGCGCCGGCCTCCAGGATCATCCTTTGCTGCTCTACAGTGATCTTTGCGGTGTTTGTCTGTGTCTTCCGGACAGCTGGTTCTTCCCTGCTTAATATTCTCCAGCAAGATTCCATATTTGTCAGGGTGAAACTCCAAGTCCTCTCTGCTGTCCCTGTGATCCTCTGCTGGCTTTTCATACTCGTCCTCAGTCCCCTCACCATGGGCAATATGTGGTTCTGGCATTTGTGTGGATGGACTTGTCTTCTCTGCTTTTAGTTCTGTGTGTGTGTGTGTGTGTGCTTGTTTGTGTTGAGGCCAGAGGACAGCCTGAGTATGTCCTTCCTCTGGCTCCAGGACTTTCTTTTTTACCTAAAGTAGACTAGGCTAGGTGGCCAGTCAGCCTGCTTCCCCCTCCCCAGAGCTGAGACTACACACGCCCACCACCCCCTCCAGTGTTTGAAATCAGGCCCTCTTGATTGCGAGGCAAGCACTTTCCTGGCTGAACTAACCCTTCTCCTTCTTTCCCTGTTTTTTTCTTTGTGTATGTATTTGACTTTAAAAAAAAAAAAAAGGTGTCACAATGTAACCATGCCTGGCCTAGCATTCCTTATGTAGACCAAGCTGGCCTTGAACTCACAGAGATCCTCCTGCCTCTGCCTCCCAGGTATGCCCCATATCCAGCTCTTCCTCTTATTCTTAATTCCCTTTTATTTTCCATTCTCTCTATTTGAAAGATCTCCCATAACACTTTCCCATCAATCCCTTTTTCCAGCCTCTTGTTAACCTTCCACACCTGTGGGCATCAACTGGACACTGTTAATACCTAAAACTGCTCCTGATGACCTGAGGAGACCTCTTCTAGAGTGAAATGTGCCACCTCTGTTCTCCTAAAAGCCTGGGTTGGCCCTGGCCACTGCTCTGAGCCTTCTGGGCTCTGCTTGCTGTCTGATTTTTCTTTCTCTCTCTATCTTGGAATTACGTGCTCTGTGCGGATCCTAAACACAGGGCATTGTTGGTATAAAGAAGATTGCCAATGCTTGTTGAATAAAGAAGAGACAAAGAGGAAATAAAGGCAATAAAAAGAAAGAAGTGGGAAGCTAGGTGAGCTGGGGTTTTAAGAAGGTCTTCTTGCCCTCACCTGTTGCTTTTAGTGTCAAACAGGAGCGACACAGAATGCTAACTGATCTCTCGCCTCCTTGGGTTGCGTAGGAATGGTGCTAACCTCAGCTTCAGCAACGTGACAGATCTTCCTGGAATAACCAGCATTAGTGGGGTTGGGTGTCTCTTGCCCACACCCCGCGCTGCGTTCTAGTTCGCTTTCTCTGTTTCCTGTCTGCCCACTCACGTTTGATTTGGCCTCTCTCTCATCAGCGAGGCTATTTTCTTTCACAACATATGCTTATTTTTTATTTTACCCATCTTCTCAAATGCTCTCATCTCTCTGACATTTGTCAAAATGGTTTTGATGCCTATTTTTCAAAAATTCACTTAGAGGATAATTGAGCGAAGAGGATCTGCCCTTGCAATTTAGGGATGTGGCCACCAGGTGGCAGGATGGTGCTCAAACTACAAGGCTCAGACTCGGCTGAATTCTGCAGGAGGCAGGTGTCCACCCAAAGCAAGAATTGCTTCCAGGATCAGCTTGCAGCCCCTGCAGGGCACTTCCAGGGTGAGAGGTTCAGGTGGTCAGCCCATTGCAGAAGCCAGTTAATTGCTAAAGTAGAGACACTCTGGTGCAAGTCAATAACAGCCTCTAAGAAAGTACCGTACTGGGGTCAGCATTATGCTGTGAACTGAAGGTACGAAGCATCCCCTCCTCTTCCTAAGTTCTCATGTCACCTCAGAAGCTATCCTTTGTT
This sequence comes from Rhizomys pruinosus, assembly GCA_009823505.1. Classification (NCBI taxonomy): domain Eukaryota; kingdom Metazoa; phylum Chordata; class Mammalia; order Rodentia; family Spalacidae; genus Rhizomys; species Rhizomys pruinosus. The sequence continues at coordinate 1,545,603 of VZQC01014421.1, forward strand.
CAGTCCAGGCAGAATGCTGCCCGAATCAGCTCCATCTTCCTGGTAGCTTCTGCTAAGCAGCAATCAACACTGATGTGCTACTGATCTTTGTCCCCTCAGATCCAAAGCTTCACCGTCCTGCCCTGCTTTCTCCTTGTCCCCCCAAATGTCTGTCAGAAGAGACCAAAAGAAAATAAAGAGGCTATCATGGCTGTGTTCCCTGCAATGTTTTGTTCTGTTTCCACCAGAAGGGAAAGATGCGAAATGTCCCACCACCTGGGTCCACTTGGTTTGCCTGAAGTTAATTCAGTCACCAGCTGTCAGGGCTGCTTCTGTCCTTGGGTGAAATTTGGCTTGCTCACCCACTCTTCTGAGCTGCAACTGGGCCTGGCCTCATTAGAAGACATGTGGCCTCCATAGCTGGCACCACTGCGGTTCCTGGAGTTGGCCCGGATTACATCAGCTTCCTCTCATGGCCCAGAGCAGATTTCACACTTTTTCGTCTTTCAAATTTGTGCTGTTTGCTTGCTGCCTCCCCAGGAGCTGCTATGTGGTCTGCAGTAGGAGATGCTGTCATGATTTGGAGGTCTCTGGTCTTGTTCTTCCAGTTCTGTTCCAGGTCTCTAACCCAGCAGCCACAGGGTTACAGCGATGGAAAATACTCTTTCAAAACTCTATCTTTCTGCTTCAAGTTTTGCCTGAATAAGTCAGACAAGCACTGTAGACGATGGGATGTTGGCAAATGTAAGAGCTTGATTCTTCCTAACAGATGCTTGGGAGAGTCCTGAGCACACACACGGGAGGGTTTCTGTGTTCAGAAGGCTGGGCGGCATCCCACTGGCTTCACCCGCACCAGGTGGAGGGCCTGTGGAGAGCCTTTCTCATAGAGTTAATGAGGCCGAGCAAGATTATTTGGGTCTTCCTATCTCCTCCCTGGGTACCATTCAGATGGGTTGGGCTGAGGAGTGAAGTCAGCTTGGGTGATGCACGTGGACTACGGTAGGTAGGGTGGGCTCATCCTCTGCTCCTGGCAGCATCCTGGATCCCTTTTAAAAGAGAAAAATTCGCCGGGCGTGGTGGCGCACGCCTTTAATCCTAGCACTTGGGAGGCAGAGGCAGGCGGATCTTTGTGAGTTCAAGGCCAGCCTGGTTTACAGAGCGAGTTCCAGGACAGCTGGGGCTACAAGGAGACCCTGTCTTGAAAAGACCAAAAATAAATAAATAAATAAATAAATAAATAAATAAATAAATAAATATAAGAGGAAAATTCACAGCACAAACATTCAGCTACTTTTGCAGTAGGTGAGAGAGATTCAGAACAGGAGAAAATTCTAGGATTTTCTAGATCCAAAGCCCACCCTCTTCTGAAGCAGGTCTTTTCTTTGCTAAGTTTAGTTTGATTTCTTTTCTGTTTATAAAAGCAAAGCTTGTTTAATATAGAAAGTGCAAAAATGCATCACCTTTAACCCCTCAGCCAGTATTAACCTCCATGAACACTTTCATATTTTTCCTCTGTGTATTGATTTTCACAGATAGTTTAGACAAATAGATGCACTGATGGACCAAGATGTATTTAACCACTTCTCTATTAGGAGAAATGAAAGGTTGTGTTTTTTTTTTTTTTCTTTCACCAAGAAAAGTTCTTTGAGACCTGAAATACTTACTTAAAACATTCCATGAGCTGATGACCAAGATGTGGTCAAGCTGAGTTTTAGAGCCGCAGCTCACAGTCCTGTGTGAAGATACCGCCATCGACTGCAGAGGTAATGAAGTAATAGCTACTCAGGGTTTGTCCATTTTATAAGAGATATATCAGCCCATTGTCTTTGCCACATTACTAACGAGACTGAACATTTTCCAGTTTGGTCATTTGAGGACAGTTTTTTTTCTCCCCAAACTTGCTTTTCAGCCAATTATATATTTTGTTTGGACTGTTAGAGACCTGACATTGCTGTATTCAGAATTGCAAACTAGTTTTTTTCTTGATATAAATAGTCTATACATTTCACGTAGATCTGAAAGTGTCTTCCATTCTATCATCAGACTTGGGAGAGTGAATTGAATTTCTTCACCTTTCATGGTTCTGATGAAGAGCAGTGCTTTCTTTCCTCCTCTCACTGGGAAGGGAAGGGTGCTGGTCAAGCAAGAACTTCAGTGAGTGCCAACTTGCAAATGAAAGTGAACTTCCCCCCAGCCATTACCATCTTGACCTTTTCTTCTTTCTTTAAGACTCAAATTCAAAAGAAAAGACCAAGCCAGGTTTTCATCTGTCTCCATGGTGTTACAAGCAATTAACTCAAGAGCTTTTATTGCTCTTACTTCTTATGGAATCTTCAAAGATATATAGAGAAAACACTTTTTTGTTTTCTTTTAGACACAATGGTTAAGGTTTTTTTAAGTTTTTGTATTAAATTTGGTCTTTGGAAATTTCATACACATGCATGATGTCTATTGATCGCTCTCATCCCCACACTCTCCCCTCTCTCTGCCAGTTGTGTCTAACCCTTTCTTACTTATAAATCTCTTCTCACATTCATGTCCATTCGCTTTGTTTTGTCATTCCCTAAGTTGATCTGGGGTCATCTGTGAAACCATGGTTTTGGAGTTATCTGTTGGATCCCAATGGGTTCATCACTTAACTGTCACTTATTCTTACCATCATGGACAGCCAAGAGTCTCTGAATTCAACACCATTCACTGCAGAGTGGCTTGTCTGATTAAGGCTAGGAGAAACTTTTGTTTATGGGTATAAACATTAGAGATTTAGAAGGCAGTTTGATGCTGTGTCAACTTAGTTATAGAACAGTGCTAAGTTCCTCACTTGGGCCTACAGCCTCTTCTGGTATGGGTTCCCAACCAGACTTATTGTTCCAGGTTTGAATTCCCTCCCATGAAGTGGGCCTCAAATCCATTTTAAGGGTGCCTGGTTACTCCCACAACAGTCCCAGGGCAGTTAGGCTACCATCAATCAGGTGGGCACATCCTGCCTTGCAGGTTGATGTTCTGGATTGTAAAGTCCACATCTAGTAAGATAATTGATACCTCTTCTCCCTCAGTAGTCTGCATAGCATCTTTGAGCACCCTGAAAGCTACACATCAAGGAAGACACTTCCAGTTCAGTTCCCATCTGCTTTCAAAAGAGGTATGTGGTAACCTCAGCAATAGGGTCTGAGAAGGCTCAGTTCCAGGGCTAGAAATGAATGTTTAACAGGAGATTAAAGATTTATGGAGCCACCTGTAAATAAGACATGCTTTATTTTCTCTGGATGCGGGCAGGCAGGCCACTGGGCAGAGAGATATCACACAAGAACACATGCCCGTGGTCCCAAGGACTTTTTATTGAAAATCACAAAAAGGTGGCTTCTTGCCCAAACTACTTACATATAACAGATTATGGCACTATTTACTTTTGGGCTTCCCTAACATATGGTATGAACCATTTTGTGCTAACTCCTGGCCCTCTGGATGTCTAGCAGTACCCATCTTGTGCATGCTGACAATCCGTATCAGCACCACGTTTTCTTGATACTAACAGGTCCTCGCAGCCTTGATTCCCTGCAGGGCCTGATCCTCTAGTTCTGGAGAACAACCAAGAGGAAGAGCTTATATTGTTTGGGGGACCTCTGTTTTATAATTAAATCATTAAAAACTCATTAAGTTACATTTTAAAATTACCTTGGTTATCACCTGTTGCTTAGAAGACAAAAATCCTTGGCATAACTGTGCATCTTTCCAAATATTTTGATAATATAAAATTTAACATTTATGGAGAGTAACAGTCAATCCATAACTATTCCTTAAGTTACTATTGAAATATCCTATTTTTCATCTATCTAAATCTTAACTGGTTTTCTAAGCTCAGCCAAACCTCTACTTTGCCATAACTAGCCTATATGGAAAGTTCTTAGTGTCTTTGTGAGCCATGTTGTCCTGGCCAGTATTCCGCTTTTGCTTTTTGCATCATTAAGTATGCCTCCACTCATTTCAATTGTTCAACAATGTATTCCTCTTTTTTTAAATAATTTTTTAAATTTATTCTTGTATGTGTATGAATGTACTGTCTGCATGTAGGTTTGTGCACCCGTGTCATGCAATGCTACAGAGGTCAGAAGAGGGCGTTGGATTCCCCTGGAACTGGAGTCAAAGACGGCTCTCAGCTGCCATGTGGGTGCTGGGGATCGAACCCGGGTCCTCTGAAAGAGCAGTCGGCGCTCTTAACCGCTAGGCCATCTCTCCAGCCCCAACAATGTATTCCTCTTAGTAAGACTTTGTAACTCCATATTTTCACACACAGCTAGGATGTGCTACTACAGCTGCTGTGGATGAGAGGCGAGGAACAGGAGGAGATCAGGTACAAACCTACCAGTCTTCAAGAGCTTACTGTCAAATTTTCAGGAACTTGGAAGTTGGCACTAAACATGGCCATTATTAAATAGTCAAATGTCCTCTTGTAGATCTCCTTTCTACCCTGCATTCAGGGACATTCCGTCCCATGGTTAGAATTTTTACCCCATGGAAATTGCCAACCACCATAAAACACAATTCATCTTATTCCTCTGTTTAGGACTTAAGAAGGGCTGTAGCTAGGCATGGTGGCGCATGCCTTTAATCCCAGCACTTGGGAAGCAGAGGCAGGGAGATCTCTGGGAGTTCAAGGCCAGCTGGGGCTACAAGGAGATCCTGTCTCAAAAAGACCAAAAAAAGGGGCGGGGGCTGGAGAAAGTATTAATACAAATTAAAATGAAACACAAGTTGTGTGTGCAGCCCCCAGATTCCAAATAATAATAAGAATTGAAAAAGTTGTGTTCCAGTATTTGAATATGTTTATCTCATGAGGCAAAGAAGTAGCTGACGTCACTGAACAAGGACTGGAATTCTGACCCATAATGTGGGATTTTGATGGAGATATACATGAACCTGAGAGAGGTTTTAATTTAATGGATGTAATTTGTATAAAAGTAAGAAAATGCCTTTGCGATGGATCACAGATCCAATGGAATGTCGATAAACTTAATGAGAAAAGAGTTAGCAGGAAAGAATGTAATTCCATTTCCAAATCATAGTTGAATCACAAGCGGAAGCTGGTTACAGTCAGAAAAGGTGAGCTAAACCAATGAAAGCACTCCATAAGAATCAACTGCATGTGAGGAATCTATAATAAAGCATCTGGCATATTTTCTTATTTTTGAATTATGTAGCACACATTCTTTATATAGTGGCAATTCATAACGCATTTGTCGGCATGTAAGCACCAGCATTATTCTGTCTTTGGTTGAGCTTGTTGTTAAACATTTACCTGCACCGGTGCATGCATTGTTCACGAGCTGCAACTGTCGTGAAATTTGAACAGAGACATGAAGAGCTTTTTCTAGCTCCTGGCATTATCTCCCTACCCTCCCTTCCTAGTACCGTGTAGTCATTTTGTTTTGTTTCATTTTGCAGAAGGGCAGGTCGTTCAAAATGACCTTATCTCTGTCTGTAAAATATCTAAACATGTTTTTTTTTTTTTCCTGTAAAATGAAAGCACATGAACAGCAGCTGCTTCTTAAACTGGAATTGGAAAAGGAGACATGTGCTTCATAGCTGTCCCTCAGAGCCCCACACAGGATCCTTCAACTTGACCAATTCTAGCTGGGAATTTCTTCTATCTCCTGGGCCAACTCTGGGAATACTCTTCTCATTAAAAATCCCAGAATGTGAAGCCTTGTCCCAAACAAAAAACACCTGAGGAAAAAGCTTAGTTTACTTTCAGAAATGAATAAATCCTTCAGCACTCTAGAAAGCTACTACTTCTCAGCTCTCCTTATAATATTCCCCATCCTGCCACTTGCGATGCTGGTTACACTCTACTTAAGGCCCATTCTTCTATCACAGGAGGCTGGTCAAACTCTCCCTGTCTCAGGCCCATCCAGCCATCTCAGGTCAATCACAGGTCCATCCTTCCATCCTGAGATGCTGGTTAAACTCTCCCTATCTCAGGCATTCTGGATGCAGGTTACTCTGTCTTTCCGGAAGAAGCTCGCCTCCATTGCAAGCTCTTGTGCTTGTGTTTGGGGGCAACGCTGGCTCCACAGACACTGCTCTGAATGAAATCATGGAGAATCAAGGCTCTGCTAAGTGGAGTCCTTAGCTGGGCGAATGTTTCTCATCTCCACATGAGGCCTTATTTTCAAACACAGCATCCCTACAGGACAAACAATTAAGGAAAAGTTTTCTGAATTTCCCTCAGTTAAATGCCTGCCGGAGGTCTTCTGTCTCCTTGACTGCCCCAGAGTCCTCACAGTCTCCTCTAAACCAGAAAAGATACCCATTTCTGATGGCTAAAGTGTTTTCCATATACAGCAAAATAAATTTACTTAATGAATAAAGAATGGCTCTGATGATAATCATTTATTTCGATTTAGTAGTTTTAAGGACCAAGCAAAACGAAAGAATTCATACTGGTTATGCGTGTGCTAATGAGATAATCAGGATTTAATGAAAACCAACAGTTATTAGTTAATCAGTTTAGCTTGATAACTATTGGTGCTTTAGGGAAGGACAAGAATAATTAAGTGACACTTAAAGGTACGAGAAGAACGTTAGTCAGAAATTGATGTGCCTACACAAGGCTCCAAATGGATGATGATCCGTGGTCCTCTCTATGTTGCCATGGCAACTCACTTTGGTAACTCGAATATCCTCCGTGTAGGAAAACAAGGGGCAGAGTGTTCTTGGGAAGGTGCAATCCCCTTTAAGCAGATCTATAAGCATCACAGATGAACAGAACTTTAAACATTCCGCCATGAATATTCATGAAGTAAGTTGTTTTTTGTTGCCTGCCTAGTCAGCAGTCAGAAAACACATGGTGTGTGTTGGCAGCATCCTTCCTAGGTAGAGGGCTATGGACTGAGGCAATGGCAGGAACCAGGACCTGTGAGGCTGACTGACATTTCCATCTGCAGCAAAGGCTGGTAATTAACAGGAAGGAGTGTGCCTGCAGCATTGCACCATCTGCTAGGGAAACGGCTCAATAAGAAAGGCGCTGGATAGCATCTCAGCAGTGGCACGATCTGGTTCCGACATGAGGCCGGGCATCTGTTAGCTGAGGAGATAGACTATTAGGAAATTCGACTGGGAATGAACAACATGGAAAGAGCACTCTGACCTAGCCCGTAAAAGCAACTCTGTGGAAATGGCATCTTTTTATCTTACTTACCCAAATCTTCTGAAAATGGTTTGCTGAGGGGCCATTACAGATCTGTTTGAAGTAACACAATGGTTTCAGAAATGCTGTTTCATTCCAACGTGAAGTTCTTGAAATCAGGATACAGCTGTCATCTTTTGACAATAGAACTAATTTCAGAGCGAGGATATGAGGTTAAATTCCTTCTTTTGTTGTTTAGATTGGGGAGCAGGGGGGCTGAGGGAGAAACAAAACGATCATTTGAATGCTGTGCTATTCAAAATTGAGAAGGCAAAAACCCTGGAATGCCCCGACAGAAAAGTAAGAAGGTCAGAAGACCATCCCGCACTCCTGTGCTGTCAACTTACTGCCAGTTTGCCTTTTCTATACTGTCCATTTCTCGTGCAAGTCTTCCTGGTCAAGGGAAGCCCCACCTCTCACTATGGGCTTTACAGAAGTCTGCACATATTGGCATTAGTGCTTCCTTTGGAAATGGGAGTGTGTTTAGAACCACTAGCTCTAGAACCAACTGTTAAGTTCAGGAGGGAGGGAGAGAAGGGAAGGACACTTCTAAAGCCCTTCCTGGGCTCCCACTCCATCTCCCATACTATCAGGGGGTACAGCAAGCTCTACTGCAAGTAGACAAGTTTTTGAGAAGGGACAGCACAGAAAACTCAGTCATTAGCTCTTAGACTGATGCCATTTTTAAGAATATAAATGTGTTACTAACCTTTCAACAACCATGAAGAAACTTGTGACTCTAACTAACTCAGTCAGGTGAGTGATCAGACCTTGTAAACACCTTCCTATTGACAGGGACTATGGACTCTTTCCCAAGGTCCAGCAGATGGCAGATGACTGGAGGATATGTCTGTCTATGTGTGTGTCCCTGTTACTAAATCAGAGCCATCCGATGAGATTTGCTGAGACCTCATGGCACCATATGGAACTGAAGAACATAAAGACCTTGGAATTTAAATTCATCTGAGAAAGACGGACACATGCTTTAGATTTAGAACTTTCATTTTTTAAGCTGTCTTGTGAATGCCAATTATTCTGCTAATGTGTACTGCTATCTGAAAGGGCTAGTAACAATTTTTTAAAAAGGCATTGGTATTAAAAGAAAGAAAAAATTAACATTAAACGGAAACAAAACTATTTTTTTTCCAATTGTAAAGATTTAGCATCAGGCTCTCTGGGGAAATAGAAAGAGGCTCTGATTTACAGCACATGGTGTAAATGATGTCACTGTCAATTACAAGCTGCCCCTGGATAGATGCTGAAGAAAGAGTTGGGGACAGATACCTCTGAAACTCAGATGAGGGTGTATAGAACACCCCAACTGTATTTCTATGGGCCTCACATATATGACTTAGCAACATCAGTTAGTGAACTTGACCCTTTTTCTATGTACAGAGAACATGTACAGAGATACAGGTGCTTACAGCCTACAAAAGCCATTCGTGTGCTTTGGTTCATGTGCTCTTTTTCATAGTCTTACTAATACAGGCAGAAATTGAGATTCATAACATAATAGGTCACAGAATTTAGATTGTGGGAAGGGCGCTCTGTATTTTCAGGCTGTATCTCTTTCATTTGAGGAGTTTCTTTCAAGAGAGAGACCTACTTACCCCAAGCATGGAACCAGCCATGGAGATGCAGACATTTCCTTGTTTGTCTTTTCTATCCCATGCTACAAGCTTGCTGTGTAGTAGCCCCAAGGTCCTGCCTTCCACCAGCTTTCACTGTACGGGTAAATTGTCTCAGAATCTTCACTCATAATTCCTCTTGACCACAACCACTCACACTTTCCCTTCCATCATCAAAGTCCTGGGTACCCGGGATGCACTGAGCGGCATCGCTGAGGGACCCTGGGTACCAGTCGGCACTGCAGGAGCCCAGTCAGTGTCACATTATAGCTCATGGCTTATGACAGTAAACTTGAAGAGTCATATTGAAGGTTTAAAGGCAGAACATGCTCTGGCCGTGTAGGACGCTGAATGGTATTGTCATTCATTTCTATAACCCTCACTCCGCCATTAAGTCATGAAAGAGATAAGCCAATACTATTTTTTGATAAGCCAATACTATTAAGTAGAATTCTGTTTAGCAAGTCCATTGCTACCTAGAGAGGAAATGTCCCTAGACTTCCACATGTCTCACTCACACTATTATTCTTCCCAATCAAATAATTCTGTTTACAAATGCAGTGGATTTTCTAAGCAGCCATACCAGCGAAAATCATCTAATAAACCTATTCCAAAGACTGTCTGTTACTTACTTGGGGACAGTTACTTACAGATTACTTAGGAAGTGAGAGTCTAAAACTCATCATGGAAAAAGAGCCTCATGGTTTGGAAGGATTATATTCTGATAAAGTGTGTTCAGTGAGATTGAATCCAAGCTTTGAAAGGAATTCAATTTGAGGATTACTGTGCAGCTGAAATACATTGTCCTGTGTAATAAGCCCACTTTATTCTGTGAAAACATAGCTCTGGTTTAAACAATAAAACCACATTTATTTATATTATTTTTGATGTTTGGATGAATGGCTTTTGCTAGTGACTCAAATTCTCCTACATATTTATTTTGATCATTGGTGCCTGATGTTAGACATCTCTAGTGTTGATCAAAGAAAGCAGGTAGCATCTACTTAGGTGATAACAGAGATGGTCCCTGGGAGCCACCAGCAGCAAGGCCAGGCTTCAGCCAGATGCAGCCATCCCAAGTGGGAATCATACTTGGCCCCCTTGCTCAGCAAACACAGCAAGTCAGGCTTTCCAGCATGCAGGGTAAATGAAGTCCAAAGAGATTTCATGGCCATCAGGGAGAGGGTTGGGTGCTTCTTGGTTTTCTTCACTCTAAATCCTTCTTACTACTACAAGGAAAACTTAAAAGCAGACTTGGTGTTAAGATCTATACCTCACTTCACCTTTGATGAATCAGAGTCATTTTCTGTAATTCACCAAAATATTGTAGCCATTTGAGCGGTGAGAATAAACAACACAAAGCCTTTACACACACACACACACACACACACACACACACACACACAGAGAGAGAGAGAGAGAGAGAGAGAGAGAGAGAGAGAGAGAGAATGGTGTGACTGGGGGGTGAGGGCAAGTATTTTAGAGAGTGGTCAGAGAGGAGTCTCTCATCATTGCTATTTGATTTGGAACCTAAATAGGAATTGATAGGAATGCTCAGTGAACTCATTAGGAGGAGCGTCTCCCTGGGCAGAACGATTCAAATGTGCTAAGGCTCTAAGGGGCCTGGAAAGACCTCGGTTGACAACAGGGGAGGCTGACACACCTGACACTGCCTGCTGCTGGCAGAACCTAGGTGGCAGCTGATGAATTCTTGCCTAGGAATATTCCTAAGCTATTCGACATGGGGAGAATGGAACAAGGCTCAGAGGCAGCCTCAGGACATCCTCTGCAAGAAAGCAGGGGCCCTTGGGAAACTTGGTGCTGTCTCATTGGTGGCATACTTCAGGTCTAAACCCGAGCACTCAGAGGGCAGAGCTGAGCTCCTTTCCAGGTCCCCCACTGTGCCAGCCCATGTTGTGCCTGGTAAACCATGGTTCTGGTAGTTCTTTTCTTTAAATCACATTTAATTTACTTAGGACTTTTTCGTTGTTATAACTTCTTTCATTATTGCCTATGACATGATCAATATGAGTTCATTTCAAGAGAAGGATAAAATTGACATGAAAAGAAAAAAGTTAAGAACTTCTCTTGCTTTATTCAAAACTACATTCAAACCATTAAAATATTTCCATAGCTCTTGAAGCTAAGTGTGTGCATGTTTAAACTACTGAGAGACCATCATTATAAACGTAATTTAAATCTCTGTTTAAATTTTATTCACTAGATATTTAAAGACTCTAAACCTATATGGACAACTGTTCTGCTATGCCACTTTCTATGTCTGTAAAGTATTGTATTCAAAGGTTAATCAGAATTTTAAAGTTAGACCTTATTACTAAACTTTCTATTATTATAAAAAAGGTTTTCTGGATATAACTTTAGATAAAGTTAATGTTTTGTTTGTTATACAGTCTTAGATCCTAGCCCTTTGATATCTTTATGTTCCCATTAGAAAAGTCATACCCTACTATGAAGCTGCTTATTAGTGCTGTGACTTGGCGCCTTGCTTCTCCAGTGGGCAATGAGGGGCTATTGTTGAAGATCATCACATATCATGACTTTACTTGCACGGAGCTGCACAATCTCATGGCCCTACACGTTTCTGACTCTGCTTTCATTTGGTTTCTGTTGACCAAAAGCAACTTGGGGAGGAATGGGTTTACTTGCTTTATGAGTTACAGTTTATCATTAAGGGTAGCCAAGGCAGGAATTCAAGGCAGGGGCATGGAGGCTGGAACTGAGGCAGAGACCATGGAGGAATGGTGCTACCTGGCTTGTTTGCTGGCTTTAGCTCAGCTAGCTTCTCATTAACTCAGGGCCAGCGGCCTAGGGACAGCAATACTCACAGTGGGATTGGCCCTCCCACATCAACTAGCAATTAAGAAAACGCCTCACAGACATGGCTACAGGTCAGTCTTATGGAGGAAATTCCTCAGTGGAGGTTCCTTCCCTCTTCCCAGGTGGCTCTAGGTTTGTATCAAGTTGACAGCTAATGTTGATTGTGACACCCACTAACAGAGTTGGAAGTTGGATAGATAAAGAACGTATCAACATTTTATATATTAACTCTGTCCATTGCTCCACACTTACTTATGGAGACAGCCAGCACCCCAGCTTTTGACAACGAGGACATTGTCCCTGGCCCTCATGGGCTTAATTAACAATGTGGAGGATGAGGAATGACATTTATAGGTTGACACTTTAAAATCTGGTTTTCAGCCAAGAAGTAAGAGATACACACACTGGCACTTTAACCCTTCATCCCCAAAGCTAGGCAATTCTTACACTTCCTTGGGCAGCAATAGATATTTGGATCGCCAATGAATGTCCCCCACACTGTTTTTTGGGTCAGAAGGTGAACAGTGGTGCAGAGCTTGGCAAGATGTTCTGATGTGTCCCGCAGTGATGTTCTGTGGCTTGTAGGGAAAGGAGTCTTGATTGGTACGTAGTGGTTCTGTGGAGACAAGACACCATTCTCAGTGGACAGGGTAACCATTATTTCTTTCTCAGATCACAGGATAGTCTCTTACAACCAAAGACGCCAGAACCTTTCTTAAAGCTCTTCCTGGGAAGTAGGAATCAGGGACTTCCTGAACTCTGCAGAATGCAATCCTCAGAGCAGCAGCTTTTAAGGATATCAATTCTACTATTGTAGGTAGAAAGAGAAAGCACTCTTGTTTGATGGGCTTGAGCCAGATCTCTCACAGGAATAAATGACGAAGTTGCTATTAGCAACTCTAAGAATATAGCCAAATCATATCTTTGGAGGTCAGTGGATTGCAAGGCCCCAAAACATGGGTGCAAAAGTTGAAATCTCACCACCGTCCTCTTCCTGTTTTGCCTTCTGGAGCTTACAGGCACACTCCGTGGGGGTGACCAAAACAAGAACCCATTATGGAAGCATTTTCAGCAGAAATGCCTGCAGTGATCAATACTGGACGATCCTAAAGCAAATGTGGGTAGATCCCCATCGACTCCTGAGACTGCATTTCCAGTAGACTGTACAAAGTCTTCACTCCAAGTGAGATTCCCAGTGCATAGATGAGGAGAGTTCTCCACAGCTGTGGGCAGATGTCATTCCCCTGCCCCTTCTCCTTCCTCTCTCTCTTTCTCGTATCTATTTTTCTGCCAGCAGGTTTCCTTCAGCATTCAATCAAGGGCAATATGTCCTCAATCAACATTTTTCATTTTTTATGCAACACTGTCCTTTAAAGCTTTTTGCAGCTGGTTGGCAACTGAATTGCTGCCAATATCCTCTGAGAGCTTCCCCCGTGTGTGCACATCACTGCCTTCCCGGAGCTCTCCAAGTGCCCTGGAGGCGACTTGACTTGAGTGCATCTGGGCCTGTCCCTAGGCTGTGTAGGCTCAAAGCTGACTGCTTCCCTGAGTCCTGTTCAGCAGTGAGGTCAACACAGGGCAATCCACACACAATGGAATAAAGCCAGGAACTCGGTCCCACTTTTCCAGAAAAAGAAAGAATCTGGTCTCTTATTTCAGATGTATAATAGAGACATTTCTGATGGAGAACTGGGAAGGAAGGAATCAGGAGCTCTCTACATTCTTGGTGCTGTATTAACTAGTAGAGGGAACTGGACTGAGATGATGTTAGGGCTCTCTAGAAAATAGAACAGAGGATGAGCATGTATTAAAAGAGGATTGTAGATTGGCCTGCACAATGCAGTCTTGTAGCCCAACAGTGGCTGTCTTCACATCAGAGAGGATGAGAAGAGTAGCTGCTAGGCCACAAGTCTGAATGCCTTAGCATATACCAATCTAGAGGATTCCTGGAAAGCCACACACAGGAATTCGATCTTAGACAGAGGATACTCATCTCTGTGATGAAGATAGCAACAAAGACTGCACCGAGGTGGCTGGGTGAGTGTGTGTGCTGAGCCCAGGTCACTTGTGAACGCTAACACTTTCCTCTCTACTTGCCCTAGGTCACTTGTGAATGCTAACACTTTCCTCTCTACTTCTTCCATTTGTTTTCCATCTGTTCTCACACATTTAAAGTTCTGAAGAAAAAGTGTAGCTGCTTCAACAAACCAGAACTTACTGATTGCATCTAAAGTCACTTGAAATTTACTAAAATAGATAATGTTTAAAGAATCATTTAAATCTCTCATTGTGGTTGAGTAAGAAAATCACCAGAAAGTACAAGATATGAAATTCTCTACTTAAAGACTATCAATCCAAGTTTGATTATATCCAAGGGGTTTCAAAATGCTGCTAACTTGTAAGGTAGGAAGGTGTTTTAGAAAATGATAAGCTTAGTGTTAGCTTCTTATCGTCTTGTGGTGACCTTTGTACCTTATTCTGTAGACTAGATTGAAATAATCTAAACTTGGTATTGATGGAAATTACACTGAACTGAGGGCCAAGAGGTCTAGCTCTCTGTGAGAACTGCAGTGTTCTTTAAGTCTCTTATTTCCACATTCTCCATCCATCTACAGAGTAAATAATCTCAATCCCATGTAGTGGCCAGTTTTCAGTGACGATCAAGATACTTGTAGCAAGTATATACAAAGGACAGAAATGAATATTGTTAAAGATGAGATTTAAAGCCATAAATTTAGATTGGTTTTTACTTTGGTCATGATAATATTTACTGTAGTCTATGCAAACAAATTGAGCAAACAAATGAAGGTGCAACACACATGAGCCAGCAGGGATCCCATGAACCAACTATGCCATGAATTCTCTGAGGGTCATGGGAATTTTTAAGCAGAAAGAAAATAAAAGGAAATGGCCATTTAATAAAATCACTCAAGTGTAATTAGGTAACCATTGATTGCCCTCCAAGATAAAATTGCCACTATTACACCAGTGTTGCCTGTCATTGATGTGGTTATTTGGTCTTAAAACTGATGTTGGACCATCAGTTGATGTTCTCTCTTAGCAGCTTTCGTAGTGCTCTCCAAAGCTATGAGAGCTAGTCTTCCAGGGAAGTGGATTCCAGGTCTGTTCCAGCTCCATTCCTCCAAATCCCATCTCTGAATGTCCTATTTTCAGCCATAGGGTCTCACCTTCAAGTTCTGGGAGGCTCCTGGGAGCCTATTCATATGAACCTATAGCGATGGAGGCAGCATGCAAAAGACCTATGTAAACTCAAGCAGACAAAACCCAGCATAGACCCGTGAAAAGGAGCGGCAAGACCCTATCTAAGGAGAAGGACCATTGGCAGCTGATTACTACTAGGTGAAGAGAAGCTGATCTTAAAGTGAGGGACTCTGAATGAGTTGGCCTTAGTGGATGAACTCGCACTGAGGAATGTCTGGAGACCCTGACTTGACCCTGGTTGGCACAAATGACATAGTATGTGAATTCCAGTAGGGGAGCTGTGGAAGCGTGATAATGGAGGGGTATAAAAGGGATTAAGCAATTAGATATATAGGTTAGTAGGATCGAAAGGTTACTCCTGAACAAACTGTCAGCCCATGAAAGGAAACAGCCAGAATTGACCCGAATCCAAGTCAACATATCCAGAGAGAGAGGACAGTTTTACTTCTCATCCACCTGTGCCCCTTTTCTAAGCCTAGGGAACAATCTGTGGAAGAGGGGGCGTGGTAGAATGTAAAGGCTGCGATTGGGGTGAACGGTGAAACTACAGCGATGTAGTCTGGACACTCATTTGATCAACTTGATTGAACAAACAACCTGTCACCCCCCCACTGAATGGTGGGACTGTGGGGGTTTGGGCACAACAGTCTGTAGATTGGTTTTGCACGAAGGATGCTTATACTCATGGATTATCACTTATAGCTGAAAAATGAAAAAAAAACCTGAAAGATGCAGGACAGTTATGGCAGAATACATGATCTGGGATGGGGTGGGGGTGGGGGGGAAGGGAAAGGGAAATATGCCTGATCTGAATTGGAAAATGATGTATGAAATGCACAAACCATCAATAAAAATTAAATTAAAAAAAGGGGGTTAAGATTGACTGAGATGTTCTGTATGAAATATACAAAAATTCAGTAATTAAAACAAAATGAAAAGCACTTAAGTCTCTTAACAATACCACCATGCCACTGTTAAGCTTATTGGTTTTCTCTGAAAAATTTTACCTATCTGGAATTTTTCTTTGCAACGTATTAGTCAGATCACATGTAGAAAGCTGATTGCCTTTTCATTCACTTACATGTGAGAAAGCTATAGTTTTATTCCCTTTTCTTTTGTTTCTTTTATTTTTGTTATTCTTATGCTTCTGTGGTAGGCAGTGGATTAGGAAAAGTCAAATCCCACATGTCTACAAGTTGCTTGGTGTCAGGCATTGCCTTGAGTCATGAACACCTCTCTGAATGCTCAAATGGAACATGTTGAATTTCTGCTCTTAATCTATCTGTGCTTTCTCTTCTTACACATGCCAGGCTCAAGCAGGATGAGTATATATTTTTTTTCTCCTGGAAGAGATGCTTCCTATCATTGTTGCTATCTACTTCTCTGGGCCTCTCTTGTCTCTGATACTTTCATCTCTGCCAACATGGCATTCCAGAGAAATTGGCCCTGATGGTACTCTTTTTTAAATTTATTAATTTTTATTTTACATGTATAAGTGTTTTGCCTGCATGTATGTAAGTGCACCTTCATCATATAGTACCCGTGGAGGACAGAAGAGGGTGTCAGATCCCCCTGGAACTGGAGTTAGGGATGCTTGTTAGCCACCAATTGGGTGCCGGGATTAGAATCCAGGTCTTCTGCAAGAACTGCTGGTGTGCTTAATCCCTGAGCCATTTCTCCCTCCCTGATGGTACTCTTTTGACCTGCTCCATTCTCTTTCAAAGATCGCAGAGAATGTGTTTTGTCCCTGTGAAGTGTTTTTAATACATAAACCACTGATTTGTTTATTTATCCTCCTCCCTTTCTAGAGCCCATGATCGCTGAAGACAGGAGCCATACTCCCACATCCTAGAGTTCTCAGGTTAGCAGATGTCATTCCCTGTTGTGTATGGTAGGTTCTAGGTAGCAAAGTCATAAATCACTGCCCAAGCAAGCAGTACTTTAAACAGTATGTCAGCTGGCTCACAAAATTGTCTGCTACTGCTAGGCATTGTACAGGACCCCTTTAATCCCAGAAGTTGGAATGCAATGGGCATCTTATATCTATGAATTTAAGCCCAGCCTGATGTACCTTGTGAGTTCCAGGCCAGCCAGGGCTGTGTAGTGAGACCTTATCTCAAAAGAAACCATTGTCTGCTACCAGTTTGATTACTTTGAGCATCTGTATGCAAGTATATAGCTGCTGAATAATCACCCTGGGTCTTTCTAGTGAGAAGAATGAGGCTAGCCCGGTACTGTTCACCACAGAGATGCTGATGAGAGCCACAAACTTGAAGGCTGCAAGAAAAAGAAAGAAGAAAGAAAGAAAAAAAGAAAGAAAGAAAGAAAGAAAGAAAGAAAGAAAGAAAGAAAGCTTAAGAAGCTTAATACCATCTGAAGTTTACGTGCAGTGGTCCTTTAATATGTATCACATGTGTGCTGCCTTCCACTAGATGTTCTTCTCCCTGCACTAGGGCTCATAGCTTCAGTATGCTGCAAATCTCAGGACTGTCCCTGCAAGCCAGTTGACAGTCCTAGCTTGAACTCTAGCAGGGAGGTCCAGGGAGGTGAGAAGTAAGACCAGAGAGAAAAAGAAGATGGGCTCAGACTCGTAGAGATGGGGAGTAATTCCACAAGGGGGAAAAAAACTTGGTTTAATGTTGGAGCTCAGAGTATTTTATACAGATCCTTGCAAGGAGCCTGGGACACACAGAATTGGGGGTTGGGACAAGTGGTTGGGACGAGTGGAACTTCAGGCCATTTGTTCCAGATCAATGTTTTGCCCTAAGGTATCAAAGACAGTCTCAAAGACAGTTTGGTGTCCAGACACGTTTCACAGGTTTGCAGGATATCAGCAGGGGTCCAGGCTTGGAGGCTGCTTGCTGACTCTCTTAAGTGCTTCTGCCAAAAGAATGCCTACAGCTTAAATCTAATCCTAAAGCATTATTTCTTTTTTTTTTCTTTTCTTGTATTAGCATTTATTTGAGCAATGATCTTCTAAAACATTTAGAACGTAATTCATCTGTATATATCTCTGAAATGAGTTGACTCTCATCTCACACAGGCACACATGCCCCTATACGCACATACAAGAAACTACTTGGAAAATGTAAAAAAATTCTCTGTACTTTTTATTTATTTACCTATTTATTTATTGCATGTGTGTGTGTGTGTGTGTGTGTGTGTGTGTGTGATGTGTGCATGCTTGTTTGCCTATGTGTTGGTGCACATGTGAGGACATACTTGTAGATGCTAGAGGTTGAGACTGAGCTTTGTCCTTGGTTACATTCCAGTTTGTTTACTGAGGCTGAATCTCTCACTGAACCTGGAGCTCACCAATTCAGCTAGTCTAGTTATTCAGCTAGCTAGCCATGTAATCCTTGTCTCTACCTCCTGAGCTCTGAGCTCAGAGATTGGAGACAGGCCACCACAGCCACCTGGGTTTTAGATGGTTCTTAGGATCAGAACCCTGGTCCTCAGGCTTGAACAGCAAGCGTTTTATTCACTGAGCTATCTCCCCAGTTCTCCCCTGAATTTTACTGTACAGAAACCTATTTTTCTTTGTCATTGAATGGAGGACAGGACATTAGCATTCTTCAGGGGGCTCTAAGTTCCATTACACTATTATGGGTCTTCACTATCCATATGGCTGTGGTCACATCACACTTTTATTTCCTCATTGACCACAGATACTCGTGCCTCACCTATAACCTGTAGCAAAGCTTTTTACCATGAGTTCTGCCACTTCTGCTGTTTTGATTGCAGTATTCATTCTGAATTTAAGGTCTTCACTGGTTTCTCGGGAAGCCTATGTATTTGCTTAGCTTTTTGATAGAAGGTTTGGGGTTCAAATCTGCATTTGATTCCAAAAGATGGTATCCATTCAACAAAAATTCTCATCCAGAGCAACAGCAAGCTGGCCTGGCTTGCTGCCGCCACAACCCCAACTGGCTCAGTGCCTGGCTTATAGCAGGAAAATCAGTATGTTTGTATGAGTACTAAGAAAACCTTTCCTGTCCATCCTTGAGAGGAAAAAGGGCTGGCTCGAGGGTCAGCTGTACCCCATAAAGAGGAACCTGGAAGCTCAGTCCTTTCAAGAGCACAATCAGGTGTGGCTTTCAAATTTCCACTTGGGACACTATAGCCTTGAAATAATGGGATTCCATCTGTGACCTACATTTCAACGTTGTAGTTTTCTTGGCAAAGGCATCTGACTAGCAATGGTAGCTTGCCTGCTTTCTTCCTTGGTAGATATCTCTGAAAGCTGCCGTCTGAAGGCTGTTATTGAGTTCTGCACTTAAGGTTTCAAATCTAAAAGTCACAAGCTCATTATAGACATATTTATTCCCTACGAGTGTTTTTTGGACCTAAGCAGATGGTTTGGATACCACCCAGGCTAGTTTAGTCAGATCTTTTTTATATCCAAACAATATTTTATTATCATGGTGAAATTGTGGAACACAACAAATAATGTAAATGCTATTTTTTGGCACTTAGAAAATTTCCATTTAAAAAAAAATTACCAGAATTAAACTCTTCCAAACATATTCATATGAATATCTACTGCTTTTTTTTATTTGTCCCAGTAAATATAAAAGTCAGTAACTTGCTGAGATGTAGCCAAAGGGATGGGTCACACCTTCTCATTAACTGATGGCATTCTTGAGTTTGTTCATTTATTCATTTCATCTGTAAATAACTGTTGGGCATCTATAGGCACATCAGGGATGTGAATGTAATTTTCATAACAGTTCTTTCCTCAGAAATTACCACATAGAATGGGGAGAAGATACACTCATTTTGGACTGTGATTCCAAGCAGAAAGACATCAAGATCATTAGAAGGACCTAGAGAGAGAAAAGAACAAACCATCAGGCAGACATGGACTTCTGTGAAGCCACCATCAGAAAAGCTGTGAGTACCCACCAGCATCAGACGAGAACGTAGGCCTTGCTTCAGATGAGCCACCAATGGTGAGCGCCAATGAAAAGATGTAGACAAGGAAGTGTAGGCAATAGAAAGCATCCACTGACACATCTAACAGTGTCTTGTCACCAGATGTTATACATCAGCTCCTGCCAGGTCACAAGTCAACACCATTGCTAGGTGTATTTGAAGGCATGAAGTTTTCAACAAGAGATACTTTAAATCAAAATTTCTAGATTTTATTTTCCCTCTTTAGTTGGATTCAATATAAGGGTTTTAAGTTTGTGATCACCCGACCCCCAGCTTACCATGGTAATGTGGATCTCTTTCCACATCAGACAACATCTACACTGTGGTAACACAACACCTTCAGGAATGAGGGAGAAACCTGTACATGCCTTATATAAGGTAAACACAGTTCCATGATCTTTCCTACTTTGTAAACTGACATGAGGCAGAAAAGGGGGTCTTTCTGACCAGCTCAGAGCACTCCTCCTTCCTAGTGTTGCCCATGTTTCTGTTTCTGTATCTGTGCATTACCAGGAAGATGGTTCTCTTTAATTAAAAAAAAATATTCTCTTGTTCAATCCCTAAAAACCAAACAAAACCAGAGCTGAAAAAAGTTTGCTTTCTTTACAGCCTCACTTTTTAATTTTAACTGTGTACCATACTGTCACTTAAAATGCTTGTGAACATGGGCCAGTGTTCACTTGTGTGACCAATGCAGCTTTGAGGTAAAGGGGTCAATATTGAAATTCTGTAACATTTCTTAGATGAACATATTTGTGGCTTCCTGGGAATAGGACATTCCAGGGACATTTTCTTACTTTTAAAAAACATCTTAATGCGAGGAGGTGCATGCCTTTAATTCCAGCACTCAGGAGGCAGAGACAGATCTCTGTGAATTCAAGGCCAGTCTGGTCTATATAGTAGTTCTAGGCCAGCTGGGGCTACAGGGTGACCCCATCTCAAAAAGACCAAAAAAACCCTTAACAAATGCCAACGTGGACAGTTGTGCCTCCTTTGAAAGATCACAACAAAATAAACTATAAAGGGTAAGTAAGATAACTCAATATACCAGGGTTTGTTTGTTTGTTTGTTTGTTTGTTTGTTTGTTTAGCATAGGTAGGGGGACTGTGGATGTAGCTACTTATAAACCCAGTGTTGGAGAAAGAGATACAGGCAATCTCTGTAGGTTTCTCTCCTTGGAGACCTCCAAGCCAAGTAGAGACCTGTTTCAAAAAACAAGGTGGATCACTCCTGAGGAACCTCACCTGAGGTTGTCCTCTGTTCCCACATGCACACATGTAAAATAAATTAGAAAGACTTCTGAAATATGAACTTAAAAACCTGAATTAGAGCATTGCTGAGCCCGTAAAGCACAGTGCTTTGTAGTAAGAGAAGAAAAGAAATGTTTGTTTTTGACACAGACTCCTTTTTTAAACGAAGTGCAGAAAAACAGAAAGCAGCTTATTAGTTGGAATAGCTTGATTTTCCAATGGCTTTTTAAGAGATTTCCTAAGAAAAATATCTTGGTTATATGGAGTTGGCAGCTTTTCATAGTTGTTAAGAAAAAAAAAATAATAAGAGTTATGTCAGTAGCCCAATTTATCTTCCGTGCATACGAGCATTAATCTACTTCTGAGAAAACGTCCTTGGCAAGATTGTGTTATTTCAAGGGCATTAATGGTGAAAGAAAAATGAGTTGATTCCTGCATTTCTTTCTCAGTGTTTTCTTGAAATGCTATATCAGTGGCAGGTCCTGCCATATACTTAAGCACTTGACTTTATGCTGAGTTAGTATTTTCTCTTAGTTTTTCTATATAATTTCTCTACCTCTCTCCTTTAATGGACATGATTATAAAGTCTATACTGGGCACTGAGTTAAGTAGGGAGTTGTTCTTTGCTATGGAGGGAAATGGCAAGGTTGAGTGAGTCCTCTGTAGTTCTCATCCTATGTGTCTCCAGACCGTACTCACTTGGAGCTGCCCAAGCTTACCCTTAGATTCATTGATATGCCAGAAAGATTTACGGAGCTCAGAAATCTGCTATTCTCTTGATTGTAGTTTATTATAATAAAAAGGTATAGGGGGCTGGAGAGATGGCTCAGTGGTTAAGAGCACTTTGACTACTCTTGCAGAAGACTCAGGTTTGGGGCTGGAGAGACGGCCTAGAAATTAAAAGCACCGACCGCTCTTACAGAGGACCCGGGTTCTATCCCCAGCACCCACATGGCGGCCGAGAACCGTCTGAAACTCCAATTCCAGGAGAACTCCAGTTCCAGGGGAATCCGACACCCTCTTCTGACCTCCGCAGCATTGCATGACACAGGTGCACAAACTTGCATGCAGACAATACATTGATACACATACAGAAATAAATAAATGCCTGGCATGGTGGCGCACGCCTTTAATCCTAGCACTTGGGAGGCAGAGGCACTCGGATCTCTGTGAGTCAGAGGCAGGTGGATCTTTACAGAGTGAGTTCCAGGACAGCCAGAGCTCAGGGAGACCCTGTCTCAAAAGACCAAAAAAAAAAAAAAAAAAGACTCAGGTTTGATTCCCAGCACCTACATGGCGGCTAGAACGTCTTATGCGTTTGTGGCAATGCTTTAATCCCACTACTTGGGAGGTGGGGCAGGTGGATCTCTGTGAGTTCAAGGCCAGCTAGTCTGCATAGTGAGCTTCAGGCCAGCTGGAACTAAAGGGAGACCCTGTCTCAAAAAAAATAATAGATAAATAAAAAATGTATGATTACATCCAGTAAAGAGTAAAGAGCATAGAATGGAATTCTTAGGGTCCAGGACCAGCTTCTCTGAATCCAGTGGAGTTGCTTGGATAACACTGAGTTCCCTTAGGAATGATGTGGGACAATGTAGGGAAGTGCTGTCTGCTAGTCAGTCCAGGATGCTTAGCTGAGCTTCAATATTCAAGGCTCTTACCTGCAGTCAGTCCCTAAGTCATTCAATACCAGCCACTGACATTGGCTATTCAGCTGCTCCAGTCTTTCCAGAGGACATGTTGATTTACCATGACCCAAGCCCCAGGCATACAGAAATAGGGAACTTATCACAAATTCAATTGTTATCCTACGCTGTCTGGCATGACAGACATACAATAGTGCTCTTATAAGCAGGAAATCCCAGGGCTCAGAGGCATCTGTCAGGAGCTGGTCAAGGGCTTGTCAGCCAGTGCTGAAGGCCTTGGGAAAGGTGGAACTTGGGCAACACTGACCAGTCAAGTTAACCCTTATTGCACCCATTAGAAGTTTGAATCAGCAGCCGGGCAATGGTGGGCGCACGCCTTTAATCTAGCACTTGGGAGGCAGAGGCAGGCCGGATCTTTGTGAGTTCAAGGCCAGTCTTGGTCTACAGAGTGAGTTCCAGGACAGCTGGGGCTAAGGGGAGACCCTGTCTCGAAAAGACCAAAAAAAAAAAAAAAGAAGTTTGAATCTGTCTGTGTGTATGTGTGTATATGTATGTATGTTTGCATGTGTTTGGCACATGTATGTGGGTTGCCATGCACATAGTTGCAGGTGTACATGAAGACACAAGGCGGATTAGGGAAATCATCCTAGTTTGCCCTTCCACTTTATTCAATGAATTAGGGTCTCTCAATCAAACCCGGAGCTTACCGATATGGCTAGTCTACATAGCCACCTTGCTCTTGAGATCCCTTATCTCCATCTTCCAAGGATGGAATTCCAAGGTGAGTCACCTTGCCTTTGGGGTATTTATGTGGATTCTGAGAATCTGATCTCTGGTACTCATACTAGCATCATCCTCCTGTGTGCACAACAAGTGCTTGACCAGTGAGCCATCTCCCCAGCTCTAGAGGCTTGAATCTTGAAATACTTTTCTCTACATACTATTCCTGGCTTTCAAGGGAAGAATACAGACATGAAGACCAACCAGAATTCCAGATAAATGCCCCCCAATTTCAAGTCAAAGGCATTGAGTTGGGTTTGGCCATGAAATGGTATCAAGGCAAATTTGAAAGTGATGTAAGCCACGCTTGGTGCCTCATACATGTAATGCCATAAGAGACTCAGTCAGAGCTGGGCGTTTTGGCTCACGCCTGTAATCCCAGCATTTGGGAGGCAGAAGCAGGTGTATCTCTGTGAGTTCAAGGCCAGCTGGTCTACAGAGTGAGCTCGTCAGGCCCAGCTGGGGACTTAAAGGACCAGACCCTGTCTCAAAAAGAAAAAAGAGAGAGAGAGAGAGAGAGAGAGAGAGAGAGAGAGAGAGAGAGAGAGAGTCAGGAGGATTAGTAAGAGTTCAAGGCTCAAAGACAAGAGACACAACTTTTCAACCTTCCAATATTGACTGAAGACTCATGTCTCTCCAAGAATCTTCCAAACCTTCATTGCTTATGGACTGAGCTGCTACTGGGTTTCAGTCTCTTCAGAGTCTAGACTGCCATTGTTGGACTACCCAGGCTGTATCATGGAGACCAGTACAGGAAGATCAAGACAGGACGCCGTGCTTACTGGACCTCATTTGGTTACCGTAGGAAGGAAAGACCCCAGTGTGGAGCACAAGGGCAGGATTGATGGTTGCTTGGGCTTGCCAAGGAGGAGCCTTCAAACATGACATCTTTCAGCCTAATAAAGAAAAAAAAAATCATAAGCTGAAGATGCTAAAACTTATGCTATATGTGGCACGTATGTGTGCATATTTTGGAGTGATGCATATTGGAAGGAATAACAACAAGACTGGGTCAAAGAACTGACTGAAATGGTAAACTTCTTTCTGCTAAAAACAATAAACCTCTGCATCGAGAATTTTGAGAGAGACTGAGAAAAAGATGAAAAACATGTTTGGCAGAATGCATGAGCTCTGGTGGGGTGGGGGGCAGGGAGGGAGGCATGGGCCTAGATTTGATTTGAAATTTTGTATGAAATGCACAGAGCTTCAATAAAAAGTTGGCTTTGAAAAAAAAAAAGAGTTCAAGGCTAGCCTGGGCTAGGCTACATAGAGCTCTAGGCTAGCCAGATCTATACAACAAGATCCTGTCTCAAACAACAACAACAACAAAAACAACAAATTTAAAGTGACACAGTAGCCTGAAACAAAGAACAGAAGTTAGACAGCTGCAAGCAGAGCTTCTGCCATGCTAATGATATCATTACAGAGATGGGAGACATGCTTAGGACCTCAGACCTTTCCCTCCTATCTGCAGATCCATCAGGGCTGTTGCAAAAATGAAAACCAATTACATAGGCAAAGATACTGTTTATAGTGCCTAGAAAGCTAGATTTTTCCAGAGGATTCATAACAAAAGGATGTCATGAGCAGACAGGAAATCACATGGAGCTAGAGAATTAGTGTTAGTTGCAATATATTGCAAATTTTTCCTCACCATGATACACGAAGATCACAATCCCCTTTTTACAGTACTCTGAATTAGGGAGCTGCTCACAGACCTGGGCAAAAGTCCCCATCCTACCACACCTAGCTGGCCTTCAAGTGGATGTAAGGAACCAGCATCTTGGTATTCTTGTGATCAGTCATAGATGATGGACATAAAGACCTGTATTGTACTACTGAAAGCCTTTTAGATATAGACCAGGCATGCAGTTGTCAGAACAGGGCCTGCACCTCTATGCCAGATCCCACAGGCTGAATCAGCCCACACCTCCCTGCAACTCTCTTTGAGACAGAGATTTAAGAAGGAGTCTGTGCAATTGGTTTATCCTGCCTGGCTCTTCCAAGCTCCTTCTCAGGTGTGCAAAAATGACCCCCTTTCCTTTGTCTTGCTGGCTGGTCCACGGATGCTCGGGAGGACTACTTCTGGGTTCTTTCTGAAGAGGCTCCTCGGACCTATTCCCTCCCCTTCTTCCTGCTTCTCTCCGTCCTCCTGCTAGCGCTGCGCGCTGCCTTAAGCTCCAGGCTGGCTGCCATTCTTTCCCTACCCCTCTCTTCGGCTCACTCTGAATGAAGCTCCTTCCTCTTCAGGATTTAAAGAGAAGCTTCTCCTTCCCTGTAAGGTCCGATCATGTTTCGACTTTGCTTATGTTGTATTATTTCTGTCTAATCTACTCCCTCCCACTTCCAGACCTCATTAAGATCTTGAGGCTCTTTCAGTCTAACAAATCCCACTGAAGGAAATTGTCAGCTTCCCTTGGGTACCAACTGCTGTGGCTATATTTCTGTTCTAACAGCAACATTATTAGAGTAGCAAATAGCCCCATAAGATTAGCTGATCAAGACTATAAACTCTAGTCTATCTGTCCCGCTTTTCCTGTTTCACTGGTCACTCGTCTGCTTGCAGGACCACCCCTAGGGAGGTGGGTTCACCTTAAGTTATGTTAAATAGGTGGGCGGAATACCTAGTGCCTTAATGAGAAAATGGAATCCCACCTCCTAGCACAGTGCTTCTGGATCCAGCCACAGACATGTAACTCTCTGTAAGACTGCCTGATTTTCTGAATTCTTCAGAAAAGCGCGATCTGTCCTTTTCTTAAACGTGTTTTCTTTTTTTCTTTTTTTTTTTTTTTGTCTTTTCAAAACAGGATCTTCCGGTAGCTCTGGCTGTCCTGGAACTCACTATGTAGACCAGGCTGGCCTTGACCTCACAGAGATCCACCTGCTTCTGCCTCCCAAGCGCTAGGATTAAAGGTGTGTACCACTATGCCTGGCTTTAAACATGTTTTCTTTAACACTTGGGCTGCCCTAGCACCCTATATTCCTTTACTTCTCCCTGCCATGTGGCTGTCAGTGAAGGCTCTAAATCTACGTGGCCTCATGGCTTTTTTCCTTCTTCCCTCCCCTGCCCTGAGGATTTTTTCTTTAAAATTCTAATAAAACTGTCCTAAAGCTTCCATTTGGGTCCATTCTTACATTCTTTTATGAATGAGACTAAGCACTCTCTAGTGATGTGCTCTCTCCCCTGTTTCAACAGGATGTCCAATACGAACAGGTTGGTTGCCTTCATGGCTATCATGAGACACAGGTGGCCTGTGGGCAACAGGTTAGATGTGCCTGGACTGTGATCAAATACCATGGGAATAGTTAGGGTCAGTTTGGGAAACAGGAAGACACTATATCACACAATAGATAATCTTTTTAACTCAGCAAGTCCCAGCACCACATAGTCCATGGCTACCCAACACTGTTTCCGTGGTCACTCTTCAGTCCTACAGAATGGTAGACAAGAGGGAATCAGAAAGTGGAACCTGAGGTGCACTGATCTAAGTCAGGATGAAAGATTCTGGAATCAGCATAGTTTCTTGACTTTTCTTTTATAGAAATTGTTGTGGGCAATATGCAGGAATGCGAATTTGGATAACTAACGTCTATAAGGCAAAGTTTGTTGTTTTAATGAGGGGGTTGAGCCCCGTTAGTAGGCCTCTGCCTACACAGTCGTCATTTGCAGAGCTTAAAAATCAAAATACAAAAAACCCAATGATAATTACAATCACCTCCTGTCTTCCACACACTGTGATATAAATCTCCTTCCTTTTTCAGAAATTGTGACTTAACTGATCTAAGCTGAGACTTCCCCCAGGACATTCTCTTTTAAAATATTTACCTTATTTCATGAGTGTATGCCTATATGCATGTATGTGTACCATGTATGCATTGGCACCCGGGGAGGCCAGAAGATGGTGAATCCCGTGGAACTGGAGTTATAGGTGGCAGTAAACTGCCATGTGGGTGCCAGAAATAGAACTTGCTCTGCAAGAACAGCCAGTGCTCTTAGCCACTGAGCCACCTCTCAGGCCCTTTCTCCAGAACATTCTAGCATCCAGCTCTGGCTGGACTAAGGAAATGTCTAATAAATGTTACATGAACAGAAAGAGTTAACTATGATGCAAGTGCTAATCTTTGAATAAGTGACTGAGTTCACAGTGCATTTTGGGGACAAAATAATTATAATTTTGGAGTATGGTGGAAAGAAAGACTTGTTGGTGGAAGAACTGGCATTTCAGTTGTACAGTAGGCATGCCAATCCAGCGTTATAGCTAAGGAGGGCAGAGTGACCATTCCACCTCTCCTGAGACTAGGCCAGTTTAGGCATGGAAAGTTCCAAATTTCAGGAAACCTGTCTTTCCCCAGGGAATTGAAATGGTGTTATCCCCTGAAATATAAGACTATACTTTATATAATTATGAGATTTCTGACTGACCTCTGTGTGTATGGAAGCAGAACGCATAGCCAGTGGGCACTGACAGTTGTCTTGAAATTAGGAAAATTATTTATTTAATCAATAAAAAAAGTGTGTATGGCTGTATGTCTGTGTAGAGGTAAGTACAAATGATTAAAGGAGTGTGTAGAGGCCAGAAGAGGGTGTCAGATTCCTTGGAGCTGGATTTATATGTGGTCGAGCTACCCAATGTGGGTGCGAAGAACTGAACAAGGGTCCTCTGCAAGAGCATTATGTGATCTTAACTGTTGAGCCATAGGTTCCGTCCCTCAACTCATTCCTTACATATAATAAATACATAGATGAGTACATGAGAAAGAACAGGATCTCTGTGTGCAGTTGGCCCTCCAAGTCTTCACCGATTACTGTCTCTGGCAGATGCATGGGAGGCAATGACCCAGCTGTCACATTCCCTGACTGAGAAGCTATCATGCATCTCTGTACCTCACAAAGTCAAAACCTTGTCTCTTCATTTCACTGCAGTTAGGTGAAGTCTGCCTCTGTGGTAACCAGTCTTCTGATGCCTCTTATGAGGATTAGAGGTTTATGCCCAGAAACCTTACACCTTGTTTTCCACTCCATGTTTATTGATGACAGGATGTTACTCTTTTCTAATAAATAGGTCACTCAGGCCTTCATGTGCATCTTTAGTAACTGTGGTGCAGCAGGAGCTTCAAGACTTTGGCCAAATGTGTTCGTGGTAGCAAAACACAATGGAGCAGGTGCTTATCAATGCATTGCCTAGAGGGCTTTGTGACTTGCCGGCTGCTCCACTCCACATGCCTTCCTACTAGGGGACCTAAGCTCAAGGAGCAGTCCATCTGGGAGCAAGAGCATGTGTTAGACAGAATGGGGAAAAGCCTTCTTAAGGCGGGCATCCACCATGCTGTCTTATTTCCCATTGGTCAGAGGACGTTGCACAGCCCCACATAGCGGTACATGGTAAGGATGCACTGCCCCAGGAGAGAGATGCTACAAGTCCTGTGACTATGAACTGGGACCCAAACCCTTTGCAGAGAAAATAGTAGCCACCAATCTGACAAAAAAAGCACAAACCATTTTAAGAAAGCTATAGAACCTTTCTCAGTCTGGATATTTTATAATAAAGTACAAATTAGTTCATACAGTTGCTGTGAGAATTTAAAAAAAATATGTATGTAATCAGCTTTAAGAACAGTTTCACTTCTAGAATGGTGTTCAGAAGGTATATCCCCTTTTTCTCCCAGGTTTTTCTGGAGCATTTAAGAACCTCTAAGTTCCTCCAACTGGAGAGATGTTGGGTCAATGGTTAAGAATACTTGCTCTGCTCTTCCAGGGGAAGCCAGTTCCGTTTCTAGTAATCATGTCAGCTGACAATGGCCTGTACCATCAGCTCCAACTCTGATACCCTCTGTGGACACCCATACACAAGTGATGCGTACACACACACACACACACACACACACACAAATTAAAAAAAAAAGAAAAGGAATTATTTCACTGACAGGGCAATTCAGCCTTTATGAGCAAGTACCAGTTACCAAAAAGGGATAAATGAATATGAATGTGATCTTAACTGTTGAGCCATAGGTCTAGTCCCTCAATTCATTCCTTAAATATAAGGATTACTCACAACTTGAGAGTGAGCGGGAGGATTCTGACCTACAGCCTGGGGAGGTGGTGCAGACAAACTGAGTTGGGCTGACAGTCCACAGAGCTGCCAAAGCAGTTGTTGTTCAGTGTAACGACCGGAGCCTTGGTAGGTGCCACCCTCCTAGCTTGGGTGCACTACTGCAGTCAGCTGAGCCTCAGTGTACCCAGCTATAAGGAGAGAATCGTGCCCATGTGATGAACAGCAAAGAAGCTTTCCATAGCATATGGGATATTCCTCAGCAAACGCTTGTTGTTAAAGCCCAAGCCCCGGCAGCTTCATCCTCAAAGTCTGTGAAATCTCTGCCTAGAATTCTATATGGACAACTTTTGAGCTGGTTTGTAAAAGGAGAAATAAATGTATGTGCATGGGATTGGTAGAGTGTTGAAAATGTCTTTGGGGAGCAGGAAAGAAGACCCACGCCTGTGGATCTTGAAGGGGCTGCAACAGGGATGAGCCTCAGTATTAGGACACACTAAAGTCTAAAAGTCAGGGTAATTTCCGATTTTCTTCTGCAGAATGTAAAAGAGGAATTTTCTCCCCCCACCCTTTTTTTTGGCTTGCCTCAGTCGTATCACTAATTATTTAGTGGTCTTTCAAACCTTTTGTAATCCCTACTCGAGAAAGCCCTGAAAGATATTAATTCTTAGCCATGTGCCTCATAAATGAAGGCCATTCTGCTGCACTTAATGACAAGGCTGAGGCAGCAAGATGTCATTTGCTTTTTTCTCGGTTTTTAAATTGCTTTCTAAATGAACTACAGCTGTGAGGGCCAGGTGCTGTGATCCCTTTAGAAAGATCAGGAAATGATGAAATCCAAAATTTCAAAGTGTGATGGATGTCAGCTCCCGATTTGGTGTGTGTGAGGTCACCCCGTGCACCTGGTCCCTTCTCCACAACAGAATTACTTTTCTGTGGAGGAAGAGAGAGAGAGAGAGAGAGAGAGAGAGAGAGAGAGAGAGAGAGAGAGAGAGAGAGAGAGAGAGAGAGAGAAGAGTGAGAGAGCGCGGGAGAGATGCACATGTCGAAAGGAAGCGCAACAATAAAAGAAACAGTTTATAATTATCTCTTTGTTTGCTCCGCTTCTAGATGGAAATGGTGAAGTGCGGCTCTTCCCTCCCCCACCCTTGAACCATTATAGGTATCTTTGCTGCTGTGTTAAAGGCAAGACTGTGAATCCTACAGTTGATGTGGCGGCAACCCGGCAGCCACTGGGAAGCAAGCGACATGCTATATATTAAAGGGGTGTGCAAGGTGTGGGGAGCTTAAGACTCCTTTTCATTCAACCAGTTAAACTAGCACTCTTCCTGTTAGAAGCAATGCTCCTTGGAGCAGCTTTTGGTCAGCTTTTGGGGTCGAAGAAGCTACCTTGAGGGCAGATGCTGCTGTCTAGCCTGGCCTGCCCTGCCTTGGGAGAGTGAAGGCTGGCTCATAAGGTATACATCCTCTGGGCCTAGCATGAGGCTCTAGGTGAAAGCTCTTTATAAGACCTTGTTCTTAAAGCCAGTTGTTGATAGAGGAAATGGGAAGAAGTATGCTTATTGTCTCCAAGAGCTGCCCCTCCCTCAGGATCCACATTTGTCACAGCCGGATCCCCGCCAGGGTCAGCCCTAGTTTCTCTGGGATGATTGCCCCAAGGAGGAGTGAGGATTCCTCAGATTCCCACAGCTCTTCTACTCAGAACCACTTGCTGAGACTGGGAACTTGGCTGCCTCACAGGGCAAATCATCAGGTAAGACTGAAGGTGGATCTGAACCCAAGAAAGTTTCCGTCCGGAAGAACTATATGGAGCCTCTTTGAGTGCTGATTCTCTTTGCTTATAACTGGAGATAAGGGCCAGGGAGATGGCTCAGACAGAGGTTGAAGGCATTTGCTCCCATGCCTGATGATCAGAGTTTGATTTTCAGATCCACATGGTGGAAAGAGAGAATGGGCAGCAGCAAGCTGTTCTCGGATCTCCAGGTATGCACAGACATGTACACACAAACATAAAAATGGAGATAAACTGATGCACTCTTCCTGGATGAGCAGCTGAAAATGGAACAAAAGTCCCCAATGGGAGGCTTTGCAGACTTGGTCCTCTTGAGAAACTAATCTCTTCAAAGCCTCTGTCAGTCATCCATGGCACTGTATGCTGCAGAATGGAGTGAGATAGGAGAGCTAGACTCAGGAAAGAATGTGACTCCAAGCCTTTGCATTTCCTGAAGAGCTGTCTTTCTGTAACTACCTTAGCTCTGTTGGCCTTAGTTTTCTCCTCTGTTCAATGGAACCAATAGTCTATTTCACTAATAAGCACATGATGTCAAAAGAAGAGGGATCACAAGATGTTGTCATGTTTCCTTCAAGTAAATGGTGGCTATTTTTCCACTGGTTTATGGCTCTATGTTCTCAGTGAATACTTGTGACCACCTCATATATGTTTATGAGGGCCTTAGAGATGAGTTAGTGTGCTCATGAATGCTGGGAGGATACAGGTCTGAAGAGTTGGAGTATAAACGAGCCCATGTAGAAGATAAGGCTCTCCGGTCTAAAGGGAGACACCCAAGAACTATTCTTCACTTGGGTGGTTTTTAAGAAAAGCATAAGCAAAAATATTATGACATGGTTTTAACTCCAAATGAGAAAAATTGAACTTTATTGACTAGAAAAAGGTCTAAGACCCTTGACTGCCAACTGCTGCTTCAGAAAGGCTTCCTGTTCAGTCACCATAAACACAGGGTCGTCTCCTAGACCACCATGAGGGATTTCCCACTGGCATCCAGCTGAGGCGTTCTTAGAGATGCCAGCTCCCTGCCACCAACCCCAGACAATGACATCTTACAGCTATGACCAATTATGTCATCAGGGAAGCAGGTTGCTGTGAGGCATATCTACTTTGTAGGGACACTGATGTTGGGTCAACCTTCCAGGATGCTCGGGAGCACACTCGGAAGCTTAGATCAACATGCACTAAGGACCCACAGCTAAGAATCCCCTGTGTGATACCGGACCCATTCCCAAGCTTCAGGCCCTTATTTCTTCTGGCTGTTTTACACTGGTTTTCATTTCCAAAACATATGTCCTCGCATGGACCAGGGTCTCCTTTGTACTTTTTTGATAACACCAATGAAATAATTTGAAAACAGAGAAAGAGAGAAAGGAACTCAGGAAAGTTTGTTGCATGTAGAAAGAAGGGACATGTCCAAGAAGCGAGGGTCCTGATGGCGGGGGAGGAAGACGAAAGACGTGGAAAGATGGCAAGGTGAGCATACTAGGAAAATATGAAGAATCAGGAATCCAGGGCCTTTGTTCCTTATATATTTTGCTTCTAATAGAGGTGGCATAAAATTGCACTCCTTTCAGACAGGAAAGCATCATTCCACCCATCCTTTTGCAGTAACCAAAGAGAAAAAAATTAAATTAAAAACACTTATTTTTTTTATTGTATGGGTGCAAGTGTTTTGCCTACATGTATATAAATGACCATATGCATGCAATGCCTGTTGAGGTCAGAAGAGGGTGTCAGATCCCCTGGAACTGGACTTATAGACAGTTGTTAGCCATCATGTGGTTGCTAAGAATCAAACCCCAGTCCTCTGGAAGAATAGCAAGTACCCTTAAACTTTTATCGAAAAAACACTGCTGATTTTCGAGGAGATGGTGTTTGGGGCTGTATGTCTGCACATGTGTGCATGTGTAGGCGTGTGTGTATATGTATGTGTATGTGGGCTTGTGTGTAAGTATATTAGTGTGTGGGGGTTTGAATGAGAGTGTAGCCCATAGACTCTAAGTATTTGGACATTTGTCCCCAGTTAGTCATGCACTTTTGGGAGGTCTTAGAAGGCATGGCTATGATGAAGGAAGCACATCACTGGGGGTGGGCTTAGAGAGTTCTTAAGCCTTGTGGGATCCCCAGTTGCTCTCTACTTCCTGTGCTTGCTTGAAGATGTGAGTGCTTAGCTTCTGCTTCCACACCACCTCTGCAGCCATGCCTCCCTAACACTATGGCCTTAAATTCTCCTGGAACTGTAATGTCAAATAAACTCTTCCTTTTATTAGGTTCCTTGGTCAGAGTGTTTATCACAACAGAAAAGTAACTAATGCATAGTGTATGTATGTATGTATGTATGTATGTATGTATGTATCTATATCTATCTATCTATCTATCTATCTATCTATCAAT
Organism: Rhizomys pruinosus; assembly: GCA_009823505.1. Classification (NCBI taxonomy): domain Eukaryota; kingdom Metazoa; phylum Chordata; class Mammalia; order Rodentia; family Spalacidae; genus Rhizomys; species Rhizomys pruinosus. The sequence continues at coordinate 1,579,300 of VZQC01014421.1, forward strand.
CAATCTATGTATTTGTAGGTATGTATATTTGTATATGTGTGCACATATATATGTGTATATTTATGTATGTATTTGTGTATGCATGTATGTGTATTTGTGAATATGTGTGGTTTGTATGTGGGTATATGTATGTGCATATATGTGGTTCTATGTGTTGGGTGTATATGTATATATGCTTATGTGTTTATGTGTGTATGCTTGTGTGTTTATGTGTGTGCATCTGTATATTTATGCGTGTGTTTGTGTATGTGATATGTATGGTTGTACTTATGTCTATGTATGTGTTTGTATGTATATTTGTATGTATATGTGTTTGTGTATGCGTGTATCTGTGTATGTGCACATCTCTGTGTGATCTGTGTATATGTAAGTTTATGTATATTGTTTGTATTCAAATATTTGCTCTAAGAAAACTAGGAAGACTGAGCCTAAAATCTGACCTAAAAACACGTGTGTAACAAAACAAAACAAAACAAAACACGTGCGTATATGAAGAGAACCATTTGGAAGCTGGCTGAGCACCGATGAGTTCTGTTTAACATGGATGTGGAGAAGAGGTGCTCTCTAGTAACTGTTATACATTTAGGGTATCCTTTCAAATAACTAGATTCTCCAACCGCTTCTGTCATGACAGTAGTTTTGAACTTACATTATGTTGTCCTTCTCAGTGTGTCAATGTCAATGTAAAAATATTCTTAATTGGGGTGCCTAGAACTATGTATACAGCCTGTAATGCATCCCAGTTATGACCATTTACAGTATTTTTAGAAGCTATGCTGTTAAATTTAGGGAGGAAGAAAAGGTATTTAAGAGAGATGTGGAAACAGACTGGCCTTCAGGTAGAAGGTCTTTAATAATGCAGACCTTCCTTACAGAAGGTCTGGAGAGAAGAGATTCAGGGCTTGGGTGAGAGAACAAAGGTGTATCCTAGGGATTCTTAGAGGAAGGAGGGAAGTGTTAGACACCAAGGAAGCAGGCCTAGTTAATATGTGACCTATCCTATTTGACCAAAGTAGGGGAGTTAGGCATGTTATTTGGACTGTGTGACAGGAGTCATTCTTTTGTTGAGTAGAAGAATGGGCCTGGTTAAGTGTCCTCTGTAGGCTGTGGCAGTAGTTAGGCTATCCAAGACCCCTCTATGCTCCAGGCAGCAGGGAGTTAGGGAATGGGAGGAGCATAGGGTGAGGGTGGAGGGTTGGGGAAGCACTGTGTGAGACAAATCAGACAGCTGTTCACTCAGGTGAGGACCGTGACATATCAAAGTAAAATTCCATTAAAATCCAGCTTGGTGAACCAGTAAGTAAGTACATCAAGTTACTAACCAGATAGGACTTACCTGAGAAGGACAATTCAAAGGTATCTGTGTCACCTCAACACCCTCCCACCTGGCTGGGCCAGGGTTAACACTCACACTCAAAATAGTGCAACCCCTGAAGTTCTCGCCTGGGTTGCAGGCAGATCAATGGGTGAGAGAGTCTCCTCCGCAGCAATTGTTCACACTTCTCATACCTTGGGGTGGGGAACTGTGATTCTCTTGAGGTGGAGCCTTGTGAATGGCCTTAGTTTCAGACTCCCTGACACTTGTGAGTTGCTTGCTTTTGTTTTCTGATTCTCATAATCCTTCTCCTTCCCTCCAGGAGGAAGTGTTTCTGTTTAGAGGAGCTACTTTTCCCAACATGGGGTAGAGAGGTGGAGGAGTGGTCTCTATGCTGTTCCCAGCCTCTCTGCTTGAGCTCAAAGGACCAAGTACTGGAACATATACCTATTCTAATGTAGCTGATGAAGAAAGGATGTTTCCTGGATGCCACACTTCTATGTTGACTCCACTCAGGACAGACCTCATTCTGACATGAAGTCCTCCCATTTCAGAGCTTGTGGTGCTTCCTAAGAATCAAGCATAAGAATGGATTCCCCCCTATATTAAACTTACTTTTGCTAACATCCATCTGTTCTGATCTTTGCATGACCCAGAGCAGGGCTTAAGGACAAAATGTTGTCATTAGCAATGCTACCTGGGTTGGCATTGATCTATTAATCTGCATCTTTGGGAGCAGAACCCATCATCCAATGATAAATCCTTTTAACTTTCCCATCATCCAGAACACTCCTCTGTGTATATGCCAAATATATCTAGAGATATTTAGAGATATTTCAAACTCCCTAGATGAAGTTCACATCCATCTTTTTCCTTGAAAGATCTGTCTAAAATACTAACAAAATTGGAAGTGCTGTAACTTTGTACACACACACACACACACACACACACACGTGCAGCATAGTCTCTGCATTCTGTCTACTCACTCAATTGCTCCATATGATCTTATTCAGAACACACAGCAGTTCCACAAAAGTGAGGAAGACATTCTCCTTTCTATTTTTCAGGTGAGAATCTTGAGTCTTACCTTGATCAAAATTGATGAGAATCAGAATCCCAGGACAGGTACACAACCAACTAATGATCCTGTCATCATCAAAGTCCTTTTGTGGTATGCCCTATTTGTATTCTACCCCTTGCCTATAGCTACCATCCAAAATCTCCACAAGATTTGGGCTAGTCTTCAGTGTGGTATGATCTGAGCAGTCACAACTCTGGATTCTGGGGTTGAGAGAGACTCAAGGGTTCAGGTCCTCCAATATCCACCTCTTTAGAAATCTCCACTTTACCACAAGGGTCCTTACCCAATCTCCCTCTGAATCCACCTAGACTTAGAAAGGATCATGCCTACAAAGCCCTGCATCACAAGGAGGGGAGGTTGGTGGTAGCCCCATGTCACAGCAGATGGGTGAACTGGTTCTTCCACCTCTATAGGACACTAGACTTTCTCTGACGGATATCCAAATTCACTTGTCTTGTCCTTCAAGTGTGAACAATTACTTTTATCTCTCTCCTCTAGACAGTTCTTCCAAGGTTCATTTCACCCGTGTACCAGCAGTCACATTCGCACATCACGACAATTCTCTGCCTCCCCCACCATGCTCCAGTTTTCAACATCATAACACTCAACACCCATAATTAAGCAGAATGCTCCAGATGTGGTTTGACTGGCATAGAATTATTTCGCCTTTTGTTCTGGACTATGTTGTTTCCAGTCTTGTTTACAGCTTTTTCTGTCCTACTTATTTCATACTGAAGATACTTCTGATCCTGAAACCCACAACCAGGGATCTTGTTATTTTCTACACTGAGTTAATGGCCCGGCCCATTTGTCTTTGATCTTTCTCTCTGTATTATTGATTATTTGAACCTAAATTTCAAATTTATCTTAGGTAGACTTCATCTGCAATTTGCCCCATAATTCAGTTTATTGAGCTTTCTTTTTATCACTATATATTTATACCTGAATAATATGGCTTCTCTCTCTCTCTCTCTCTCTCTCTCTCTCTCTCTCTCTCTCTCTCTCTCGGTGGTGGGGACTGAACTCAAGCCTTCACAACTGTCGTACTAGCAAACTCTCTTTTTTCTTTTTTCAAGTGGGCCTCTCATTTTGTTGCACTGGCTTGCCTTGGTCTTGTGGTCTTGCTTTTCCTACTGCCTCAGCCTCTTACCTTTTTTATTTTAAAAATTGTTAATTAGCATCACTTTCTTTAAAGAAAACATGATTACAATAAAACAAGTTATAATGGCTGGAGATTTGGAAAGGAAGTGAACAGCAACCCCACATTACGGCAACAGTGACAAAGTTCACATTGTTACTGAAGATTAGCAGTCTAGTTTTGTCAGTAAATAATATTTAAAAATTATTGTAGACATAAATAATTGAGAATATACATTCTAGAATACAATTACGTATCTTTAGTCTGAGAATTATATCAGTTTAGTTTTTACAATATTTTCTTTTTTAACTTCATAGACCATGGTTTTTATCTCTAGAAGTTCAATTGGGTGTTTGGTATTTTCCATAGGGTATAGGTGAAGGCACACTGGAACTGTAATAGAAAAATAATGGAAAGCCTCTTGGTGTCTGGAAATTTGAAGGGTCCAACACCAAGGCCTGGATGAGCAAGACCAGGTGTAGAGTCAAGACCACAGGTGGCCCTCAGTGGGGAGTCTGGTCTAGAGAATCAGTCCTCCGCAGACCAGAATCTGCAAATGATAGAGCCCTCCCCTGTCCCCAGCATGAACCCAGCACAGCGGGCTTTCCCTAGGCCTCATCTTCAGTGCTTGGGATTACGGGCTTGTGCCACTGCTTCTAACCAATGACAAGGTTCTTCCCAAAAACACGGGAATGATTCCTTGCTACTGCTGTGTTATCCCCAAATGCTTTTAACTTTTCTACCCTTGGAGATGTAGGGCAGCACACTTCAGGCCCCCTTCGAGACATCAAAACACACATGATCATTTGTCCTAATAAATGGATCAAATCTAACACGACTAGATATACCTAATAGACGAGAATGGGGTGAGTCCTTGCTTCAATAAGTTAAAGATTTAGAGAAACCTGAGTTTTTTTTTCTCTTTGAAAAGTAGGTAAAAGTTGAAACTGAAGCTGCATATAATTACAATGTGATGCATTATGTATTAGAGAAAATTTATGTAGCAAACACCAATTACCGAAGAGCTGAGAGTACCATGGCAATTAAAAAGTGAAAGTTGTTAAAGAGAAGTCTATCTATAGATAACTGGCCCCTGGGAGAGGAGGAGTGAAGACCAGGTAGAGGAAGAAGATGCTGAGTAGGACTGAGCCAGCTTCAACTCACTCATCACACTCATTCATCTCACAAAGATTTTAGAGTCTCTACTATATGCCAGCGAGTACTTCAGCTTGCAGTCAGGAGCAGAACAGACAACAATTCCTTCCTGTGATGCGCACGCCTTTAATCCTAGCACTCCAGAGGCAGAGGCAGGTGGATGTTTGCGAGATCAAGGCCAGCCTGGTCTACAGAGTGAGTTCCAGGACAGCTGGGGCTACAGGGAGACCCTGTCTCGAAAAGACCAAAAAAGAAAAAAAAAAAAGAGTTTACAAAGGAGATAAAATGAGCAAGCAAATGCTAGCCGAGAAAGGTGCTGTGGCACCTGTAGAGTGTGGAGGAAGCTAGTGTGAGTAGAAAGCAGATAGCAGGGGGCGAAGAGCAGATCCTTTCAGAGGAGAAAAGGTAGAAGGATGTGCTTTGTGATAGTCTCACAGCCCGCTTGAAAAACCTGGGCTTTTACTATAGGAAACAACAGAAGCATTACAGGAACTGAGAGAAAATAAGGATAGTGTGATTTGCGTTTTTAACAGAAATAGTCTGGTTATTAGGCAAACAATAGCAGAAGTAGGTGGGCTAGTGGGGGTATGCTAGTGGCTGTTACTGCACAGCCATCTTAAAACTCAATGGTGTATAACAATAAACACAGGCTACTGCACCTCAAGCTCGATATGTAGTCCTCCTGGCTTGGCTATTTTTTGTTGGTCAGGTCGTTACCTCTGATGTCTTTGGGAGGGGTTTCTCACATGTTTGCTTATGGGCTAGCAGTAGGCCTGTCTAGAATGGCCTTGGCTGCCAACATTAGATTTCCCTCCAGCAGATAGCCTGGGCTCACTCACAATGACAGAATTTCAGATAAAATGTGCAGTACATTTCAGGTTCAAAAGTTGTGCCGAAGTCATTTTTAAGCAAGTAGCACGCCTGATTCAAGTGTGTGTGTGTGTGTGTGTGTGTGTGTGTGTGTGTGATCTGTGTGTTGAGGAGTGGTAAATTTTACCTTCTGCTGTTGGCCAAACCTTTGTGTAACTTCTAAAATTCATTTCTTCAAATATGCCTGCCAAGGTGATAAAATAAAGAGGCAGAGTCTTTGGAAAATGATAAGGAATACATAGTCTTATGAAAGAGCTTGAGGTGATTTCTTTTTCCTGCTCCTTTGCTATTTGAGGACACAGTTAAAAAGCACTGTCTAGAAGAGAGTCTTCATGACAACAAATCTGTCTACTGCTTGGTCTTTTTGTATTCTAGTCTCTATAACTTTGAGAACTGCATTTGTAAATGCATTATTTGTAAATTTTCCAGTCCTAGCTTAAAATATCTTGTTATAATAGCTGAACAGGTAATGACACCTAGTTAGGAAATGTGTAAAGACACTGCAACATTCATAAGTACAGTTGGAGATGTTGCTATTTTTGTATCATTCTAACACAGGGCCTATGGACTATATAGGATGCCAGTGAGTTGAGAGTTGTATTTGACAAGAGTAATGCCAGAAAAAAGGTTAAGGTCACTGGAGGGGGGGCCCTCTGGACAACATATGAAAGTAATTAACTTGAACATGTATTAAATATGGTAGAGGGAGGTGGCCAGATTGCTTGCAAATTTTTATCTGCACAATTAAAAGATGAGCGGCTATCTAAGGAGATGGAGGAGACACGAAAGAGGACACTTGTAAAAGATGGTAGGGACTTTAGATATGTGCTTGTGGAGACTGAAGTCCCACTAAATATCCCAGGATAGTTTCCAGGAGGATGTAGAGCACATGAACATGGGTTTCAGAGAAGTAGGGCAACCAGTCTCTTTATTAAATCTGGAGATGCACTGCATCTAGATGTTTAATGCTGTGGAACTCAGGAGATCCTCAGAGAAGGAATATTAATAAGACCAAGATTTCTGAGCATGGGGAAGATCTTGTACCTTCCAATAGATAATGAGAAGGATCATAGAATACTGAGAATTCTCCAAGAGAGAAGAATCTAGGTGGGAACCAAGAAGACATGCTTTATGAGGCTAGATCACAACATTCAGAGAGAGACAGAAGATGAAGCTTGTAGAACAGAGAGAATCATCATCAGTAGAATACTCTTGAACTCCTAGATGTCTCTATGACAATAGATTCTGATGAAGAGAAAACTGTATCTTTGGTTTTTAAGTATTATATAATCATGTCCTCAAGGGTCAAAGAAAGAGGCTCCATCTTCAAAGTCCAATCCTTTCCAATAGGGGCATCCTAAACAGACAGTTCTTGAATGGAGTGTTTTTACATGCATCTTAAACCCTCACTGTAACAACTCCAGGGATTTCTGTAGCATCTAGATCTAAAAGAATCTTTGCTCATCAGCATATAGCCTACAGACAAAGGTCTGTGGTAGCCTTGCTTCCTTGAAACTTGAGAGTCTGTAGATAGTCTAGCATCGCCATGGTTCTAGGATGAGGTTGGGGCACAGAAGAAATCCACTGCAGGGATCAACATTTGTTCTCTTTAGAGGACACTGGCAACTGAGATCTTGAGCTGTGGAACTGAGGAACTGAGGACTGGAGAAACAAATTTGCTGCAAAGGACCAGCTATTTAATTTTATTCATCCTGTATCAAGTTTCTGAATCTCACAGTTTGGGCACAACAGGAGGTGACACTGTTAACTGTTGCTCTTTTCACTTCCTTTTTTTCCCCCTCACTGAACATAAACATATCATTACACAGTTACACTCCACTATATTTAGAGTTGATTTTTAACTATCTATTAAATCAAACAGGGAAGCTTGGCTCTTCTACCTGGAGCCAGTGGAACAGAACTGCTGGGAGGTGGACTCACTCACTGGGGAGGGTGGGATGAGAGCAAGAGCTGTTTTGCCAACTACCACTTGTTCCCTGGGGCTCCAAGCAGACCACTGGGAAATGGGGAGGGCCATGGTCCTGTCCACAAACCATCCTTATCACCTCTCAGTGATCCCAGAGATGGCTTTCCATTTCACGTTATCTAGATAGAACTTAAGTTGTATATATCCATAGCATATTTAAGCAGATCGTTAATCAAAACCATGATTGAAAGTAATTTAAGGCGGGGCTGGAGAGATAGCCTAGCGGTTAAGAGCACCGACTGCTCTTGCAGAGAACCCAGGTTCATTCCCCAGCACCCACATGGCAGCTGAGAACCGTCTTTAACTCCAGTTCTAGGGGAATCCGAGACCCTCTTCTGACCTCCTCGGCATTGCACGACATGGGTGCACAAACGTACATGCAGACAGTACATTCACACACATACAAAAATAAATAAAATAAAAAAAAAGAAATCCTCTTCCCAATTAAAAAAAAAAAAAACAGTAATATAAGATGCCAGGGACCTGAAGTGCTCTATAAAACTTCAATTTTTGCTTACTAGATAAGTCTGGATGGTGCTGCCTGGCAGCCTACCAGCTTGGAAACTTGCTGAGTATGTCCTCATATAGAGCACTGAGGAGATGTGTAATATAGGAACTGTTCTGGCTCCATTTCACTGTCGGATCTTCTACTACTATGATACCTGTTAAGGCTAATAGATCTACCATGCACTGTGTACACTTCAAAAGACACATGACTGTGGTTTCCTACATGTCAACGGTGAGCCATTTGTGATCTGTTGTAGCACTTTATGTGAAGAGATGGAACATTTCTTCCATCTTACAATGTGAGAAGCTGAGACATGGAGAGGATGAATCGCCTCAGGATCAATAGCGGTTAAAGGAATGCAATAGTTCAAAGAGCTACTCTGGAGAGACTGGTCCAGCCTTGTCTTCTTCAGTCAAGACCCCACACCTAAGAAACCCTGAAGGCTTTTACATATGATCCAGGATTGAAAATGAGCCAATTAATTAATGCTGGTGAGAGGCTTTAGATAGAGACAGAACGTTTTGGAAGATGAGGCCTCTGAGGGTGACAGAAGCATGTCACCAAGTCGTCACTGCCTTGTCTGAACTTCAAATTCTTCATTGTGCCCATCGATAAAACTGAATTACAATCAGGTGAACAGAACAAGGCACTTGGGGCCACATTTACCCTTCCAGCTCACCACACCCGGTTCTTAGTAACCTTTAAGTCGCATCATGGGGCATATTGTTATCTGCTGAATTCTTTCCTTTTTCTCTTCCTTCTTCCCTGCCTCCACCCTTCTTGCTTCCCTTCATTCCTTTCCTATTTTCCTCTCTCCCTTCCTCATTTCTCATTCTCTCTCTCTCTCTCTCTCTCTCTCTCTCTCTCTCTCTCTCTCTTTCCTTTTTCCTTGAAAGGGATCTCTGTGTTACACAGATTGGCTTTAAACTCACAGTTGTTCTCCTTCAACTTCTTGAGTAGTAGACTGTTTTCTGGTTCAAAATTTAATATCCTTTTTCTATCATCTCATTCTGCTAGAGATTTTCATCATCTCTCTGCAAAATGACATTTTAGGAACTTCAAGTAGTGGGAAAGACCTAAAAAAGACTCAGAACTGAATGACACTCTTACTTATTTAGAAGCACATGTTTAAGCTTGTATACCAGTCTTTTTATGCAGTGTTCTGGTCTACAAGGGTATTATGTCACATTAGTAAAATAGCCCTAGAATTCCGATCGTTAAACTTTCCTACTGGAAAAAGCATCCATATGTGCGAAGAGAGGCAGGAAGGCAGGGGAGCACACGTGGAGCATGCTTAGGTCCTGATGGTAGGCATGGCTAAGCATCTTTACTTTAAGTTGACGGTTAAAGTGAAATTTGCATGTTTTCCTCAGAATGCATTTAAAAGATTTATTTTTTAAAGAGTATGTGTGAACATATTTGTGTGTCTCTGCCTGTTTCTGTGTATGGGTATGGGCATGCGAGCACAGATGCTGATGGAGGCCTGAAGAAGGCATTGAATCCCTTAGAGCTGGAGTTTCAGGCAGTTGTGAGTCACCTAACTTGAGTGCTGGGAACTGAGCCAAGTTCCTCTGGAGGGAGAAGTATTCTCAACTGCTGATCCATGTCCCAGCCCTTAGAATACATTGCAAAGATATCACATTGAAAGACCCCCAGAAACTGGAGTGGCTCTCACTCAAATCTTGGGATAGAACGACTCCCAAAAAATCAGCCAAAGACCGTTCTTGCTGCAATTACACGAGGTTTATTTGGGAAAAACCAGTGCACTGGGGTCAAACTCGTAACCCACGCAGGGGCAGAGGAGACCGACCCCCAGGGACTGGGATAGGGAACTTTTAAAAGCAGAGATCACAAGGTATGGGGAAATGGGGGAAGGGTTGTGTAATAGTAAAAAAAAATCTTATCTCGGCATGCAGGCCGGCAGCACACAGGCAGGAACAACCTAGTAAAACATTCCTCAAGAATCAGTTAAGCAAATATTTCTGAGAACGCAGCGGTTTTTGTGGTTAGCTAATTCCTGGATTAGTGAGCAGGCAGTAGGGGGAAGGGGGGGTCACGGGGAAGGCCTATAGCGTACATGACTTGGAGGTACCATGGTTCCTAAAGACAGATTTTAAGGGTGCATAAAACCTTGGAGCAGGGGTCCTTCATTTCCCACTCTCTCTAGGACATAGTTCTAATCATAGAACTAAAGCTCAGAGTACCTTTTTAATTTTTTTTATTTTCAGGCCCTTTATGCTCTATGCACTGATATTGTTGGCGAAGCATTAAAATCTGCACAGCACCTACTCTCTGGCGAACAAAAGCAATTAGTCTATTGATTATGCAAGGCCCTATGGTGAGCAAAAGTAATAGAATCATCAGGGGCCCCATCAGGGCAGAAAATAGGGCAGTCATCCAAGGGGACTTGGAGAACCACCCTTCATACCAACAGTTATCTTTAAGTTAGCTGTTCTTGAGGCCTTGAGCAACTGTCTTTGAGCAATCAACTTTTTTTCTGGATTGGGCAGATTTCAGTAATTGCTTAAAATGGTGGCTATACTCAAAATGGAGTCAGTGTGGGCCTCTCTTACATTTTTCCCTCGAGTTGTATACTGGGAGGCTAAGCTTAGACTCCATCGTCTTTTTCCTCAGGGGGGTCATATACGGGGCCATACCTTGTCCTGAGTACCATGATTTTAATGGATTTTACCCACTGGTTAATAAATCTGACAAGTGAGTTAAGGATGCATGGTCCACAAGTCAGAGCAACCAGAAGGATAAGTTTACTGGCAGATCTAGAAAGTCTTCAGCTCTCAGCTGAGGAAGAAACTGGCTCCTTTCGGGGGTCTTGACCCTAAACTGCCTAGCCAATTTTTAGCTCCTACTCTTATCACATTACCCTCTGAGGAGGTTACCCCAATTGCCAGGAGGAATTGGGGTGCTGACTGCTCTGACTTCTTCCATGCTGAAAAGGGGCATAGGAGGTGGCAACTGGGATACTCCTGCTCAGTGGATCTATCTGAAAGATCCCAAAAGGATAGAGAACAAAATCCTTAGCCAGTGCCTGTGAAGAGAGTAGCTAGGTACATTTTTAGACAGGGAACCAGGAAAGGAACAGGGTGAATTAAATGTCCAACTTAAAAGTCCTTTAGAATTTCTCAATGAGGGGTTCCGAAGCATCCATTGAGCTTCTCCTTTTGTTCATTTGGCTATGGTGTTGTCTGGACTCAGGATCTGCTTTCCAGCAAGTTTCAATAATCTTGGTGTGAGTTTCCCTTAGCTTAAAGAGAGAGAGAGAGGAAACTTTATTATTTGATAACAACAGATCTCACATGACTTTAAATGACTTAAAGTCTAGTGTTTGGAGGCACAGTCTTTCAGACTTTAAAGGAAATATAATGATTACTTATCTTTTGGTTATACTCTTCCTCTTAGGTGTCTAAGTCCATACAGTTAGCCCAGATTAACCATCTTTTGTTTTTTTCAAGGTCAGTTGAGGATCTGGTCTTCAGGGACCTCTCGGGCCTTTGGGGGGTAGAGGCCTCTGGCTCCTCTTGGTTTTTCAATCACCAGTTCCATCCACACGAGGACAAAGTCAGGTCTTGCTAGACCAGGCTTTCCTTTTTACAGACTGGACACTGGCTAGAGTCCCGTTAGTGGGTCTCCAAGACCTCCCTGCCTAGGAGGACTGGTGACTCACAATTGCAGGACATTTCAAGAGATGCCCCCAGACATAGTTCCTAGGATTGGTTGACCTCAGAGGGCAAGGAGCAAAGATGTTCCTTAGGTCCCTCAACCGAATTGGTATGGGCATTTAAGTATGGAAGTTATCCACCCAGAAAGACTAAGTTCCACCAGGCTAACACCTTTAATTACTGTATAATATTCTAGAGAAGGCTTAGACAAAAGTTCAAGCAGTCTTGTATAATACTGTCTGGAGGAGGGGCTTAACACCATACATTAAACAGGCATAACCTGCAAGGTCGAATTAAACAATTTTAGGCTTATTTTAAATGTAAAACCGTTCACTATAGTTACTACAAATGGGGACAATCCTTTCTCAGACCCTTTATCCTGATTTATAGTTTTCCAAAGAAAGACAGGAGTTGTAACACATACCAGAAGACAGGAAATAAACTGATAAGGATTACCAAGCCCATCCAGACTGTCTTGTTCTGGACTGCATGCAGCTGGTTCAGGAAGAAAGAATCTAGCCTTTTAAGCCAAAATATCTGGTTAGGTTAAAAGAAATATCAAATAGCAAATCTTGCAAGAAACATAAAGTACATTTTTCAGTAGCCACAGGTAACCCAACATTTACCTGTGCCCATTTAATCTAAACCTGCAAGAGGGAGTCAGGTTCAAGCTAGGAGAGGACTGAAAATTAACAACTCTGTATATTTACAATCCTATTCAGGCCACTAGTAAACCAGCTTGAGTATTTATATACATCAATTTAACTTAATATAGGTATTTTATCATTTTTACTAAACCTTGAGGTGCCATGTGATATGCATATAAAGGTTGGACAAAAACTGAACACTCTTAAACAAACCTTGACTACATATACATTTTGATTTTTAAACTAGTTGACTGAACCTTATAAATTTAAGCTTATTTATATATTGTTCTTTTTACCTGTCACAACAAATAGTTTGAAAAATCACAGAAATGCTCAATAAAAATTGAGCTCTTAGTTTTAAACATCTCAGGACTGAACACTCTCTATATCCACTCAGGCATCCATGTCGCTTATTTTATGGCAGGAATGCAAATGGTCAATGACAAACAACTTCACACAGCAACTTTTTTTTTTTTAAACTTTCCTTCTGGGCCAAAGACTATGTCTATGAGGATTCAAGTAGCCCTGTCAGGCTTTCAGTAGCAGATTATGAAGGGCCTAAAGTCTGTCCTTCCTTCCCAGATACAATTATCAAGTAAATTATTAGCATTAGATGCAAGCCTATTCATTTAAACAGCTCCATGAAACAAATATGTTTAACTAGTTTCAAACCCAAAACTTTAGCACCTTGATGAAAACTCTAAATTAGAGATGAAAACCTATATCAATTTTGTTGCCCTTGGGACCGGGTGTGGCAGCACACACCTTTAATCCCATACTTGGGAGGCAGATGCAGGCAGTTTTATGTAAGCTCAAGGTCAGCCTGGTCTACAGAGCAAGTTCCAGGCCAGCTGAGACTAAAGTAACCCTGTCTCAGAAAAGACCAAAAGACCAAAAAAAGAAAAAAAGCATGTGTGTGAGTGTTGTGAATTCCCACATACAAAAAATTACACATGTATATGTGACATAGGTAATTTTCCACCTAAAGTAAATAACATGTTTAGAAAAATAAATACAGGTAGCTGTCTCCATTGAAATAGTTTTTGGCATTAGGCAGGTCCTCAAGGGACTCACAGCTCCTGGCCACAGGGTTGTATACCATATACACAACTCTGGCTAGAGAGTGGGAACCCCCTGGTGCTTAAGTCCCTGCCATACTCCCAATCCCATCTGGTGTGGGCTGGGCCTAAGTGGAGTGAGAGTTTGTTTTTGAGTAAAAGGATACATCAAGCATATTGGAGCCATTAAGAGGGATGTGGGCAAGATGAATGTGCATGTTTAGGTGGCTGGGGCTTATTGTCCCTGCACTGGAAGGAGGTGTGGATGTTTTTAGGCAGAGAAGGTATGGAAAGGCTGAAACAAGGGACTGGAATTGTGCTGTTTTTACTGATGGAGAAAGTAAAAGCCTATTCTCAGTCTCTGATGAAAAAAAGGCAGGTTAGAGATTTTTGTGATGCATCAGACAGGGTGGAGGTTGGTTCAAAAAGGGCCTTTTCTCACCTCTCACCACCTGTACTTGCTTCAGACTCAAGTCACTTTTGAACCCTGACTGCTCTGGTGACACTGCTCAGAGGTGGGTCACTTTAATGTTCACACCACTTAGAGCCCCACAGTAGACTCTGGATCAGGACTCCAGCAGGCTCATCTGGGAAAGTGACTTCCCTTGTCTCTAAGACCAGTAGGGTGCCGTCAGTAGCTGTGAGAAGCAGGCTCTTCAAGAGCAGCACCTTGTTAAAAACATGTATTTTACAAAAAATCTACCCAGTTGCTATCACAAAGGACCAGAGATAATCTGCTTCTTACAGCTAGTAAAATTTGATCAGCAGTTAGGTCTGTCTGCTTGGGGGGGTCTTTAGAGCTTGGGAAATCCTGAGCACTCTGGGCACACCTTCCATCTTTGCTAGGAGACTGATTTTGGAGTCTTGGCATCTGGTCAGTGGGGTGGTTGCATGGTCCAGGGGTGCATTACAGGTCTTGCCTCCAAGGAGCAAGGGAGAGCAGTCTGGAGCAGCTTTTTGGGCTCTGTTATGTTTCTTGCAAGAATTTTTTGAAGCCTGTTTTCTCCTCCTCCCTTCCTCCTCATGGAGGAAAGGACCTCTCTGGGTCTGTGCCCCCTTGCTGATCAGGCTGGCAGACTGTGTGTTTTGTGTTAAGGAAGGATTGGTCTCAAAGAACTGTGTAAATCAAATTCATGAAAACTTTACTTCATGTTTTTAGTCTCCAGCTGGCGTGGTGGCACACACCTTTATCCTAGCACGCCAAGGTCTTTAGGTGCAGAGATCACTACTGTAGAATTTCTTGAACTGTACAACTTAAGAGTCATATTTTACTATGATATAGGTTTTCATCTTTAATTTAGAGTTTTCATCAAGGTGCTAAAGTTTTGGGTTTTGAAACTAGTTAAACATAATTTGTTTCATGGACCTGTTTAAATGAATAGGCTTGCATCTAATGCTAATGATTTACTTGATAATTGTACTGGGAAGGAAGGACAGACTTTAGGCCCTTCATAATCTGCTACTGAAAGCCTGACAGGGCTACTTGATCCTCATAGACATAGTCTTTGCCCAAAGGAAAGTTTTAAAAAAAAAAAAAGTTGCTGTGTGAAGTTGTTTGTCATTGACCATTTGCATTCCTGCCATAAAATAAGCGCATGAATGCCTGAGTGGATATAGAGATTGGTAAGTCCTGAGATGTTTAAAACTAAGAGCTCAATTTTTTATTGAGCATTTCTGTGATTTTTCAAACTATTTGTGTGACGGTAAAAAGAACAATATATAAATAATTTAAAACAAAAAAATAAAAAAAAAAAAAATCAAAATGTATATGTAGTCAAGGTTTGTTTAAGAGTGTTCGTTTTTTGTCCAACTTTGTATGCATATCACATGCACCTCAAGGTTTAGTAAAAATGATAAAATACCTATATTAAAGTTAAATTGATGTATATAAATACTCAAGCTAGGTTTACTAGTGGCTGAATAGGATTGTAAATATACAGAGTGTTAATTTTCAGTCTCTCCTGGCTTGAACCTGACTCCTCTTGCAGGTTTAGTTAAATGGACACAGGAAATGTTGGTTTACTATGGCTACTGAAAATTGTACTTTATGTTTCTTCAAGATTTGCATTTGATATTTCTTTTAACCTAACAAGATATTTTGGCTCTAAAAGGCTAGATTCTTTCTTCCTGAACCACTGCATGCAGTCCAGAACAAGACAGTCTGGATGGGCTTGGTAATCCTATCAGTTTATTTCGGTCTTCTGGTATGTGTTACAACTCCTGTCTTTCTTTGGAAAACTATAAATCAGGATAAAGGGTCTGAGAAAGGATTGTCCCATTTGTAGTAACTTAGTGAACGGTTTTACATTTAAAATAACCTAATTTGTTTAATTCACTTGCGGTATGCTGTTTAATGTATGGTGTTAAGCCCCTCCTCCATCAGTATTATACAAACTGCTTGAACTTTTGTCTAAGCCTTCTCTAGAATATTATACAGTAATTAAAGGTGTTAGCCTGGTGGAACTTAGCTTTCTGGGTGGATAACTACCAAACTTAAATGCCCATACCAATTCGGTTGAGGGACCTAAGGAACATCTTTGCTCCTTGCCCTCTGAGGTCAACCAATCCTAGGAACTATGTCTGGGGGCATCTCTTGAAAGGTCCTGCAATTGTGAGTCACCAGTCCTCCTAGGCAGGAGGTCTTGGAGACCCACTAACGGGACTCTAGCCAGTGCCATTCCGTGTAGAAAGGAGAAGCCTGGTCTAGCAAGACCTGACTTTGTCCTCGTGTGGATGGAACTGGTGATTGAAAAACCAAGAGGAGCCAGAGGCCTCTACCCCCCAAAGGCCCGAGAGGTCCTGAAGGACCAGATCCTCAACTGACCTTGAAAAAACAAAAGATGGTTAATCTGGGCTAACTGTATGGACTTAGACACCTAAGAGGAAGAGTATAACCAAAAGATAAGTAATCATTATATTTCCTTAAAGTCTGAAAGACTGTGCCTCCAAACACTAGATTTAAGTCATTTAAATCATTAAGATCTATTGTTACCAAATAATAAAGTTTCCTCTCCTCTCTCTTTAAGCTAAGGGAACTCACACAAGATTATTGAAACTTGCTGGAAAGCAGATCCTGAGTCCAACAACACCAAGCCAAATGAACAAAAGGAGAAGTTCAATGGATGCTTCGGAACCCCTCATTGAGAAATTCAAAGGACTTTTAAGTTGGACATTTAATTCCCCTGTTCCTTTCCTGGTTCCTGTCTAAAAATGTACCTAGCTACTCTCACCTTCACAGTCACTGGCTAAGGATTTTTGTTCTCTATCCTTTTGGGATCTTTCAGATAGATCCACTGACAGGAGTACCCCAGTTGCCACCTCCTATGCCCCTTTTCAGCATGGAAGTCAGAGCAGTCAGCCCAATTCCTCCTGGCAATTGGGTAACCTCCTCAAGGGTAATTGATAAAGTAGGAGCTAAAAATTGGCTAGGCAGTTTAGGGTCAAGACTCCCCGAAAGGAGCCAGTTTCTTCCTCAGCTGAGAGCTGAAGACTTCCTAGTCTGCCAGTAAACTTATCCTCTGGTTGCTCTGACTTGTGGACCATGTCCTTAACTCACTTGTCAATTTATTAACCAGTGGGTAAAATCCATTAAAATCATGGTACTCAGGACAAGGTATGGCCCCGTATATGACCCCCCTGAGGAAAAAGACGATGGAGTCAAGCTTAGCCTCCCAGTATACAACTCAGAGGAAAAATGTAAGGGAGGCCCACACTGATTCCATTTTAGTATAGCCACATTTTAAGCAATTACTGAAATCTGCCCAATCCAGAAAAAAAGTTGATTGCTCAAAGACAGTTGCTCAAGGCCTCAAGAACAGCTAACTTAAAGATAACTGTTGGTATGAAAGGGTGGTTCTCCAAGTCCCCTTGGATGACTGCCCTATTTTCTGCCCTGATGGGGCCCCTGATGATTTCTATTACTTTTGCTCACCATAGGGCCTTGCATAATCATAGACTAATTGCTTTTGTTCGCCAGAGAGTAGGTGCTGTGCAGATTTTAAGGCTTCGCCAACAATATCAGTGCATAGACATAAAGGGCCTGAAAATAAAAAAATTAAAAAGGTACTCTGAGCTTTATTCTATGATTAAAACTATGTCCTAGAGAGAGTGGGAATGAAGGACCCCTGCTCCAAGTTTTATGCACCCTTAAAATCTGTCTTTAGGAACCATGTACCTCCAAGTCATGTACGCTATAGGCCTTCCCCGTGACCCCCTTTCCCCCTACTGCCTGCTCACTAATCCAGGAATTAGCTAACCACAAAAACCGCTGCTTCTCAGAAATATTTGCTTAACTGATCTTGAGGAATGTTTTACTAGGTTGCTCCGCCTGTGTGTTGCCGGCCTGCGTGCCGAGATAAGATTTTTTTTACTATTAATAGTAAAAAAAATCTTATCTCGGCACGCAGGCCGGCAACACACAGGCGGAGAACAACCTAGTAAAACATTCCTCAAGATCAGTTAAGCAAATATTTCGAGAACGCAGCGGTTTTTTGTGGTTAGCTAGTTCCTGGATTAGTGAGCAGGCAGTAGGGGGAAGGGGGGGTCACGGGGAAGGCCTATAGCGTACATGACTTGGAGGTACATGGTTCCTAAAGACAGATTTTAAGGGTGCATAAAACCTTGGAGCAGGGGTCCTTCATTCCCACTCTCTCTAGGAATAGTTCTAATCATAGAACTAAAGCTCAGAGTACCTTTTTAATTTTTTTTATTTTCAGGCCCTTTATGCTCTATGCACTGATATTGTTGGCGAAGCATTAAAATCTGCACAGCACCTACTCTCTGGCGAACAAAAGCAATTAGTCTATTGATTATGCAAGGCCTATGGTGAGCAAAAGTAATAGAATCATCAGGGGCCCCATCAGGGCAGAAAATAGGGTAGTCATCCAAGGGGACTTGGAGAACCACCCTTCATACCAACAGTTATCTTTACTTTAAGTTAGCTGTTCTTGAGGCCTTGAGCAACTGTCTTTGAGCAATCAACTTTTTTTTCTGGATTGGGCAGAGTTTCAGTAATTGCTTAAAATGGTGGCTATACTAAAATGGAGTCAGTGTGGGCCTCTCTTACATTTTTTCCCTGAGTTGTATACTGGGAGGCTAAGTTAGACTCCATGTCTTTTTCCTCAGGGGGTCATATACGGGGCCATACCTTGTCCTGAGTACATGATTTTAATGGATTTTACCCACTGGTTAATAAATCTGACAAGTGAGTTAAGGATGCATGGTGCCACAGTCAGAGCAACCAGAAGGATAAGTTTACTGGCAGAACTAGGAAGTCCTTCAGCTCTAAGCTGAGGAAGAAACTGGCTCCTTTGGGGGTCTTGACCTAAACTGCTAGCCAATTTTAGCTCCTACTTTTATCAATTACCCTTGAGGAGGTTACCCAATTGCCAGGAGGAATTGGGAGTGCTGACTGCTCTGATTCTTCCATGCTGAAAAGGGGCATAGAGGTGGCAACTGGGATATCTCCTGCTCAGTGGATCTATCTGAAAGATCCCAAAAGGATAGAGAACAAAATCCTTAGCCAGTGCCTGTGAAGAGAGTAGCTAGGTACATTTTTAGACAGGAACCAGGAAAGGAACAGGGTGAATTAAATGTCCAACCTTAAAAGTCCTTTAGAATTTCTCAATGAGGGTTCCGAAGCATCCATTGACTTCTCCTTTTGTTCATTTGGCTATGGTGTTGTCTGGACTCAGGATCTGCTTTCCAGCAAGTTTCAATAATCTGTGTGAGTTCCCTTAGCTTAAAGAGAGACAGAGAGGAACTTTATTATTTGTAACAATAGATCTCACATGACTTTAAATGACTTAAAATCTAGGTGTTTGGAGCACAGTCTTTCAGACTTTAAGGAAATATAATGATTACTTCTCTTTTGGTTATACTCTTCCTCTTAGGTGTCTAAGTCCATACAGTTAGCCCAGATTAACCATCTTTTGTTTTTTTTCAAGGTCAGTTGAGGATCTGGTCTTCAGTGACCTCTCGGGCCTTTGGGGGGTAGAGGCCTCTGGCTCCTCTTGGTTTTTCAATCACCAGTTCCATCCACCAACGAGGAACAAAGTCAGGTCTTGCTAGACCAGGCTTTCCTTTCTTACAGACTGGACACTGGCTAGAGTCCCGTTAGTGGGTCTCCAAGACCTCCCTGCCTAGGAGGACTGGTGACTCCAATTGCAGGACATTTCAAGAGAAGCCCCCAGACATAGTTCCTAGGATTGGTTGACCTCAGAGGGCAAGGAGCAAAGATGTTCCTTAGGTCCCTCAACCGAATTGGTATGGGCATTTAAGTTAGGTAGTTATCCACCCAGAAAGACTAAGTTCCACCAGGCTAACACCTTTAATTACTGTATAATATTCTAGAGAAGGCTTAGACAAAAGTTCAAGCAGTCTTGTATAATATGTCTGGAGGAGGGGCTTAACACCATACATTAAAGCAGCATACCCCAAGATCGAATTAAACAATTTAGGCTTATTTTAAATGTAAAACTAACTGTTCACTATAGTTACTACAAATGGGGACAATCCTTTTTCTCAGACCCTTTATTCTGATTTATAGTTTTCCAAAGAAAGACAGGAGTTGTAACACATACCAGAAGACAGGAAATAAACTGATAAGGATTACCAAGCCCATCCAGACTGTCTTGTTCTGGACTGCATGCAGCTGGTTCAGGAAGAAAGAATCTAGCCTTTTAAGCCAAAATATATCTGGTTAGGTTTAAAAGAAATATCAAATGCAAATCTTGCAAGAAACATAAAGTACATTTTTCAGTAGCCATAGGTAACCCACATTTACCTGTGTCCATTTAATCTAAACCTGCAAGAGGGAGTCAGGTTCAAGCAGGAGAAGGACTGAAAATTAACACTCTGTATATTTACAATCCTATTCAGGCCACTAGTAAACCAGCTTGAGTATTTATATACACAATTTAACTTAATATAGTGTATTTATCATTTTTACTAAACCTTGAGGTGCATGTGATATGCATACTAAAGTTGGACAAAAAACGAACACTCTTAAACAAACCTTGACTACATATACATTTTGATTTTTTTTTATTTTTTCTAGTTTTTAATTATTTATATATTGTTCTTTTTTACCTGTCACACAAATAGTTTTGAAAAATCACGAAATGCTCATAAAAAATTGAGCTCTTAGTTTTAAACATCTCAGGACTGAAATCTCTCTATATCCACTCAGGCATCATGTCCGCTTATTTTATGGCAGGAATGCAAATGGTCAATGACAAAAACTTCACACAGCAACTTTTTTTTTTTAAACTTTCCTTCTGGGCCAAAGACTATGTCTATGAGGATTCAAGTAGCCCTGTCAGGCTTTCAGTAGCAGATTATGAAGGGCCTAAAGTCTGTCCTTCCTTCCCAGTAAATTATCAAGTAAATATTAGCATTAGATGCAAGCCTATTCATTTAAACAGCTCCATGAAACAAATATGTTTAACTAGTTTCAAACCCAAAACTTTAGCACCTTGATGAAAACTCTAAAAGAGATGAAAACCTAATCAGAGTAAAATATGACTCTTAAGTTTGTAAGTCAAGGAAATTCTACAGTAGTGATCTCTGCACCTAAAGACCTTGGCTGTGCTCAGGATTAAAGGTGTGTGCCACCACGCCCAGCTCAGGAGACTAAAAACATGAAGTACAGTTTTCATGAATTTGATTTCACCAGTTCTTTGAGACCAATCCTTCTTTAACACAAACACACAGTCTGCCAGCCTGATCAGCAAGGGGGCACAGACCCAGAGAGGTCCCTTTCCTCCCATGAGGAGGAAGGGAGGCAGGAGAAAACAGGCTCAAAAATTCTTGCAGAAACATAACAGAGCCCAAAAAGCTGCTCCAGACTGCTCTCCCTTGCTCCTTGGAGGCAAGAGCCTGTAATGCACCCCTGGACCATGCAACACCCCACTGATCCAGATGCCAGACTCCAAAATCAGTCTCTAGCAAAGATGGAAAGGTTGCCAGAGTGCTCAGGAATTTCCCAAGCTCTAAAGACCTCCTCCCAAGCCAGACCAGGATTCCTAACTGCTGATAAATTTTACTAGCTAGTAAGAAGCAGATTATCTCTGGTCCTTTGTGATAGCAACTGGGTAGATTTTTGTAAATACATGTTTTAAACAAGGTGCTGCTCTTGAAGCAGCCTGCTTCTCACAGCTACTGACGGCACCCTACTGGGTCATTAGAGACAAGGAAGTCACTTCCCAGATGAGCCTGATGGAGTCCTGATCCAGAGTCTACTGTGGGGCTCTAAGTGGGTGTGAACATTAAAGTGACCCACCTCTGAGCAGTGGTCACCAGAGCAGTCAGGGTTCAAATGTGACTTGAGTCTGAAGCAAGTCAGGTGGTGAGAGGTGAGAAATGGCCCTTTTTGACCAAACTCCAGCCCTGTCTGATGCATCACAAAAATCTCTAACCTGCCTTTTTTTCATCAGAGACTGAGAATAGGCTTTTACTTTCTTCCATCAGTAAAAACAGCACAATTCCAGTCCCTTGTTCAGCCTTTCCATACCTTCTCTGCCTAGAAAACATCCACACCTCCTTCCAGTGCAGGGACAATAAGCCCCAGCCACCTCAAACATGCACATTCATCTTGCCCACATCCCTCTTACTGGCTCCAATATGCTTGATGTATCCTTTTACTCAAAAACAACTCTCACTCACACTTAAGGCCCAGCCCACCGACCAGATGGGATTGGGAGTATGGCAGGGACCTTAAGCACCAGGGGGTTCCACTCTCTAGCCAGAGTTGTGTATATGGTATACAACCCTGTGGCCAGGAGCTGTGAGTCCCTTGGAGGACCTGCCTAATGCCAAGAACTATTTCAATGGAGACAGCTACCTGTATTTATTTTGTCTAACACCATGTTATTTACTTTAGGTGGAAAATTACCAATAGTCACATATACATGTGTAATTTTTATGTATGTGGGAATTATCAACACTCACACACATGCTTTTTTTCTTTTTTTGGTCTTTTGGTCTTTTCTGAGACAGGGTTTACTTTTAGTCTCAGCTGGCCTGGAACTTGCTCTGTAGACCAGGCTGACCTTGAGCTTACAAAAACTGCCTGCATCTGCCTCCCAAGTACTGGGATTAAAGGTGTGTGCTGCCACACCCGGTCCCAAGGGGCAACAAAANTGCCCCACCCAAAACAAAAGCTAGTCCAAGAATCCATTTCCAGTCCTGAATCTGGTCCACAAAGGTCTTAAAAAAATAGATAATTCCAAAGCAAGCAAGTTACATTTTGAAAGCAAACACAAACCAAAATGGGATCTTTAAATAGTCAGCTCTGAGGCTGATTCCTATAAACAACTATCACCTGTTGTGAAGCATTTGAGAGACTCAGAGACAATAAATTTAGATGACTACAGTATCCAAATTTTAGGCCTTTAAATGCATTTTTAAATATCAATTTTTAAACTTTGCACGTGCATATCTAGTCTGGCATGCCAAAATGAAATGATTCTGTGCACATAAAGGATTGAAACTTGAAGTGGCCACTTTGTTTGACAGAACCAACATGAGACAAATACAATAACTGAATTACAAACACACACACACACACACACAAACTTAGATGCATAACAAGCTACATGAATCTTTGGCATACGGTTACCATAAACACAAGACATAGATACCTCCTTTTTCACCTCCACAGACAGATTATGGGCTCGTTTTTTTAACCTCAGTCCAGTGGTCTAATGTCTGTCCAAGTGGAGTACTGACAGTCTGTCCCATCGTCAAAGTCACACAGAATATGAACAAAGCACTCAAAGATATTATAGAAACAGAAACCAGGACCCATCTTCTGCGAGTCCTCCAACACCGAGAAACAGTTTCAGACGGCCGAGAAGACGTGGAAACTCTCGATTCTATGAGAGCCCCAACGTCTGAGTCGGCACCCAGACAGGAGGGCTCCGAGCATCCTCGGGCCTCCCTCAGACCTCCTGGGACGTCTCCCATGGCGACACAGTTGGTTACCTTCCTGACACGTCTGTTGGTAACTCTCCCCCCTCGTCCGGAATGGGGAGTTCGTTGCTCTCACGAGTGCGGAACAACTGTAAACCGAAAGTAAAAGATTTTTGGCGCCTCCGAGAATCAGACAGACACAGTAGCCAGACAGACAGAAAAAGAATCTTACCTCCAAGAGGGTCTTGGTGATTTGAGGGTGGTCTTCAATCCCAGACGAGCCCCCAAGTGAAAGACCCCCCCAGAAACTGGAGTGGCTCTCACTCAAATCTCGGGATAGAACGACTCCTAAAAAATCAGCCAAAGACCGTTCTTGCTGCAATTACATGAGGTTTATTCAAGAAAAACCAGTGCACTGGGGTCGAACTCATAACCCACGCAGGGGCAGAGGAGACCGACCCCCAGGGACTGGGATAGGGAACTTTTAAAAGCAGAGATCACAAGGTATGGGGAAATGGGGGAAGGGTTGTGTAATAGTAAAAAAAAAAATCTTATCTCAGCACACAGGTCGGCAACACACAGGCGGGAACAACCTAGTAAAACATTCCTCAAGAATCAGTTAAGCAAATATTTCTGAGAACACAGCGGTCTTTGTGGTTAGCTAATTCCTGGATTAGTGAGCAGGCAGTAGGGGGAAGGGGGGGGTCGCGGGGAAGGCCTATAGCATACATGACTTGGAGGTACCATGGTTCCTAAAGACAGATTTTAAGGGTGCATAAAACCTTGGAGCAGGGGTCCTTCAACATCACGTTATTCATATATTTTCTATTTTGAGTGAAGGACTGAAGATTCAAACATGAATTGTATGTAGTTTCTGCTCTCATGTTTCTCACAGTTTATCAAAAGAGCTCAAAGACTCGTGCATTTCAAAATTAAGATAAAGGTATGTTTCAGTCAATCAAACTTAAAATTAACTGGTGATCAATATTAAAAAGTATATACATTCTATTTAAGGGGTGCTAGCTATCAATGAAACTTATCCAGTGTCTGGTATGGGCCATGACCGTATGAGATCATTTGGAGAATCTTATGAACATGGCTTCCCATCTCAAGGTATATAAATTTGCTTGGAGTAGTGGATCCATAGATTCATAAAACTCAAGCACAGAACAAGCAAAGCAATATAAATCGAATAAAATGATAGCAGATATGAAAAGATCAACAGAGTAAACTTTGTTCCATAATGTCTAGAAAATAAGGGGTATATTTCTGGCAAGATGAGCTTCTTTAAAAATTTTTTAATTTATTTTTGTGTGTGTATGAATGTACTGTCTGCATGTAGGTTTGTGCACCGTGTCATGCAATGCCGCGGAGGTCAGAAGAGGGTCTCGGATTCCCCTGGAACTGGAGTTCTCCTAGAATTGGAGTTACAGACAGTTCTTAGCTGCCATGTGATTGCTGGGGATCTAATCCAGGTCCTCTGCAAGAGCAGTTGGTGCTCTTAACCATTAGGCTATCTCTCCAGCCCCAAGATGAGCTTTTTTTTTTAGAATGCTTTTATTGGTGTTTTGTGTATTTCAGACATAATTTTTCAGTTCAATTTAGACATATTCCCCTTTTACTTCCTCCCACCAACCCCAGATCATGCATTCTGCCATAACTGTCCTGAATCTTTCTCTCAGTCTTTTTTTTTGTATGTTCAGGAATTCACATTTTCCTCCTTTCATTTTATATTACTCTAAAATATGGATACATACTTTCCACCCATATACAGTAATTACAGAGTCTGAAAATAAGTGGTGGGTCGATTCTAGAGTGGTTTATGCCGGGCGTGGTGGCAAACACCTTTAATCCTAGCACTTGGGAGGCAGAAGCAGGCCAATCTTTGTGAGTTCAAGGCCAGCCTGATCTACAGAGAGAGTTCCAGGACAGCTGGGGCTCCAGGGAGACCCTGTCTCAAAAAGACCAAAGAAAAAATTAAAAGGATTTATGTTACAACATAGTCACTTTCAGATAAACAGAAATATAACAATAATGTTGTTCAGCTTTCCTTTCATTTGCGGATTTGGTGTTGGCATCCACAAATGAGGGAAACCATTCACTGCTTGTTTTTCTGGGACTGTGTTACTTCACTTAGCATAATGGCTTCAAGTTCCATCCATTTACCTGCAAAGTTCATGATGTCATCTTTCTTTTTTTATGTTTAGGAATTCACATTTTCCTCCTTTAATTTTATATTACTCTAAAATATGAATATATACTTTCCCCTCATGTATAGTAATTATAGAGTCTGAAAATAAGTGGTGGGTCAGTTTTAGAGCCCGTTAAGAGATTTACATTATAACAACATAGGTGCTTTCAGCTAAACAGAAATATAACAATAATGTTATTCAGCTTGCCTTTCATCCAGGGATTTGGTGTTAGCATCCACAAGTGAGGGAAACCATTCTCCATTTGTCTTTCTGGGACTGCGTTACTTCACTTAGCATAATGGCTTTGAGTTTCATCCATTTACCTGCAAATTTCATGATGTGATCCTTCTTCACTGCTGAGTAGTACTCCATTGTGTAGATGTTGTGCTGGATAGTTTTGGTGTCAACTTGACACACCTGGGTTGAGGGAGCCTCGATTGGGCAATTGGCTCCATTGGATTGGCCTGTGGCCACATCTGTGGTGTATTGTCTTGATTGTTGAGCAGTGACAGTATAAGAAGGCAGGCTGGGCATGAGCCAGAGAGCAAGCCAGGAGCAAGCCAGTGGACAGCATTCCTCCATGGCCTGTGCTTCAGCTCCTGCCTCCAGGTTCCTGGCCTGAGTTCTTACCTTGGGCTCCCTGAGTGATCAACTGTGACCCAGGAGATGTAAGCTGAATAAACCCTTTCCTCCCCAAGTTGGTGTCGGTCAGAGTGTTTTGTCACAGCAATGGAAGACAAACTAGGACAGATGTACCACATTTTGTCGTCTATTTGTCTGTTGAGGGGTATTTGGGTTGGTTCCAGCTCTTCGCTATTGTGAAGAGAGCTGCAATAAACACGGGTGTGCATGTATCTTTGTGGTAGGATGAGTCTTTTGGCTATATACACGGGAGTGGTATGACTGGGTCAGGTGGTAGGCTCATTTTGAGTCTTATAAGGGTTCTCCACACTGCTTTCCATAGTGGTTGTACACCTTTACATTCCCACCAGCAGTGGATGAGTGTTCTCCTTTCCCCATTTGGTATCATTTGTTATCTTGATCTTAGCCAGTCGTATCGGAGGGACATGATATCTGAGAGTGGTTTTAATGTGCATTTCCTTAATTATTAATGATGTTGAACACTTTTTAAGATGTTTCTCAGCCATCTTTACTTCCTCACTGGTGAAGTCTCTGTTCAGGTCTTTACTCCATCTTTTGAGTAGGTCATTTGTTTTCTTACTTTTTTGTTTTTTGAGTAGTTTATATATTCTGGATGTTAATGCTCTGTCAGATGAATCACTGGTGAAGATTTCCTCCCATTCTGTGGGTTTTCTCTTCACTTCCTTGATTGTTTCTTTTGCCGTACAGAAGCTTTTGAGTTTGATGAGGTCCCATTTGTCAACCATTGACCTTATTTCTTGTGCAGCTGCTGTCTGATTTAGAAAGTCTTTTCCTACACCTATGTCTTGTAGGTTGTTGTCAACTTTTTCTTTTATCACCTTCAGGGTTTCAGGCTTCAGGTTGAGATTTTGATCCACTTGGAGGTGATTTTTGTACAGGATGAGAGGTAGGGGTTTAACTTTGTTCTTCTACAAATGGTGATCCAATTAAAAAAAAAATTTTTTATTAATTTTATTTAATTCTGCATGTGTATGAATGTACTGTCTGCATGCAAGTCTGTGCACCCATGTCGTGCAATGCTGCGGAGATCAGAAAAGGGTGTCAGACTCCCCTGGAACTGGAGTTCTCCTGGAATTGGAGCTTCAGACGTTCTCAGCTGCCATGTGGGTGCTGGGGATCAAATCCGGGTCCTCTGCAAGAGCAGTCAGTGCTCTTAACCGCTAGGCCATTCCTCCAGCCCATGGTGATCAAATTTTGACAGCACCATTTGATGAAGATGCTATCCTTCCTCCACTGAAGTTTCGTTGTCCGTTTGTCAAATAGGAGGTGGCTGAAATTGTATGAGCTCAAGTTTGGATCTTCAATTTTGGCTCATTGGTCAACGGGTCTGTTTTTGTGCCAATATCAGGCTGTCTTTATGACTATGGCCCTATAATATAGCTTGAAGTCTGGTAGAGCAATCTCACCTGTATTGCATTTTTCACTCAGGGCTGCTTTAGCTATTTGGCGTCTTTTGTTTTTCCATATGAATTTAAGGATTTTTTTTTTCCAAGTCTGTGAAAAATCTCATGGGGAATTTGATTTGGATTGTGTTGAATCTGTACACAATTTGGGTAAAATGGACATTTTTAGTATATTATTTTTTCCAATCCATGAGCATCAAGATCCTCCATTTCATGCAAGAGGAAGAGGGTATTGAAGAAGAAATATTTTGTGAAAGAGAGGCATTAAAAGGATGAAAAGAAGGCCCTGTTTACAAAGGCTTAGAGGCAGGAATATTCAAGTACATACTGAGCTGCCTTGCTGTGCCTACCACAGCTTTCACAACCCTGATCTTCAGAGCCTCTCTCACATGCCTTCTCTGCACAGGGCCACTGTCCTTCTATTTCACCTGACTTCTTCATAGTTTTGCAGCAGCTATCTTCATCTTTGATATTTTCACAGCAAGCTCTCCTTATTCTTCATACCTGGCTCATTGGAGGAGCCTTCCCTAACCCAGCAGTTCAATGAGCCAGCCTTTCTATGTGTTTTCCATTTCAACCTATATATATTACCAGTTAAAGTCCGTTAGGAATCCCCAGAATCTCTTATTTTTACCTTATTTACTTTTCATTGCAGATGTTTGCTTTCTACCTATAGAACTCTACTGCCTGATAATAGGAAATATTAGGGGAAAAGCACACCCATTTTTTTTAATTTTTATTTATTTCTGTATGTGTATGAATGTACTATCTGCATGCAGGTTTGTGCACCTGTGTCGTGCAATGCCGCAGAGGTCAGAAAAGGGTGTCGGATTCCCCTGGAACTGGAGTTCTCCTGGAATTGGAGTTTCAGATGGTTCTCGGCCACCATGTGGGTGCTTGGGATCAAACCCGGGTCCTCTGTAAGAGCAGTCGGTGCTCTTAACCGCTAGGCCATCTCTCCAGGCCCCCATTTATAATAGTATTTAAATTAGGTAGCCTTAAATAAAATTTAAAACTTCAGGTCTTTAGACTAAAGTCACAGTTCATATCCACAAGCATCCTATATTACTGTTTACATTACATGATGAAGATGCAAAATGTTTCCAGCATTCTAGAAAGTTCTCTAATCCACTTTTGCTCTTGAATATAGACCCCACATGATTCATGTACTTTGCTAATTCGATTTATACTGCATCTCCAGCACTTTACAGTAATACTGGACAATGTATAATTCTTAGTGAATGTTCTAGCCTCAGGAGGCAGACAGGCTACATAGAGTAGAGGAAACAAAGGAGACTGAATTTGTCAATTGAGACAAATCCTGAAAGAACTCAAGTGTATGAAAGAGATGATATCAACTCTGATGGTCAAATGAGAGTCACTGAATGTTTCTGTTGTGCCTCTCTATAAAGACCTCCCAATATCATGAAGCAAATGAATCAGAATAGGAGAGATGGCAGCCAGAAGACCAGCTAGGAGGTCCTGGTCACTGTGGACATGAGGAAGGGACCAGCTGAGTTGGAGCAGAGATCTGCATGGCACCCTGCTAGTCAAAAGAGCCACAAACAACTTAAGCATCTTGGTGGCTTCACATACCACCACCTGCAACACGAATAAGTTTGGCTTTGGTCCATAACGCATTATTAATGTATTCTGATCCACACAGTCATTCAGGGACCCAGGCAGCTGGAAGGTCTACTGCCTTGAGACACACCATCTGGAGCATAAGACATCCCTTGTAAAGGGCAGAAGAAGGAAGGCTGGCTGCTACAGGTTCCTTCCTGCTTGATTTGTTGGTGTAAACAATATATATTTCTATGAGATATCACCATTTGTCACATACATTTACAAAACTAGCAGGCTTCAAAAACCTTGAAATAGTAAAGATATTTGTTTCTTATTGTTTACTTATTTACATTCTTCCAGACTAATTTTTAATACCACTGTGAAAATTGAATATGAAGAAAACCAAACAGTGAATCATGGACATCTCTGAACTTTTCTATTCTTACATAATTAAATCCTATGTTAAGTAGAAGTTCCAGAGATACTGGTCTGCGCAGAGAGAGGTGTGCCCACTGTTGTGGCAAGCAGACCAAGAACAGCATCCCCTGAAATGGCACATAAGAAAACAATGGCAATGTGTAAGTCCCAGTGAGCATATGTCACATAGCAGGGGACCTCAGTGAAGAGGGCGGACATCATCCCTGCCCTGAGTGGCCTCAGATTCCAATTTGTGGAACATACAAGTGATTAATTTGTTAATTCTAAGTTTACATCTACAAAAAATATCACATAGATTGACATAGTAGGGACATTTTGTGGTTTATAAAGCTAAGTAATGATTCTTTTTCCATTTTCCTTTAATATTTCCTGTGATAGTTAATCATGATTGCCAGATTGACAGAATTCACTCAGGATCATCATGAATACACATTGTGTAACGTGTCTAGTTAGGGTATTGGCAGAACAGTTTAATCGAACAGGGAAGACCCACCTTTATTATAGGCACTACCATCCAATGGATGTGGCTCTTTGAATAAAAAGGAGAAGGGAGCTGAGCACCAGCTCCATCTCTCTCTGCTTCCTGACTGTGGAGGTAATGGGACCAGCTGCCCTAACCTCCTGAGTCAAACTAAGCCCCTCCTCTTCTAAGTTGCTTTGTCAGATAAGTGGTTGTAGCCATAAGCAAAGTAATTAAGATATTTCTTTAATTATTAAGAATTTCAATCACTCATTAACTGAAAATAGTAAGAGTGGATTAGTAATCTAGCAGTTACTTTTCTGCTGCTGTGATAAAATATCATGGCCAAAGAAACTGAAGGGAGAAAGGACTTATCTTGGCTCACAGTTCTGGGGAAGAGGATCCATCAGGGCGGGGAAGGCATGCAACAGTCAGAGAAGTCATGGCGGCAGGAGCAGGAAGCTGGAGGCAGAGAGAGAGAGAGGGAGAGAGACAGAGAGACTTCAAAGCCTATCCCTAGTAATGTGCTTCCTCTAACAAGACTCTACCTCTTAAATAGCTCCATCAGCTAGGGACCAAGCATTTAAATACATGAGCCTATGGAAGACAGCTCTCATTCAAACCACCATAAGCAATATGATTAGGATGTCAGTGGATATCTTGATTAACCTGTTTACATATTCAAATTATTTGCTGATGCATTATAGCTGAATTTTGCCAAAGAATTTAGCTTGTGTTTAATTATATAATTTAATTATATAACCATGGGGTAGGAATCAAATTTTTCTTGGATATTGCAAAATGCAGTAAGTAGTATTAATGTTCCAAAAATATGCTATAAATTGCATCATAAAACATGAGAAATATGCTTTGAAAACATTAAGGGTTATACACCAGCTCAGAATTTACACATTGCTAATCTTGTTTCTTTGTAAAGCATTATAAACACTGAATAAAAGAGGCTGTGTAGAAATAATCCTCAACTATGCATTTGACTATAAGAATTAGGCCACAGTTACTCTTCAGTGGGTGGAGGGTGGAGAGGTCACAATAAACACTCCTTAGGGAGCAGCTAACATAGAGATGCAACCCTTCAACATTATTCTTTTCTGAGTTATTTAGAATTAATGACACTGGGCAGGTTCAATGGCTTGATGTTCTGTTTTTCTGAGACTTAGTATGCTTTCAGCTTTCCTCCTCCCCTTCCACATAAAAATATTTTCTAGTCAACTCAAATGTCATTGAAAACCGAGTAAGGATCTTGTATCATCCAGTGGGCAGTTGATTTAGATGTCTGCTCTATAACTGGCCTTCAACGGCAGATGTGGGCTCAAATGACATTCTGAACTGCTATAAACACTTGCCACGATCAGATGTGATGACCCCAGGTGACTTTTGGGGAGCTCATTAATTCCCCTTCTCTCCTGTCTTTCCTATCTTGAGCTAGGAAATGCCTTGCTGTAAGACCCATCACCACTGGAAGGGCATAATGTATGTGTTTGTCTCCATAACTGTGGTGGTGAAATGGCCTTCACAGTACCCCTATCACTTCTGCTTCCCATTTAATGTTGTCTCCTTTCCAGAATAAGGCACATTCCAGCTCCACTCTAGATCTGGGTTCCAAGCATTCATGAATGGGCACACATGGCCACCATGCTGCCAAAGCTGCAGCAGTGGTTCTATGACACATAATCTATTATACAGCAGTGGAGATATATTTGACTTCCACTGGAATGCCAAGGAATTGAAGATGAGTTTTCATTCTTTTTTTAAGTCTCCCTTAATATAAATGTGTAAAATATTATGACTCTAGTTTTTCTTTTCTTTTTTTTTTTTTTTGTTTTTTTTTTGGTCTATTTCGAGGACAGGGTCTCCCTGTAGCCCCAAGCTGTCCTGGAACTCGCTCTGTAGACCAGGCTGGCCTTGAACTCACAAAGATCCGCCTGCCTCTGCCTCCCAAGTGCTAGGATTAAAGGCGTGCACCGCCACGCCCGGCGACTCTAGTTTTTCATGATACCATAGCTACGGCTTTCCCTCAGCCATCACTCACATGATAACAGAACTTTGATAATATTAGAGGTGTGGCAGAGAAGTCAATGGGCCATTTACTCACTCCAGCGGTGCTCAGAATCTCTGGGCTGGGGCTGTAATGGGAAGGATCTTGCCATAAGATGGGCTGCCCAGAACGCTTTCCACGCTTCTCTGCCCCATGTACACACAGGAGGGGGACCTGGGGAATGCTGATGCCAAGAGCCACAGATTTCCAGTTCTCAGTATAATGACTGATTTACTGGCTGTTTTACTTATTTTTTTGAAGGCAGTTTGGACTCTGTGCTCTCAAACAGTCACCATTGAGCGAGCCTTTCATACAGTGGGAAGATACTCTTGGCTCCACTGTGTAGAAGAATCTGTGTCAGCTTTACCATAGGGAAGTTAAAAAGTAGAACACTTGATTTCTTTTTTTTTATTAGGTTAGGAATTGACTCTCTTGGTGGGCAGATGACTTGGTCAATGGGACTTTGTTTCTCAATAGGTCTATGGGATTGCCTAGGCAGGGCTGCCGGGAGACTCCTGTTTTCTGCCATCACCTAGCATCCATGAGTATAAAGGTCAGAAAAGGCTTGGTCAGAAGACAAAATGACCAGTGGGCCATCAAGCACATCAACTCAGGAGTGCTGCTCATCAGCCAGGGACACAGAAATCACTGGATTTCTTTTTTATGTCTTTTGAGATCAGACGTGAATTCTTTAAAAATCTTTTTTTCATTAATTAGATTTGCTCTTGGTCAGTTTCCTGTGTGTAGCATCATTCTGATTCTCTCACCCCACCATCTCTTATACCCCTCTCATATCCATCAACCTCTCCCCTTCCTTTCAAATCCCCTCTCCACATTTATCTCTTTTTGTTTTGTTTAGTGACCCAGTGAGTCTAATCAGAGCCTTCTGGGATCATGGGTCTGGAACCATCTGTGGAAGCTTGGTCAATTTTTTCAGTGCATAACACAATGGAAGATAGTGACTTCCTAGTCCCAGAACCTGTCAGTTAACAATAGTTCATCCAGGAGAAGTTACTTATTTAAAATTCTTACCTATCTTTATGTTGTTTGCCATGAAAGAGAATATCAAGAGGTAACAGCCGGGCAGGACTTACTGCTCTTACATCAGCAACTCAATTCATATTTCCTCACTTGGTTAGAGTTCACAGGCACCCCTACCATTTTTTTTCTGGTACTTAGGGTCCTTCATGAGCTAGGCAAGTACTGTATGATGAGCTGTATACCTTATCTCTTACCCCTTTCCACAAAATTTTATTTTGAGGCAGGTCTCACAAAGTTCCCCTGCCTGCCCTTAAACTCACTCTGTAGTACATACAAGCCTTGAACTTGTGATCCACAGTCCCTCCAGCAGCTAGGATTGAACACCTGTGCCACCAGGCCTAGACTTTTCCCTCATATATTAAGGTCATAAGCATCAATACTATTTCTACCTGCAGAATGAGCAGAGTGAGGTGGGAACCCACTTCTTCAGGAAGCATCTTATGTGAGTGAAAGTTAGGAAAGAGGTTAAGCTAGTCCTATGGAAGTGAAGGGATGTCTGAAGACATAGTTATCTGCACGGGATGTATTTCTGTACTCCCTGGAACCATATAGCCAAGCCACTGGGAGGAGACCCCCATGAAGTCTGTCCTCTAAACCCTTCATTCCTCAAACAGACTCAATAAGTTGAATCTTAAAAAATAAAGCAATATGGAATCCTGAATAAGTTACGTGTTAATGTACAAATACATACCTAGGATAAAACTTAACTTACTAATTAAGCACAGCAAGAGAATATCAACAGTAACTATTAATGAAATAGGTTGGTTTTAGTCATATAGTATAATTAAAATTGTTTTAAAACTACAAGTAGTTTCTTAGTAGAGCTTTCATTTAATATTTTCAGATGTGAATTAACAGGGGCTATTGAAACTGTGGAAAGTGAAACTGTAGCCAAGGAGAGAGGAGTAGGTGTGTGTGGGGGGGGCGGGGTAGCAGGGTGGGGAGGGTGGGGGTTATGCAGACTTCACATGATCCAGGGCAAGGTTGAATCCGGAGAGTCTGGCTGATGAGCTTGCTGGGCAAAGATGACTCTCTCTTAATTGCCCTTGTTCTTCTTTTGTCTCTTCTCTTTTATACCCACACAGGGACAGGAGACAAGGTAGAGGGAAAGGGTACCAAGTACTCACAGCACTGCGCTCTTCATTCTCCAGGAGACCTGGGTTCATTCTCAACAGCTTTCAAAGTCAGGAAGAATCCTCTGCTCATCCCTGCTGCTCTGCTCCGGGGTGGGAATCTTATGGCCAGGCTGCCTTCCCTGGATTCCATGGGAAAGCTGGCTCTCTGAAGCAGCTCCAGGCTCTGATACAGTCTTCTCTTATCCACCTGATTGTATGTCATTTCAGCATGGAACAGGCACAGCAGAAGCATACATCACTGTATCTAATAGTGGAGACCTCAGCCGCAGGAGTCCCGTGTGGCTTTCCCATCTGCCCTTCAGAGGATGTGTCTCAGCCTTGACTGACACTACTCTTGACTTGTGATAGTAAGAATGGATATTCCTCTGAGAAAAATGTTTGCAATTACTTTATCAATGTTAACCCTTTCTACCTCAAATGACACACAAGACATAAGAGAGATGGCAGTTCCTTCCAGAAATAAAACTTGGTTTATAACTGACTTTAACTGTAGGGGAAAGAGACAGGGCAGCAACTTTGGGAGCCCCCTTTGGGGCCTACAAGGACAAAGTCAAAGCATTAGACTATTTATTAGGAGTACAATGGGAAGGAAATGACCATATTTTACAAGGAAGTAAAACCAGTATTTAGGGTCTCAAAAATGTGACAAGATTGTTTTTTTTTTTTTTACATTGTATAGTTGATAAACATGGATCTTGCCCAAAGTCACAATCCTGGGAAGAAAGAGACATACACAAAATTAGGTGTTCTCACTCCCAGGTCACCACCAACTCTACAGGTT
The DNA here is from genome assembly GCA_009823505.1 of Rhizomys pruinosus. NCBI lineage: Eukaryota > Metazoa > Chordata > Mammalia > Rodentia > Spalacidae > Rhizomys > Rhizomys pruinosus. Next base: position 1,614,384 of record VZQC01014421.1, read on the forward strand.
CACACACAGATCCAAAACCACTATTCCAATCCAGAACCCTTTATAAACCAGATGAAAAACAGCTTTGCATGATTGTTAATGCTGACTATCAGATGACAAAACAGTGTGGGTATTTCCCCTCTGACAATGTTGAAATCATTTGTTAATTTGGGGTATGCAGTGACAGTCCCTGAAAAATGGCATGTGAAATAGCCTGTAAATGCACAGACTTTTTTTGTTTTTACTTTATTTGTTTTGTGAACACAAAAGCTGTGTGTAACTGACTCCATGGTGGAGCATTTCATTTGGGACAACCAGAATCCCTGGTTCCTGGGGTATGGTCACTCATTTGGGGCTCATAATATAGTTTTTCTTATCTCTTTTGGAGAAAGAGCCATGTTGTACATTGGCATGCAAAAAGACCTCATTCACTCTTCAACTCTAATCAACACAGATTAGGGTGAACTTTTAGTTTTGAGATTATTAGATCTCAGAGTATTAGATATAATAAAAGCGGACATTTGACATTTTGCTCTTTATGGAGTTTGATCATAAAAGTAACTTATGGTAAAGAGTTAATGAACATTTCATTTTGGAGTAACTTTATTTTGTTGAGGAAAAAAATCAGTTAAATTTAAAATTCTGTGGAGAAAAATTCACTTATTATGGAAAGAAGAAATCTGCTGAACCACCCAAAAATAACTCAGGCAGTTAGCATCCTCCAGCTTGCCTGTACTATTGGTACAGCTAGCTTACTACTTCAGTTCCATCTGCCAGAGATACCTGGTCTCAGATGGGGTGGTATTTGCTAGCTGAATTAATGAAAAATATAGTATCTTTAGAAAAAAATACTCTATTTGATATATTATTTAGCCTAGGATGTTCATTGTAAACTTTAGAATAAAATAATTCAAATAACGCAGAGTTCCTAGGCACAAATCAATCCAACATTGCCTAATGGGACCCGCTGAAACAGAATGTGAATTTTCTTGAATGCTATCTTCTTTTCAAGGGAAATAAGATTCAGGGGCTATGAGTCTGGATTTAGGGAAGACAAGATGATGATTTTCTAGTACATACTCTGAGCTTATCATGTTTCTTTTTTCTCATAATCCATAGCTAAGAAAACAAACTAATACTTTTGAGGGCTCTTACAATAAAGTCTTAGGGTATTGTCTTCATACATATCAGAGTCAAAGGCTGGTGATAAATAGTTACTGTCTTTGTCTAAGAATTGGATGGTGCTCTTGCTGGAAGGAGGTGAAGATGATCCTTCATTGGGTCTCCTGTAGCTCCTAACAGATGAGTAATGACAAAAGGCAGAGCTTGGGTGAGTAGACCAGTTTAGGTGTGAACACTTTCCTCTGTCAGTTGGAATAACAAAACCAACCTCATTAGACCATTGTGAAAATTAATTCTGTTAAATGCACACAGTATTCTGATAGATCCTTCTCAGAATTCAGGACCCCAAAATGTGTAGTATAAGGGGACAAGCAGTTAGCAGTAACAACTTCTACACAGTAACCTGTGTAGAAGATTTGGCAGATTGTTTATCATTCTGCAATTGTGTGGGTTTAGGTGGGCCTGGGGCAAGGCATTGCTGAAAACCTTGTAGTCTCCTCCACACTCCACCATTATCACAGACCTCAAATCCAGAACAATGGCTGCCTTGATCAAGTTTAATATCTTTTCTCCCTCGAAGTTACTGATAAGGTATTTTAATGTCACTGTTTTAGACTTACTGAGGAAGACAGAGCTTTGAATGTAGGTAGCACTCTTGATTCATGGAGTTTCCCAGAGCAACCATAGGGATAAGAAACTTCTTGTGGTGGACACACAGACTCAGAGTATAGTGTGTTAGAAGATCCCAAAGCTATGGGTAACCCTGAAAGTGTGTAAGATCTGATGTGACATTGCTGCTGCCCAAACTGAACTAGAATGCTTTAAATACAAGAAATGGTGTTCTTTCTACTACCCTTATTTACAGGGCATGGGAATCAGCAGTAACAGATAAAACCTAGCTGCCAAACCCTCTTTAGGTCTATCTTTAGCCAATGACAATCCTCGTTCTGCTTGCCGTTCAATGGACTCTGGAAGGTGGAAGATGAATGGACCCAGGAGATCCAAATATGAGTGACTTCCTAGAGGAAGAATGCACACACGCAGGTAAGCATTCACAGAGCATCTTCTTGTACTCAGCATGGTTCTAAAATAGTAGTATGCTTACATAAAACCTGGGTGCAATTCTAATCCCAGCCTTTAGACAACCTGAGAAGCCAACCTCATGATCTTAAATAGCCTGGTGTGGGAACCTTCCGTGACAGCACATGATCTGCATCTTATTACCGAGGGTGAATGCTTTGCCTTTTCAGGACTTCACAGCATAAACTGAGCACCAAACATGGTCTTAGAAGCTAGAAACCATTCCATGATCAACAAATTCCCTTTTCTTTACTTATTTATTTCTTTGCATTTCGGTATGGCTTTCCAGAGTGTGCTCTGTGTTCCCGACATAACTCTTGATGCTGGGGAAATTGTAAGTTAAACCAAAAGAAAGATTTGTTGTCCCCATAGATAGAGCTTCCCTCTAAACCAAAGGCAGCAGCAGGCAGGTGGTTCATGTCTGCAGATGCTGAGTCTCTGGAGACGCCGCAGGGGGTGGACTCTTAGCTCATATGCCCCAATGAAGGGACTTGGATCCATGTTCATGTAGGGGTCATGGGAAAGCAAAGCCTCTGGGGCAGGGATTTGTTGTGTTGTTGGAGGATCAAGAAGAAAGGCCTCAGCAGAGAAGGAGGAGGAATGTGCTGGCTGGATCGAGTGCAATGTGGAGCACAGTTTTGTAGCACCTGGTAAGAGCAGGGTGGTGAACTCGAGAGGAGGCCTTGGGAGGGCCTTAGTAAAAGAAACACCCCACGGAATTAGATTTACCTTCTGAAATGACAAAGACCATCGAATCAGGGGAGTTGCTGAGGGCATCACAAGGCTCCAGATAACAGCATTGGGAGGGCAGGGAAGCATTAAAGATTCACTGAGCTTAGAACAGATTTTGAAAGGGCTGCTGGCCTACTCTTTGTGTCTGTTTGGATTTGGATGGACTTTGCTTCCTTTCATATCAACATGGCAGCACTTTGTACCTAATACCCTGAATATCATAATTCTGGGGACTTGCTAGTGTCCTCCAGGTTTACATGTCAGATAGAAATCACAGGACAGTGGACATCTAGGGTGATCATCTGGTCCTCAGAGACAGAGCTCCATATCTCAGTTGTAGAGCTTAGTTCCAATATTTTCCCAGTATGTGGCCATGTATGGGATATTGTTATATCTTCCCCATAGAGGCAGTCTAATTCTTAGTTATTATTTCCTTTTTCTGAATTCATGCTAAAGTGAAGCACTGTTCTAAGTTTATTGCCTCTGCCTCATTTAATTATTACCAGAACCAACATTTTAGATCATCCCTTCTCAAAGGTGAGAAACAAGGCACAAAGAGTCTAAGATTGTGCTGACAGTTTCCACTCTCATTAAATAAAGTAACAGGCACTGACTTCAAGGACTGTCCACTGACAGGCCTGATCATGCTAGAAAAAATACTATGCTGCCTTGTTGAGCAATGTCAGAAGAATCCGTAGCAGATTCCATTGTTCTGTTTCTTACCATCTATTTTCCCAATGCTTTCTTTTGTAGAGGCACAAAAATACAATGTCTGATTTTCAGTTCTAGTTTTGAGATGGTGCAAAGGACAGTCATGGTTTCCCAGGGACAAGGGACAGTGTGGTTTCCCTGGAGATCTGAAGAAGGATCCCTTTCTTTTAGTCCCAGCTGGTCTGGAGCTCACTGTGTAGACCAGGCTGGCCTTGAACTCACAGAGATCTGCCTGCCTCTGCCTCTGGAGTGCTGGGATTAAAAGCATGTGCCACCATGCCCAGCCAGGATCCCTTTCTAAATGAAAAGCAAAGCCCTGTTAAATAAATAAATAAATAAATAAATAAATAAATAAATAAATAAATAAATAAATTGAACTCCCTTTCTACCTTGTAAGGTCTGGAATTAAAGCAGCCATGGTGTGAAATTTAGAAGAAAATTCACCCATAATAAAAACATAACAGAAGAATGAAGAGGGGTACCTATGATCAAAGCCCATTGCATGGAAATGTCTAATGGAACCCATTATTTCACACAAATGGTATTTGCTTATGAAGATAAGTTGAAAGCAGACACTGGTAGGGAATAATCTGACAGGGTTGAGAATCTTGGGTTCCATTCTGGCTCCCATTGTGCAGTCTCTGTCACTACACGTCTTCCCTGTCCTACACTCACAGTTCCCTGTGGGAGTAACCTGCTTTGTAGATTGGTTCCTGAGGATCTGCCACACTGTTAGCTGATTTTGTCTTTTCTACAGCTTGGAAGACTAACATTTTTTTTTTTCTGTATTTCAGTCTGAGATGGAGACTTAGTGCTCAGAGGAGTCTTGGGTTCCATAATTTGACAGACGAGGAAACTGAGGCTCAGAGACAGAGGCCTGAGCAGACAAACATGATCACAGTCCCAGTGGGTAGTCTGCCTCCTGGCCCACCATGCCACAGCAAGCCAGTTGCAAGCTCAGTCAGAGAACGCGGCAGCACCTTCCACACAGGCACAGTACACGTCTGCTAGTGATAAGGAAAGCTCTGGCTGGAATCTGTTTGCTGTGAGGGAAGCTGGGGAAACTCGGTCCCAGGGAGGCACTAGCTCTAGGCACAAGCAGAGCAGTCAGCAGACGACCATCAACCTGGTTAGCTACTCAGGAGATGGGCTTAAGGAAAGTATAGTCCTGTTGGTTTTTTTAACTTTTTAAAAAGTTTGTTTTATTTTATGTGTATGAGGGTTTTGTTTGAATGTTTACGTGTGGCATATGCATGCCATGACTGAAGAAGCCAGAAGAGGGCGTCGTATCCTCTAGAACTTGAGTTACAGTTAACCATCGTTTGTATGCTGGGAAACAAACCTGAGTCCTCTGTAAGAGCAGCCAGTGCTCTTAACCATCGAGCCGTCCTCAAGTACTGTTATATTTAAATGTATAAGATTAGTCAAAGAATATGAGAAATGAAATCAAATAGAAGACTAGAACAATGAACCCCAGAACAATGTAGAAAACTGAGGAAGATCCAGCCCAGGGTAGAGAGAGTGAATCAGAGTACTAGATTCTGAAAGATGATGATCAAAGGGTATGTGTGTGTCAAAGAGAGAGAAAGAGAGAGAGAGAAAGAGAGAGAGAGAGAGGGAGAGAGAGAGAGAATGCAACAGAGACAAAGACACAGAGACTGGGAGACAGAGACAGAGAAAGACAGATGGAAAGAAAGACAGAGTTAGAGAGAGGGAGCTCTGGAGAGGCACAGAGATAGGGTAGAAACAAGTCAGGAGTGTGAACAGTTTTCCAGGAACTGAGAGAGGCTGGAGGTCACAGGGCCACACCCCGCTATTCTTTGGTGTCCTGGCCATGTCATCTGTAGCACCTCCCAGGAGGAGGTGTCTGCACCCCACTAATGAGACAATGTGCCAGAAGGGCAGAACATGCCAACCATTGACTTGATTCCAAAGCTGACTTAGAGTCTTGCACAACTGGAATAAGAAGTGAGTTGCCTGGTATAGGCTGCAGAAGCTGGGAGGGGTGGGGGGGCACAGGCTCTCCAAACCATAGCACACAAAGATCTTCCCGACTCTTCTGTTCATACGCTCAGTAACACACCCTACACAAAGCAGAGACTGAAGATGACATCCAGTTCTAACAAGAGAGCTTAGTGCAAATCTGTGGGCTGATGGGAGAGGACACCCAAGCCAGCAGCCTGGAGCCAGGCAGGCTGGAGTGATGGGTGTCTGCAGCCTCCCAGGTTTCTCTTCCCTAACTTTCTCTCCCAATCTGTCCCCAAGTCTAAAATGGAAGACTATCTCGAATCAGCCATGCTGGGAAGATGAAGCAAAGCATGAGGAGCTGCCTCTCAGAGTCGGTATAAATACTGGCTCTAATTATAACATTAATATGGCTGGGATCATGGAGCCAGAGACAACCGACATATGGCGAAAGTTGCAGGCCCCAGAACTGCAAATGAGAGATGCTTTCCGAAAGAGAAAGCAGGTTGCCCCGGAAACCAGGCCGCCCTGCTTCACCCACAGCACAGTGAAGGGCTCTGGAGCACAGGGCGGCCAGGCCTTGGCGCGGAGAAATGGGAAGCGCAGCAATGGGACCTACCTGCGAGCGGCTGCTGTTGGAGCAGCACTCACTTGTTCGTCAATGCAAGCACCTCACAGGCTATTCTGGAACACAGGAAGCAGAAGGCAGGCTTCAGCCCCAAGGTAATCAGAGACCCTTGACTGAGAGGAGGAGTGGATTCCAGTCATCTGGAGTGAATGAGAAGGGTGGTGAACGCCAAGCTCTAAGCACAGACAGCAGCTGAGGCTTCAGGTAGTTCCGGAGGGGGTGACACTAGCCGCACAGACTCCTCCAATGTTGTTGGGAAGGGAGGTGAGGCACTAATGGGGTTTCTTTTCTCCTTTGCAGAATATTAAGGACATGGAATGCCCGGTGGTGGGGTGGGGGCACCCAGCTACAGGACGGAGCGTGAATCCCCCAACAGGTCCTTGACTTTTACTCCAGGTTCCAAGAGTCCCACAGATTTTTTTCTGCCTCACATTCATGAGCAACCCAAGCCATGGGGCTCAGAGACCCCTTCAGAGTCTTCCCTCTAGTGACAGGCCAGCTTGGGATGCTAACAGGCACTCCGCTGGCCGAGATCCTGTGGGTTCCCTTCTCAGATACCTTACATCAGGATTCCCATGGAATCACCCATAAGAAGACCTGCCTGTGAGAAAGAAAAAATTTCCATTCAACTAATGTCACTGGAGATAGAAAATCCTGCTTACGGTGTCAGCAGTCAGGGTGGGAATTGTAGGGTCCCATGGTGGGGCCCTTGCATCTTGGAAGGGATAGAATTACATGACTTTTCTGGAAAACATGTGTGCACATGGATATTTAGAGAACACATTGGAGCCGAAGTATAATTCCTCTTCCCATAGCCAGTGACAACAATATAGCCATATGGTCAGAGATGTGTGGATGGGGTTGCAGAGATGGTTTGACTGGGATGAAGGGTAAATTAACTGGACCATCCGTGTTCACCAGGGGAAAGGATGGGCTTTTTGGTCTGCGTCTGCAGCCAACTGGTTATTCAGCCGCACTTTTAATGACTTGGTATGAATTTATCGCTATGATACCACATGGGGGGTGCAGAGTACAAAGCCACTGTCTAGCTGTGTGGTAAGCATGCATTTTTAAGAGCAGGGTTGAAATTTTCAGGTCGTATGTGATTCTTCTCTTTTTCGCTTTCTCAACTTTTTCTTTTTTTTTTTTTTTTTTTTTTTTTTTTTTTTTTTTTTTTTTTTTTTTTTTTTTTTTTTTTGGTATTTTTGAGATAGGGTCTCGCTTTAGTTCCAGCTGGCCTGGAACTCTCTATGTAGAGCAGAATGGCCTTAAACTCATAGAAATCCACCTGCCTCTGCCTCCTGAGTGCTGGGATTAAAGACGTGTGCCACCAAGCCTGACTCTCACTTTCTCAACTTTTATTTGATCCTGTGGCATTAGTAATTAGTAACGAATGATGAGCTTGTGGTATTAATAAGTTACTTAAATCTGCATCATGTAGAACTGCATTAGAATCGCCCCCGAGAGGTCAAGCTGGTCTTAGATGGAGATGGGGAAGGCGTGAGGAGCAGGATCAGCACAGGACCAAGCTTTGCTCTTGGCTCCCTTTGGCTTCAAGTCGGCCGAAAAAGTTTCTCACCTTCAAACTAAATTATCCAAGCCATTGTCCCTGACCAATGTGTTTAAAGAACTCTGTGAATGGGCGACCTGGGAGTGTGCCATGCCTTCAGATCACTTTGTTAAGAATACTTTCCCACCTTCATCTACTCACCTGCCTTAGCTTCTCCCAAGTCAGAGCTGCCCACTGGCCATATGCATGTTTATAAACTTCGCCCATTTAGAGGTCTGTCTGTCCATTCCTTCCCTACATCTCCCCACCAAACGCCTGTACACACACACACACACACACACACACACACACACACACACACACGGCACATTCATAATTCATAAACATGCTCATACATCCACGTGCATGCACACACACAGGCAAACAAAGGCATGCCTCTGTGCGCACACGCACAGGCGTCCTGAGCTGACGGCCTCTTTGCTAAGCTCCCTCAGCCATCAGCTGCTGTTTATTTCTTCGCCTCCTCATTTGGCTCCTGGGAGGATGTTTCAGCAGACTTTTCAGAGAGAAAGAGAAAAAAAATACAATAGCTCATTAAGCTAATGACCCTTAGCCAGGCAGGCTGCGAGCAAATGCAGGCAGGGACAATTGTGGGCTTTCCACTGCACTGCACCAATTGCCTCCACGGAGGGCTGTTTGTTCTCTCCTTTTGTTTCTCTGACTAAGAAGCACAGGGAGGCCTGCTCTACCTGCATTTTGGGGACAAGTTTCAGCCTCAACTTGTCTTCTGCAGAGTCAGTATCCCCTGGAAAACAACCACCACAGAGAAGCTATCGTGTGTGTGCCAGGCTTTGAGTTCAGAATCTCACATCTCTGTCCTCCACTGACTCAGTCCTTCATCACCTCTGGAAGGGAGGCCCTGATGTTAATATTTCCAGAGAACAGGAGCGGAGAAGGTGAGGGGTGAGGTGATGGTGTTAGCCCTGGAAAGACTCAGTCAGTACCCACTTTAGCTTTTGAGCAGATGCATTGGTGGCTGAGGGCTTCACAACAGGTGGGTGGGTTTCAGGGGAGCATTCCAGGGTAGCTGGTTTCCCTGCATTTTTCAGAGATATGCTCCTTTTCTGCTTCCCAGGACTCCACTGCTCGCTTTATTGTTTCGTTTTTCAAATCTTCACATGCTTTTCTCACTCACAGCAAGTGAAGAAGACCTCTGCGCCTTGGCTGAGCTGCATCCTAGGCATGTTCCCTCCTGGCCCCTGGCGTTTCCTGGTATATGTTGATGAAGTGAAAACACAGGACTGTGACTCACCTAAGTAGCCCAAGACGTTTCTAGGCACAGAAAACCAACACACAATGCTCTGTTTTCTTTTTCTTTGTCCAGAAAATTTGAGAGAGACCTGAAGGAATTTGTTTGAAAAAGGAGGGGGTTGGAGAGATAAGCAGAGACTTGGGAAATACACAGCAGCAGAGAACACTGGTGCATAGTTGTTCAGACCATGGAGCCCACAATCCTTTTGCTTGACCTACAAGTATGCTTACAAGTTTACTTTCAGACAAACCCCAAACAGGAAGTACACTCATTAAACTAATCATTTTCTAATAATCATGGCTACTTACTGACTGTCATGCTACAAGCTAGGTTCTGTTCTAAGCACTTCACCTGTTCTGACTCATTTGATATTCAAGGATACTGTACTGAAAGTTGAGAAGGACCTAACATGCCATTTGATAAATGAGGAAACTGAGGCAGTCAGGTGACTTACTCCAGCCTAGGTGATATAGAAGAGCTACTGTTAGCATTCAGTTTATGCACTCTGATTCCAGTAATAAATCATACTTTCTGAAGGGAAAGTCCAAAGACATGCCCTTCCCTGAGAAAATATCCTTAAGATAAAGGATGCCTTTTCTGGCATATGAGCTTGGAAAAATAAAAATGTCAAACACGCATGCAGAACGGAGGAAAAGTAATTGCAGAGCAAACAACACCCTGGGCATCTCTCTGGGAGGACATGTGCTGATGCATTTGTGGATGATGAAGTATTCCTGTTCACTAGAGTGGAATATGTTGTTCAAAAGTCTTGGAAAGCTAAGTTAGAAGGGCTAAGAGAGGGAGAGGAGCATTATCACTTTTGATTGAATGTTCAGCTGATTTTTCTGTGTGGATATTCAAGCTCTATGCCTAACTGAATTTAGACTTGACATGACAAAACCATGGGGTGGAGTCTGGCACACTCCACTTAAAAGGAAGATGGAGACAAAGTTGGGCCCCATCTGCTTCAGATGGAGCTGCTCATGAATACTCACGTCTTCCAAATTATGACAAAGACCTAAGTGTGATAAATGTGAGCAATTGGGTCCACTCATACCTTGAAGTAGTGCAGGTGGCCTTCCATAGAGCCCTGTAATCTTTTTGATGGGCATTTCCTTAGGAGTATTAGGCATGAGAACTTCCTGGAATTTCATCCCCAAAGACTCTGCTTGTATTGTTACAAAGCATGTTTTTAGAAAACAAAGAAATAACAAAAACAAAACCCATGGTCACTTATACCTCCTTGCCCAGCTTGAGAAGCAGCTAGTCTTAGCCACACGAATCGCAGTTAATCACCAGTGATTAACAAAGTTCCAGATAGAACTTTGGAGGGCCCTGGCCCTCCAAGGTGTGCCAGTGCCAGCCAGCCTGCTACTCAACACAGGAAGCTTCCTGTGCCACCTGACCTCACCATGCCTGCTATGTCTGGGTGGGACCTACTCTGTCCTTCCATGTTTACACTGAGCCTTTCCATTCTGTGTCCCCCAATACCACCTCTGCTTCTTTATGTTAAAAAAGAATCAGAAACTGCTATAATAAAACCCCAGATGTTCAACACTGAAATAACAAACACTAACTTTCTGCTCAGATTATTTTATTTTTAAAAACATTTATTTTATTTGTGTGTGTGTGTGTGTGTCTGTGTGTGTGTGTGTCTGTGTGTCTGTGTCTGTGTCTGTGTGTCTGCCACATATGTGCAAGTGCCTACAAGAGGCAGAGTCCAGGGTGCTGGGAACTGAACTCAGGTCCTCTGCAAAAACAGTGTTCTTAACTACTAAACCATCACTCCATGCCTGGCTCAGATTATTTTAATTAAAAATAAACTTTCATAGGCAAAGTTGTATAACATTTTTACTTTCAACAGATCCAAAAATTCTAATCAGTTATTAATTAGAAATTGAAAAATTAATGCTTTTACATATTGACAAATATCTGAAATAAATATAAATAATTCTTTTCAATTCTAATAGTTTGCATCTTTAAATATGAAATAATTTTAAGTGGAAACTAATATAATTCTTTCTCTTCTAACAGGTTTTGTTTTCTTTTTCTTGCTTTATCACATTGGATAGGATTATTGGGCAGCTGTGATGCACCCAGAATCTTTCTCTAGCTCCTGATGAAAATACAGTTGCTTCTAAAATTTTACTACTTAGTTTATCATTTGATTTGTTCTTTGAGTAGTTACAATTTTTCAGAGTAGGCTGATTAAAGTCAATGTTTTTTTTTTTCCTACACCAGATATATTTTCTGTTAAATGCTACCAAAATTTTACATGCATAAAATGTATTTTGGTGACTGGAGAAATGGCTTAGTGGTTAAGAGCACTGGCTATTCTTCAGAGGACTGGGGTTCCTCCTGACTAACAACATCCATAACTCCAGTTCTAAGAGATCTGACACCCTCTTCTGGCCTCTGCAGGCATTGCACACACAGGTGCACTGAAAATGTATTTTGACTTCCCCATCCTTCTTCCAACCCCTCTCACATCCATACCCTTCCACTTTACAACTTACTAATTTGATATCTTCCTTTTGTCTAAATAAACCCAGTGAGTCCAGTTTGTGCCGCCCATATATCCACAGGCACAAGTTGACAAACATAAAACCAAAGGCCAAATGTGGGATAACTCCCTTCAAGTTGTTGGCCAAGGTGCCTGCAGAGACCTACCCCCAAATGATACAGGCTCTTGCCATTGCTCTTGGTTCCCCTCCAGAACTTGATAGTTGCTGTAGCCCAGAATGGGTTAATTCAGAAGACTATTGTATTCAGGAGTTTCTGAACTAGCAACTCAGCCCAGGCAGGGAAATGGGCTACTAAAACAGAGCTCATTTACACCCAGGTCACCAGACTGGGATGTAGTTGTTAAGCCTAAATTCCTTTGTTCCATAGGAAAAACATCCTGGGACAGTCTCCATTTGATTTAATATCTGTTTCTCACCCTAATTCATGCTTTTCTTCTAGTTAATGTATACCTTAGGTTAGGACTTGAGTACATCATGTTATTGCTAGACTCTTCCTTGCTCTTACCAGGATTTATGTATGCTCTTAGTGGTTAAGTACCTTCCCTCAAGGTTGTTAATTCACCTAAGTCTTATTTCTTGTAGTTCTCTCTTCTGGTCTCCTTTGTGTGAGGCATGTTCCTTAGAATCCCAGCTCTTTTTGTGGGCTTTCTGAGAGCCATGTGTTCTCCCTATACAAACTTGGAACAAAGGCAAGATAGTGAGATTTGTCATAAGAACCTGTAAGAGATTTTGCCCAGGAGAAACAGAATAAGGAGATTTGCCTAAGAAAAGCTTAGAGTTGAGAGTTTTTTTTTCTGTAGAAAGATTTTGCCATAGAATAAAGAGATTTTACTTAAGACTTATACAGGACACCTTTGATACTTGCTTAAAGGACTTTAGAGTAAAAGGCAAATCTCCCTGGGACCTACCCTAGTGGGTCTTCATGCTAAGCTCACTGAGATTCACAGGGAGCAAGGAGTGGGCCTGGGGGCTCCCACAGGTAGCAAGATCCTATTGCTGAAGACATGACACACTTTAGTCACAATACATGGAGAAATCACGTCAATATTGACCAGGGAGCTTCCTCCATGCTATCTAGGTTTCATGCACATGCTATGCAGATTACTGGGGGAAATAAATATTAACAGTTTTACCCTGCTATGAACCTTGGGGTCTACAATAACTCCTGGCATTGCAAGATATGCCCATGGTGCAATAATTGAACAAATGTTATAGGCATGACTAACTGCATTTTTATTGGCATTAAGGCCTTCTCCACCAGAGGAAATCCATGCTTGGGACTTTAAATCTGGCTAAGACCCCATGGCTGGAGAGCTCATTAGTCCAAGGGGTAAACCCACTATGTTATTTTACTAAAATTACATATTAGTAATACTGCTTTAAATTTTAAAAAATTTAATTGTTTTCTGAAAAATTTTTCCTTCTACCAATTAGAACATTTATTGTATCACTTTGTCAATAATATAAATTGCATTGATAATTTTTCTGGTATTAAATGATAATTATATTTATAGGGTAAGAATTTCTATTTCAAAAAGATAAAATGGACCTCTGGGCATGGTGGCACATGCTTTTAATCCTAGCACTTGGGAGGCAGAGGCAGGCAGATCTTTGTGAGTTCAAGGCCAGCCTGGTCTACAGAGTGAGTTCCAGGGAGACACTGTCTCAAAAATACCAAAAAAAAAAAAAATGCAAGCAAGAAAGCAAGCTAAAAGTGCTGAAGCTGGACTCTGTGCCTGTATACTCTGACTCGTGTCCATAATTTAAACATTCTCCAGGCATTCTGGAGACTTGGGNAAAAAAAAAAAAAAAGATAAAATGTCTGAATGTATTATACTTGGTAGTATTATATGTATCTTTTTTGTAGTTTTTATTCATTGTCACCACATTCACCTACTTGATAATCAGCACTGACTATTCAAAAGTAAGACAAGTGCTCACCTCCTAATTTCTAGTCAAAGAAATTTTAAAAAGAAACACAAAGTAATACTTAACAAATTAAAGGCTATATGCTTAAACTGAATAGTAGAAAACTAAGGGTAATATTTGTTTCTAGCCCTTTGCTATCTTTAAGCTATCCAATTCATTAACACAACACATTAAAAAGAATATATATATGATTTATAAAGAAATAAAATTGTTTCTCATAGACATTATCAAGAAAATATGCCTAAGGGAAAAATTTTTAAGTTTAACTACTATGAAAACTTTAAAGTAAATAGAAAATATCTGCAGAAATCCAAATGCTTTTATCAAATTACAAAATGTACCCCAAAATTAAAATACTGGGGGCTGGAGATATGGCTCGGTGATTAAGGCTGCTCTTCTAGAGGACCCCAGTTGAGTTCTCAGCACTTATATGGTAGCTAACAATTATTGATAACTCCATTTCCAGAAGATCCCATGACTTCCCCTGGCCCCCATGGGCACTGTACACACAGGGGGCACTTCCATCCCCACCCTAGTAGGCAAGCATACACATAAAATAAAATAAAAAATAAATAATAGAAAACTTTGAAAATTAGAAAGATACTTTACAATAGCAACCTTTCATAATTTGTGGGCATATGTGGATATAATATCTTGATACACTGTATATAGCAGACTTCAGTAATATATAATAGTCATATATATGAATGAATGAGCTTATTAGTATACAATGAATTTGAACTTCATCTGGTCCAGTGAATATTTTTAAAACAGTTTAATGACTGTGCCTATTATATTTTAGCATGCAAAGTTAGATATTTTTATTATTCAAATTTTTGTCACTACTGGCAATACCACAATAAAAGTCTATACACATTCAGATTTCATTAGGTATTGGATTTTTGTTATTAGAATTGATTCCTTGTGACCTAAACTAATGGTTGAAAAAGGAGGACAACTTTCTAAAGATGTCTAAGACAGAACAAGACTTCCATGGTCCTCACAGAGCCCTGGGAACTTTCCATGTTCATTAAAGGGAACTGTAACTAGGATCATTAGCTAGGACATGGAAACTGAGAGACAAGAAGCAACAGTCCTGGAGATCTGACTCTGTTTCCTATAGAGCCACTTCATGTATGAGCAATAACTTGCAAAGTGTGAAAACAACGGCGCTGGACAGAAAGTTATACGGCATCCACCAATGACTCACACAGAAACACATGCCTGTCAGTCACAGAGAATCAGACTCTGACTGATGAGTGCAGTGTCTACTTTATGGAAGTCCTATAATCAGTTACTTGGTGGGCAAAATATAAACAAGACGCTCCCTTACTGTCCTTTGTCTCTTTGTAGATAACTACATTCTAACTGAATAATTAATATATCCATGAGTAAATTAACCTTCTCAATATTGTGAAAAATAAAGACAAAAACATCTTACTTTCCACCTGAGACTAATTAAATCAGAATTGCTGGAGGTGAGACCTGAGCTTTGTTTCTTTTTAAAGTTTTCCATTTGACTACTCTGTAGCCTGGGCTGAGCGTACATGCCATCTGCCCTGGAGTGCTAGCTGAGTACCGGAGTGCTTATTCCTCGGGAATGCCAGCCTCAGTGGTTCAGGCTGCCAAGGAAGGCTTCGTGGTGGCAGTGTGACTTGACTTGGACCTCAAAGGATATGTAAGTTGGACTGAATATCAGAGCGATGTTACACATTCCAGGGAAAAAGAATGGTGCTAACCAAAGTAGGTCAGAGAGAGAAGAGCAGATGTTGCTGTAGGCAGGAGGGCTGGAAAAGGAATGACTTCAAACCAAGTGAACTGAGGAAAAAAATGAGAAAAGACAGTGTGGAGCCCAACTTCACTTGAAACGGTGGAGTTTTCAAACCGAGGGCCCACGACCCCCGCCAGACCCATAAACATGTTCATACATCCCACACCATGATTCTTCATCTGAGGCAATATTTAAATCTGAGGAGTTTTAGCGTAAAAAGTCAGATCTGCCAAGTCTGGGCATGTGTCTTCACATGACCACGGCAGAGAGGAAGCTGGGTCCTTTGGGTGCTCATACGGCCCCCATCTCCCCCCTATTCCTACCCGGGGTACGGCCCCCATCTCCCCCCTATTCCTACCCGGGGTACAGCCCCCATCTCCCCCCTATTCCTACCCGGGGTACGGCCCCCATCTCCCCCCTATTCCTACCCGGGGTACAGCCTCCATCTCCCCCCTATTCCTACCCGGGGTACGGCCCCCATCTCCTCCCTATTCCCACCCGGGGTACGGCCCCCATCTCCCCCCTATTCCCACCCAGGGTACAGACCCAGGGCATCCATTGCATTTCACTTCCCATTGAGCTCGGGCATCCTTCTTTTCCTTCCAGTTTCAGTGCAGCAGTGAGGCCACGAGGAGGGGAAGGTTTGTGCACCTTGAAGAATGGTATTTGTTACTCTAACTGGATATGGCTTAATCCTGCCAGTAATTTACATCAGTCGTGTGCATGGAATAAATAGATACCAAGCCTAAGGAGGAGGTGTCGGAACAACAGGAGGGAGGACACATTGGGCTGTTAAACTCTACTTCTTCACTGTTCAATAAGTCAACAGTAAATAAATAATACATACATAGCTTTAGGTTAATATGTAGCCACAGATAAACTTTTATTCTCTGTCAAGGCTGAAAGAGCCATTGACTTCACCCGACTACAGCCTGCATGGAAGTCGACACCATTGACTTCACCCAACCACAGCCTGCATGGAAGTCAACCCCATTGACTTCACCCAACTACAGCTTGCATGGAAGTCAACCCCATTGACTTCACCCAACTACAGCCTGCATGGAAGTCAACCCCATTGACTTCACCCAACCACAGCTTGCATGGAAGTCAACCCCATTGACTTCACCCAACTACAGCCTGCATGGAAGTCAACCCCATTGACTTCACCCAACCACAGCTTGCATGGAAGTCAACCCCATTGACTTCACCCAACTACAGCCTGCATGGAAGTCAACCCCATTGATTTCACCCAACCACAGCTTGCATGGAAGTCAACCCCATTGACTTCACCCAACTACAGCCTGCATGGAAGTCAACCCCATTGACTTCACCCAACCACAGCTTGCATGGAAGTCAACCCCATTGACTTCACCCAACTACAGCCTGCATGGAAGTCAACCCCATTGATTTCACCCAACCACAGCTTGCATGGAAGTCAACCCCATTGACTTCACCCAACTACAGCCTGCATGGAAGTCAACCCCATTGACTTCACCCAACCACAGCTTGCATGGAAGTCAACCCCATTGACTTCACCCAACTACAGCCTGCATGGAAGTCAACCCCATTGATTTCACCCAACCACAGCTTGCATGGAAGTCAACCCCATTGACTTCACCCAACTACAGCCTGCATGGAAGTCAACCCCATTGACTTCACCCAACCACAGCTTGCATGGAAGTCAACCCCATTGGCTTCACCCAACTACAGCCTGCATGGAAGTCAACCTTTGCCTGAGAATCTGCAAAAATTGTCATTGTCCCACAGTGTAGTTAAGTTCAGTTTGAGTTAGATGTGAATGGGCTAGCTTTTCAGCCAGCATCCCCCAGGGGCACAGGTGGGGGTCATGCAACTCTCCTGACCCCGCCCCCATGAGACAGCAGCTCCTGACCTGGCAAATGATGTTGGGCAGAGTGGTTGCAGGTGATGTATACAAGGGGCATGATGCAGGGGTCTGGGATTGGTTGTGGGATATGACATCATTTTGACTATATAAGGGATGTACTGCCTACAATAAAATGGATTCTCCATTACCATCAGAAAGATTTTCCTAGCTCCATTACTTTGCCCATGTACAGTCTGGAGCAGGCCTGAGTATCAAGTGCAGTGTGCTAATGGGCTAGATGGGGGTCCATCAGACCCCTAGCCTGGTATGCTAGAGTGGGGCTGGACAGAGACCAATCAGGCCACCAGCTGTGGAGAGTTGATTGCCGGTGGTGTAGCTTGGGGAGAGCCAAGCAGGTGCCAGGCTGAAATTCCTGTCCAGGGGTCATCAGCCCCTGAGCAGGTGGGTGGACACCGCCAGATGGGATGGTGTCCCCCCCACCCAGGCTAAGGACCTGAAAAAGGCAGTAGCCACTCAGGTCGGGCTGTGAAAGTAGCCATCTGGCACCTGCGCCAAGGCACCAGTTTCCACAGGATGGCCACGGGTGGCTAACTGCCCCCTTCCCAGCAAAAGAGAGTTACATAAGACTGTAGGAGTGCATACTACACCACAGACTCAAAAATGAAGCCATGCGCTCCATCCACTGGGCATCTGCCTGGTGGCATTCCCCTTGCCTGACACCTGAAGTCTGGGGTATCCAGAGTTGAGCAGAACAGTGATGTAATTGAGGGCATTATGACTTGGGCTCCTTGAATTGTTCTTTTGACACTAAAAGGCCCACTGGGAACACCAGCAGAGTCTTGATGGAAGCCCAAGAAGCACCAGATAGCCTGGTCCTAGCTTGGTAAGAAGAGCAGTAAGGAAGGACGGATTCTGCAAATGAGAGGAAGGTTTCATGGCTGGCTGTATTTGATGCATGCAAGTACCACAGCTGAGATAGCAACATCCATGGAGCCTGTGAAGTCAGAGCCCCAACCTCCTTCCTTGGCATTTCTGCCCAGTTTGGGGAGATTTCTGAATCTTTATTTCCCAACAATTCCCAGCAGGTGCTGAGTGCACTGTTCTAGATCCATCCTTTGAGGGTGCTCAATAATGCTTATGCCAAGCAAAGCTGAGTGTCCAGAGAACCTGAGTCATCCCGCAATGGGGTTCTCACTGAGCCCTTCTATGGTCTCTGGTGTTTCCAACTATGGGAGATTAAGAATTGCCAAGATGGCCAGCACAGGGAGCTGTGAGAGTTAGGTAAGGGGACCCGGCAACAATCAGCTTTAGCAAATGTGGCCTCCCTCACACACAAGTCCAAGCCAATCAGGAGTGTCTCAGGGAGAATAATGCTTCCTCAAAGGAGGGTTTCCTCAAATTTCTCTGTCATGTGTATTTCTCTGCTCCTCTAACTGGAGAAAATCCTGTTTTCTATGAGCCAATACAGTGAGTACCTGCATTTCTCAGGGGCTCGACCTGTTTTGCCCTGGGTTGTGTCTGTGCACATATATGCATTGCATTCATTGTGTCATCTGCATGCCAGACACTGGAAAGACGCTGAGTCTTCTAGTCTGGGCTTATAATCTCTTCTTTTCTTTTTTCTTTCTCTTTTCAAATACATTAAAAATCTCTATTTATGTAAATGTCCCTGAAGAATCATTACCTTAAACTGTGACTAGATATTGCAACCACATACTCAGAAACACACACACTGATATCCATCTATCTGAAAAATAGAAGTGATTTCTCTAAGGATCAGTCTCCCATAGATAATCTGACAAAAGAGTAATCAGAAGCTTGAAACATGAAATTGTTTTGGAGGAATGTTGATTAAAAATGGAGGAAACCTTTTCTTGAAGTTTCTCTTTTGCCTCATGCCCTTACTTTTCTGGTACTATCTACATATCATTTTGCATTTACACAAGACTTGAGGCATGTGGTGTGTGTGTGTCTGTGTGTGTGTGTCTGTATGTGTGTGTGCATGTGTGTGTGGTGTGCACATTCAGTGTCTGTATATGCTGTGTGTGCATAAGTGTGTGCATGTTCTTTTGTGTGTGTGTATGTATGTGCTCCTGCACACATGCACACCCTACTTCCTTCCTTGGCTGTGAGTTCTGTTTTGTGTTATGTTCATCTGCATTAAGTCTGTTTGGTGTGATTCTTACAGATGGCATAAAAGGGTATTATTGAAATGACGCTTCTAATAGTCTGGATGCTTTCCAGCACATCAGAATCACAGGACCAAATTCTTCCATATCATTAAGTTTGAAGGTAATTTATCTGATTGATTGTTAGGGTAGAAAGAACTTCTCTAGACCAGGGAGCCAGAAATACCACATGCTGTAAGTTATCTGACCTCCTGACATTTTCAGAACTTTCCATAAATTATTGCTGCTGATCTACTTGCTCAAATGTACCTGAGTCACAGACCTCTCTTAGGAAAACTCAATCACTTCCATTGTGCTTAATATGAACTTGGCCTTCTATTACTACCATAATTCCCTCTTTTCCTGTCTTTGTGGAGTATACTATTTGCAACCCTCAGGGAGAGAAATAAGCAATGGAATTTTTTTTATTAGCAGTTCTAATTTAACATTCTATTAGCAGTTCAATTAACTAGTGCTATGCCATACAACTCACCTAATAAATATTAATTGATTAGGGTCATCTGTGTACTATTAAAGGCAATTCATTGCTTACTCCCTTTTGCAAAACTAATTCAGCACAGGAGAGTGAACAGGAAATAGATGCAAATGATCAGGCTGATTGCAGAACTAACTTCTCAGAACCTGGGCCAGGCTGTAACAGTATTTGACCTGTATGTGCACCTGTAACAGTATTTGAAGAGTACAGGCAGGAAACCAGACAGGTTCTAGGATGTCCTTTCCTCATAGGAGCTAAGTCACCTCAAGGGAAGAACCTCTTCCCATCTGCCTGGTAACCCCTGCCCTTCACATGTTCACAAAAGATTTAATATGTGTCCATGACATTGGATATAAAACCTGCACTATGCCTAAACTTCCACTTGATATTCTGCAAACAACAGATTTATGCAATATTAACAGTTGCATGATATCAAAAAGCTAAATTCTGACCTAATTTGCTTATTTAATTAGTTAGCTGTTAGTTGTCTAATTAGTTTTGTGACTTCTCAAGTTGTGTGAGAATATATAAAAAATGTCTGATGTTACAAGAAAATGGTATTTTCCCCCCAAAACATGGAAATCCTACAATTTACTAGACTGTCCAGACAGTGCTGCCTTTGCTATATAATTCTCCATGTCTATGGAGACAGATTAGCTAGTAAAGTGCTTGCCATCCATGCGTGTCTTAGTTCAATCTCCCAGAACCACATTAAAAAGCCAGGCATGGTGGTGCATGGCTATAATCCCAGAAGTGGAGAGGTGGAGAGAGGAGAATCCCCGAGATTGGCCAGTCAGCCAGTGTAGACAAATCAGTGTGCTCCAGGGTCAGTGAGAGACACTGTCTCAAAAAAATAGTTACTGAGAAAGACACCTGGCATCACTGTCTGTCTCTACACATGTGCACATGTGAGCTCTCACAGACACACACACACACACTAAAGTAATTCTCAAGCATGAATAGGAATCTGTATTCAAAATATGTTGTCAAGGCTCAGTGGCATTACACAATGTGTTCCATCCCAAAATCCAGCTGACAGCATGTTTTTGGCAAATCCCTCTACTCCACCAAAGCCACTCCATTTTCATTATCTAGTATTTTAAGAGCAATTATCTTTTAATATGATTCTAAAATTATTCTCAAAGCTAGAGTAAACGTTGGCTGCTTCCGCCATTTGATTTCTTTATAGAACCACTGAAATAATAGCTATAGAGCTACTAACAAAAATTGGTTAAAAATGGAAGAGAAGGAATTGTTGTGCAAGGTCACCCTTCTAGTTTGCTTCAGTTATCCACAGACGACATATTAATCAACAGCTACGGGCCAGAGATGGAAACCAAATGGAATATTTCACTACAACTTTGCTTGTCTCACCCCTTCAACTTCAGTTGTAATGTTTTAAATTTTTTTTTTTTTTTTTTTTTTTTTTAGGGCAATTAAATTATCCACAACTGACAGTCTGTAGTGGATGTCATTCAAACTGCAGACGCTTATTGGGTAGTTAAATGGATAAAATCAAGTAGTCATTCTACTAATCCTTTTACAAGGAAACAGCTTTCTGCATAAAAAGTGGAACTTATGTGGCCATTAGCAGATGCTCCATCAAGCGACCAAAAATATACACATTTAAATTCTTAAGCACAATCTATGAACACTACGCAGATGGTTTCCAAGAAACTGTACCTAAATTGATTACGATAAAAATGATCTGCTGCGATTGTTTCTGTCAAAAGGGAGAACAGAATCTGTCCCAATGTGTCGCTCTGCCCACTCATGCAGAGAACACAGCTGCTGGGACAGATGTTGCTCTAAGCACTTTATTTTAGGGTCATTAAAATGGTTACAGGGGTTAGTCATTCACTGTTTTATAAATTGTGCTTACTAGCTGAGCTCAACAGATGCTAGAAAACTTCTTTGTGGTGGATCAGAAACAAAGTTTCATGTCAGATCCCAACCACCTTGGGCTTAGATGCAGAAATTAGGAATCAAATAGGAATGAACAGCCCAACAAAGAGGCACATACAAATCCTGGTTCTTCTGATGTAGGAGAGCATCCTGAGCATGGCTCTGCTTTACAACACTGGTGCCTACCAGGATCACTCCGCAACTGTTAGTGGGAAGCTGCCTTGAAGCCTTGTCTGTGCTTGTTCAGGTCATAAGTTTGGGGTCTCGTGCTCACATTGTCTGACTACAGGCTTTTAATTGACCCTGTCATTGTCCCTCAGAATCTATCAGACAGCTATGCAGACCTTCCTATGGTTCTCCTCTGGAAGATGGACGTTTCTAAGCCTGCCTGTGAAGGCAGTTCTGGCCCTTCCATTACAGTTACACACCTGCTATTCCCCTAGAGCTTGGCTTTATCTTCATGATATATTTGGTTGGCACCTAATAATACTTCAACCTTGAACTAGAAGGCCACCCAACTCAGTCTCTCTGAAATAACTGTGTGGTGGTTAGTTTTTATCAACTCGTTACAAACTAGAGACACCTGGAAAGAGGGAACTTTAGCTGAGGAAGTTCCTCCATCTGATTGGCCTGTGAACATATCTGTGGGCCATTTTTAATTGCTCATTGATATAGGAGGGCCCAGCCCATGTGAGTAGGGACATCCCTAGGCAAGTGGGCCTGGGATGTGTAAGACAGCTAGCTGAGTAAGCCAGTGGAAGCAAGCCAGTAAGTAGAATTCCTTCAAGATCTCTGCTTCAGTTCCTGCCTCCAGGCTCCTGCCAGGAGTTCCCACCCTGGCTTACTTCAGGGACTGTGGATGGTGATGGATTGTGATGTGGGAGTTATAAGATGTAATAAACCCTTTCCTCTCCCCCACCTTTTATTTTTGGTCATGATGTTTATCATAGAAACAGGAAAGTAAACTAGGGCAAATGGTATGGCTATGATTCTGAGAAGGTAGTAGTCAAGCTGACTGTGGTTTTGGCTATCAGCACTATTGCCACCACCCCGCCCCTCCCCACCCCCGTCCCCAGAAGCTGGACTGCAGACCTATCAAGTGATGCAGAAGAGGAAAATCTTGCTCAAAGGAGACAATCTTTTTAAGACCAGAGGTCAGAGGCAAGATGGGATACGAGTAGGAGAAAGGGTGAGACAACAGGAACCAGGCTAAGGGAGATTCTAGAAAAAGAGTTTCTAAAGTAGGCAAGACAGGAGGCTGCATTTTGAAGACAGACAAAGACTTGGGCTACTGAAAAAGACACAAGACTGCAGAGCTAAAATTAAGAAATAAAAAAGTCTGGCTGCAAAACAAATGTAGGTGAGTGAGTAGATGGTATACCCTGAAACTTGCACATGCCATTTGGGGGTCGGCGATCTTAAAAAAGGAATACAATCTGATAAATTCAAAAGTTGGATACTATTTCTTGGCAACTCTCCCCCAGATGAAGTCCTGAGAACTTCAGCACAGATTTTTGGAAACCGTGCATCTGATTTTGAGATCTTAGTAGAATTGCACATTTCTTTCCTATTTAATATTGTATGATTACTTAATATTTCTAGAAAATTATTTTTATATTACAGTGTAGTGATTCACAAATGTACATCTCCCAGCATCGGTGTCAGGCTCTTTGGGAATCAGTTAGAAAAGCCCATTTCTCAGTTCTTAACTCAGAGCCACCCTTAGACATTCCAAGACTGGGATCCACAGTCTGCACCAACACCAAGCCTTTGGGAGAAGTCTTTGCCCCCTAAGAATTGAGAACCTCCTGTAGGAAATCTGTCAGTCATAAAGCTCAATCCACTGAACTAACACTGTTAGAAGTCAGCTGAAGCAATGACCAAATATTAATGGTATACATACAAAAATAATCACTTCCGGTTGAAATACTAGACTCGGAGGTCAAGACCAGTGGGCCTCTGTGCCTCCCACATTGATATCCTTGCTTGATTCAATTTTGGCTCCTGAGGCTGCTGAGATCTGCTTCTTCTTTCTTCTATTTCTGAGCATCCAACTGGTCCAGCTACAGGGGTGGGTGAGATCTTGCTCTGCACTGGTCTGGGATCACTGTCATTAGCCTTTTGCTTCCTCTTTCTTTATTGTCCAGTTAATAAAATCCATCCATTACCTGCCTCCTCATTAACATTGTGGAGATTTTGCTAGAGGGAAGGCAGTGCAGTTCATTAATAAGGAAGTCCTGGGCTTCCCAGCACCATGAGTAGGCAATCTCCACACAAGACTGAGAATGAGAACTCTGAGAAGGAAGCTCAGGTGCACTGAGGAGGCCACAGACAGGGAAGATTTTGCGTGTGAGCTCCTGGTGACCCCAAAACTTGAACCCCAAATGAAATTTCAAGCAAGTAATCTCCCCGTGTGTACTTCGCTTTCTTGCAGCTTCTTTTTTTGGCAAAGAAGGGATAGAAGGAATCATGTTCTATGAACATGAATGTCCAAAGGTTCAAGACGGAGAGGACGGAGCACTGTCATCAACATGGAGGTAGAAACTCAAGTTTAAGTGTAAGTTAGGTGTGAGTTCCTTTATGATGTGGAAAACCAAGATGGTATAAGAAAGTACTGGATCAGAAGCCCAGCACCTCCAACCTAGGTTCAAGAAAAAAAAAGTTCTGGGCATGGAGGCTCTTACCTTTAATCTCAGCACTCAGGAGGCATGGGCAGGCAGATCGCTGTGAGATAAAGGGCAGCCTGGTCTACATAGTAAATTCTAGGCCATCTGGAGCTACAGGGAGACCCTGTCTCAAATAGAAAGAAAGAAAGAAGAGAAGAGAAAGAAAGGAAGGAAGAAGAAAGAAAGTGATGATAAAATGATTCCAAGATAAATTGTGTATTAATGAGGGTCATGTGATATAGAAATGAGGGTTTGTGGCACCTCAGGTGATGTGGCTAGCACATTTGAATCTTCGATCTATTCTAGAAACAATCTGAACAAAACAGAATGATCAAATGACTAATGGGACTATTTAAAAACAACTTACTCTAGCAAGCAGGCATCTTACCTAGATCACTGTAGCCCTTGAACTAGTGCCCTCTGATTCTGCCCCAAGGTTTGGTGTGTGATGGAATATAGACTGGAGTCTCTCATGGAGTTTGTAATCAAATGAATGAGATAATTTTTTTGGTCTTTTGAGACAGGGTTTCCTCATAGCTCTGGCTGTCCTGAAACTCACTATGTAGACCAAGCTGGCCTTGAACTCCCAGAGATCCATCTGCTTCTGCCTCCTGAGTGCTGGGATTAAAGGCATGGGCCACCATGCCCAGCTGAGATAAATTTTTGAGATGACTACAAAGCCCTATAAAATTTCCTACCAAGGCTTGTTTTCTACCATTTTTGTATTTATCATTTGAGAAAATCTTAATGATTTTACAGATGATTGCTTCATAGTTACCTAATTTATATTTCAGGTGTTCCTCTAAACTCACTGTGATTGGAATTAAACTGAAAATAATGTTACCTCAACATGAAAACAGCATCAGCAGCAAAAGGAATTCATTTTGCTAAACAGTATGGTGTGAAGTTCCTGCAGTGTGATTCAAAGAATAAACTGTACTTGATCATATGTGAACTTCAACTTGGAAGCTCCTGGAGACACAGGAAGTGGGATGCCTGAGGTGGTGGGCATGGCTCATAGAATAGCTTAGCTCTTTCTGTAGATGCTGAGGTGATTGGTGGGGATTTAGCTATGAAGCTACAAATGGTGTTCCTCCACTGAAATGTAGCTGGTAGTAATTATGGAAGGCCATTTTTTTGATATAATTAAGCTTTCCTAAAAGTTTAACTTACCTGAAGTTTGCATGACCTGAAAACCCTGTGTGTGCTTCAGTTTCCAGATCAATGGGTGCTGTGTTGGTCAATCTTCTTTGTCAACATGAGAGAATTCAGAATCTTCATGGGGACACATCTCTGGGAATTCTACCAGGACATTTCCAAAGACCTTTAACTTAGAGGGGAAAATCCATTCTTAACATAGCTAGCAACCTTTCCATGGGTTGGTGTTCTGAACAGATAAAAAGGAGCCCTAGTCACCAGCTCTCTCTGCTGACAGTAGACCCGATGTGACCAGATGCTGCTTTATGTTCCATGCTTACACCTTCAAACTGCAGTTTCAAATGAACCCTTCTTTCCTTAAGTTGCATTTGTCAGATATTTTGTCACAGTGACAAACTAGTAACCAACACAGATACTGTCCAACTGTTGAATCAGTGATTAACGATATCAAAGTACTAAAGGAGAAGATGATTTAACTGATCTTATACTGTACTGGATACCTGGTTCAATCTTCTTAATTTATAAAGAATCCAAGTGAAGAGAAGTCAAATTCTAGTATTCTAAACCTCTTAAGCCTTGATATACTGTGTGTATGTAAAAATAAACATCTATCTATCTATCTATCTATCTATCTATCTATCTATCTATCATCTATCTATCTATTGCATATTTACATGTTGTGGTAGTTTGAATGAGTGTCCCCCATAGGCTTTAAGTATTCAGATGTTTGTCTCCAGTTGGTGGCACTGTTTTTGGAGGCCTTAGAAGGTGTGGCCATGCTAGAGGAAGTATGTCACTGGGGGCAGGCTTAGTGAGTTTAACAAGCTCCAGTCATCCTCTCTCTGCTTCCTGTGCTCTTTGAGAGATGTGACCCTCGGCTTGCTGCTCCAGATCCAGCCACCATGCCTCCTGCCACAATGGACTCTAATTCCCTGGAACCGTCAATCGTAAGCTCAAATAAACTCTTCCTTTTATAAGTTCCTTGGACATGGTGTTTTATCACAGCAACAGAAAAGTGACTAATACAGTTATTTGGTACCAGAGAGTGGGCTGTTGGCTGTGAAGAACCTGACCATGTGGATGTTTGGAGAAATGTGGAAGACTTTGGAACTTTGGGCTAGAAAAGCTGTTGACTACTGTAAGCAGAGTTTAACAGGCCATTCTAGTAGAAGCCTGGGAGAAAGCATTGCTGTAAAAAAATATGCTTCCAGAGGAAAATAAAGACTTAGGCAGCAACTGGGATATTTTGATAAAGAGTCTGGCAGCAGTTTGCCCACAGCCCAAATGCTTGCCTGATGCTAAGTTGAAAAGCAATGGACTAATGTCTTTGGTGGAGGATATTTCAAGACAGCCTAATATAGAAATGGTGGCGTGGCTTTTAATGGTGAATATTATACAGATCTACAGTGAAAAAGAGCAAATGGAGCAGAAGGGAATGCAGAATGTACAGTTTGGATCTGAAAAGTACACTAGGAAGATTAAAGGTGTGGCCAAGGCATGTGAAGGAGAGGCTCCCTTTCATAAGGAGACTAAAGTGATTAAGGAGAGGCCTGGAGACTTACAAGTAAACAAAAGAATCAGAACCTTCAGGGCAAGACCACACCCAGCTAATCCTCCAACAAGTCCTGGGCAGAGAAAAATTGCAAATGTGGTTAAAGTAGGAGAGAATCCATCTCAAACTTACAGCCAGATTCGGCAATTTCATTCACATGGTGCTGGGCTTTAGAGGCATGAAGTTTGCAAGAGTGAAGGGGTCATCAGTTCTTCCTCCACGGTTTCAGAGAGCCACAGAGGCTAGGCAGAGTGCAGCAGGGGTGTCCCTGAATAAAGAAGGCCCTGATATGCCATTGCATGAAGCTGTGAATGTGAAGCCTGGTTGGCAGCAGAGACCCCAAGAAGACATTCGAGATGCCAGAGCTGTGAGATATTTGCCAAGGAGAGCTGCATACAGGGAGTGGTACTGGCCTAAGAAAGAGATGTTTGTTGCAAGCAAAGCTGTAAGAGCTGAGCCATCTAAGCCCTTTGGAAGTAAAGTCCCAGAAGTCGAACCTGGAGCTACTGGACTTGGAGTTTGCCCTGCTGGTTTTCAGTCTTGTTTTGGTCCAGTATTTCCTCACTATGCCTCTATTCCTCCCTTTTGGAATGGGAATGTGTGTTCAGTTCCACTGTACGTTGGGAGTTTGTAATTTGCCTTTTGATTTTACAGGAGCTTACAGTTAGGAGATTGGCCTGAGTCTCAGAAGAGACTTTGGACTGTAGACTTTTGAATGGCATTGAAACTGGTAAAGACTATGGGGACTTTTATGGTTGGACTAAATGCATTTTGCATTTTATATGGTGAGGAGCCTATGGGGGCCAGGGAGTGGAATGTGGTGGTTTGAATGAGTGTCCCCCATAGGCTTTGGGTGTTCAGACATTTGTCTCCAGTTGGTGGCACTGTTTTTGGAGGTCTTAGAAGGTATGGCCGTGCTAGAGGAAGTATGTCACTGGGGGCAGGCTTAGTGAGTTTAACAAGCCTCGTGGTCTCCAGTCGCCCTCTCTCTGCTTCCTGTGCTCTTTGCGAGATGTGACCGTCGGCTTGCTGCTCCAGATCTAGCCACCATGCCTCCCGCCACAATGGACTCTAATTCCCTGGAACCGTCAATCGTAAGCTCAAATAAACTCTTCCTTTTATAAGTTCCTTGGTCATTGTGTTTTATCACAGCAACAGAAAAGTGACTAATACACATGTATAAGTTGGACTTAACTCACTCAAGAGCAGTGTTCTAGGAATCTATTTCTTTTGCTCTGAGTTTGGCCTGGCTGGTGACATGTCCACGTTTGTCAGGACCACATGTAGGCACCACATTAAATGTGTTACAGCTATTCACGCTAGAGTTGGTAAAACCAACTCCCCTGTTGAACTCCTTTCTTCTTCCAAATAAAGATCCTGAGTTCCCATTGGGAAACTCTGACAGGGCTGACAGGGTATGAGACAAACCTTGTCTTACAAGGGGAAAATATTAGCCCAAAATAAGGTCGACAAAAACACAAGATCTAACAAGCCTTTGTCCCTGTGACACCATGGAGACTGTTTCCTTCTGTTTGTTTTTATCCTCCAGCTTTAAAGGATTGTTTCTGGGCATTCTGGTCCTGTTGAATCACGGACTTTTCACACAGTTGATTTGGTTCTTCGCAGTTTATATCACACTTTCATACACACTATGTCACTCTACTCGCACAGTATTTTTTAAAGGAAAATTGGAAGTAGGAAGATGTGAAGCACTACTGGTATTATATGGGGCATTCTGGACAGAATTCAAATTCTTCAACTTTAGCTCTCTACAAAGTAAGGAAACTGGATTCACCAGAGAGTAATTCCAACACAAATTATGTAGCCCTCCCTAAGATTTTATAGATATCTACTGGTAACTAGTCATGAGACCTCACCCCTCCCTGAGGATCTGTAGGTAGTTATTGGTTGTGGGGAGGGAGAGGTATTTTCTTTAGTGGTGTAGCCACTGGCAAGTTGCCCATGCTCCTGCAAGTAACCCCTCATACATGCTCCTATAAGTAATCCTAATTAAACCTATTGGTCACATATACACAAAAACATGAAAATAGAAAGGAAATAGCTGGGGAAAAGAAGGGGATGAGTGGGTGTAGGAGGGGACAAGAGAGGGTAACAATGAGTGAGTGGTAATCAAAGGAGGTAACTGCAACCTTCGTTTTGGAGGGATCTATAGGCCCAAGATGAAGATGCTCCAGATAACAAATAAAAATGTCATAATGAGATCTTTGATCCACTTGAGTTTATTTTTGTACAGGGTTAGAGGTTAATTTTGTTCTTCTACAAACGGTGATCATATTTTGCCAGCACCATTTGCTGAAGATGCTATCCTTCCTCCATTGAGGTTTCTTTGCCCCTTTGTCAAATAGGAGGTGGCTAAAATTGTATGAGCTCAAGTTTGGATCTTCAATTTTATTCCATTTTTTTGTGCCAGTCTGTTTTTGTGTCAGTAACAGGCTGTCTTTATGACTATGGCCCTGTAATATAGCTTCAAGTCTGGTAGAGCAATCCCCCTCTGTATTGTATTTTCCACTCAGGGTTGCTTTAGCTATTTGGGGTCTTTTGTTTTTCCATATGAATTTAAGGATTTTTTTTCCAAGTCAGTGAAGAAGCTCATGAGAATTTTGATTGGGATTGCATTGAATCTGTATATTAATTTGTATAAAATGGTCATTTTTACTATATTAATTTTTCAAATCCATGAGCATGGGAGATCATTTCATCTTTTGATGTCATTTTCAATCTCCTTCAGGGGTTTAAAATTTTTGTTGTAGAGATTGTTGGTATCTTTGATTAGGTTTGATCACAGGTATTTTATTATTTTTGAGGCTATTGTGAGTGGGAAGGTCTTCTTATATTCCTTTTCCACTTGTTTACTATTAGTGTAAAGAAAGGCTACTGGTTTTTCCAAGTTAATTTTGTATCCTGCCACTTTACTGAAACTCTTAATCATTTCTAGAAGTTTCCTGGTGGAGTTTTTAGCATCCCTTAGGTAAACTATCATATCATCTGCAGAAAGGTATAGCTTAACTTCTTCTTTTCTGATTAGTATCCCTTTAATTTCTTGTCTTATTGTCCTAGCAAGTATTTCAAGCACTATGTTGAAGAGGAGTGGTGATAAGGGGCAGCCTTGCTGG
This sequence comes from Rhizomys pruinosus, assembly GCA_009823505.1. Classification (NCBI taxonomy): domain Eukaryota; kingdom Metazoa; phylum Chordata; class Mammalia; order Rodentia; family Spalacidae; genus Rhizomys; species Rhizomys pruinosus. The sequence goes on from VZQC01014421.1 coordinate 1,644,573, forward strand.
GTTCCTGCCTTTAAGGGAAATGGTTCCAATTTTTCTCCATTTAGGATGATGTTGGGAGTATGTTTGTTATATATGGCTTTGATCATGTTGAGGAATGTTCCTTTCAGTCCTATTCCCTCTAGGACTTTAAACATGAAGGGATCTGGATCTTGTCAAAGGCTTTTTTCTGCATCAATTGAGATGATCATGTGGTTTTTGTCTTTCGGTCCATTTATGTGTTTTATATTTATTGATTTACATATGTTGAGCCATCCCTGCATCTCTGGTATGATTCCAACTTGATCGTTATGGATGATATTTTCAATATGGGTCTGTATGTGATATACAGTTTTTGCATCTGTATTCATTAGTGAGATGAATCTATAGCTTTCATTTTTGCTTATATCTTTGCCTGGTTTTGGTATTAGAGTGATACTGGCTTCATAGGAGTTTGGGAGAATTCCCTCTGTTTGTATCCTTCTGAACAGTTTGAGTAGCAATTGTTTAGGACCTCTTTAAATGTTTTATAGAATTCTGCCATAAAACCATCTGGACTGGAGCTTTTATTAGTTGGGAGGTTTTTAATTACATCTTCAATTTCCTCAAATATTATGGGTCTGTTTAAAGTCCAGATGGTTTTAGTGGAGTATAGGTCATAGATCCATATGACTGTCTGGATCTTTTATTTGTCTATTGTGATGCTTCCCCTTTCATCACGAATACTATTGATTTGGAGTTGCTCTCCCTCACTCTTTTTTTTTGGTTAACTGGGCTAGAAGTCTGTCTATTTTGTTTGAAACCCTGAAGGTGATAGAAGAAAAAGTTGGAAACAACCTACAAGATATAAGCATAGGAAAAGACTTTGTAAATAAGGCAGCAGCTGCACAAGAAATAAGGTCAACAGTCGACAAATGAGACCTCATCAAACTCAAAATCTTCTGTACAGTGAAAGAAAACAATCAAGGAAGTGAAGAGAAAACCCACAGAGTGGGAGGAAATCTTCACTGTGATACATCTGATAGAGCATTAACATCGAGAATATATAAACTACTCAATAAATAAAGAAGTAAGAAAACAAATGACCTACTCAAAAGATGGAGTAAAGACCTGAACAGAGACTTCACCAGTGAATAATTAAAGATGGCTGAGAAACATCTTAAAAAGTGTTCAACGTCATTAATAATTAAGCAAATGCAAATTAAAACCACTCTTAGATATCATCTCACTCTAATACATCTAGCTAAGATCAAGAAAACAAAAGACATCAAATGCTGGAGAGGTTGTGGGGAAAAGGGAACATTCATCCACTGCTGGTGGGAATGTAAACTTATACAACCACTATGGAAAGCAGTGTGGAGAACCCTTAAAAGACTCAAAATGAGCCTACCACCTGACCCAGTCATACCACTCCTGGGTATATAGCCAAAAGACTCATCCTACCACAAAGATACATGCACATCCATGTTTATTGCAGCTTTCTTCACAATAGCAAAGAGTTGGAACCAACCCAAATGCCCCTCAACAGAGGAGTGGATGACAAAAATGTCGTACATCTACACAATGGAGTACTACTCGGTGGTAAAGAAAGATGACATCATGAAGTTTGCAGGTAAATGGATGGAACTTGAAGTCAATATACTAAGTGAAGTAACACAGTCCCAGAAAAACAAAGGCGAATGTTTTCCCTCATTTATGGATGCTAATACCAAATCCCCAGATGAAAATCAAGCTGAACAACATTATTGTTATATTTCTGTTTATTTGAAAGCAACTATGTTGTTATAATGTAAATCTCTCAATGGGCTCTAGAATCCACCCACCACTTATTTTCAGACTCTGTAATTACTGTATATGGGTGGAGAGTATATATCCATATTTTACAGTAATATAAAATTAATGGAGGAAAATGTGAATTCCTAAGCATAAAAAAAAAGACTGAGAGAAAGATACAGAACAGTTATGGCATAATGCATGACCTGGGGTGGGGGGAAGGGAAAAGGGAATATGCCTAAACTGAATTGAAAAATGATGTCTGAAATACACAAAATATCAATAAAAGTATTAAAAAACTTTTCAAATGAAAATAAACAGAATCAATCAAAAAAAGAATAAGTAACACATAAAAAGAATGCACAGCAAAGAAGATACATTTTTATTAAGAGATAGTTTCAAAAAAGCAATTAAAATAGTAGGCATGTTTTTTTCTAAATATAAAAAAGAAATAATGAAACCCATTATTGTGTAATTAATATGTACTAATAAAAGAGGGTTTAAAAAGAGAACAATAAGCTAGAGAGATGGCTCAAATGTTAAGAGCACTTGAATGTTCTTGCAGGCCGACGACCCAGGTTCAATTCCCAGCACTCATATGGCAGCTAACAATGTCTATAACTCCAGTTCCAGCAGAATTCAACGTTCTCTTCTGTCTTCTGCAGGCATTACAGGACATGGCCACACATACATACATGTAGTTAATACATTCATATCTATAAAAATTAAAAGAAATAAAATTTAAAAAGAAAACGAAACCTCATTATGATGAAGTATCTCAGTTAAACCGTGGCTGGTGAGATTGCTCTGTAAGTAGAGGTGCCTGCTGCTGAGCCTGACGTGAGTGCAACCCTTTTCAGGCAAAAAACATGTCCCAAGTTACCTTCTAAACATTGTAAAGTAATTTAAGTGATATAAAGACATGCCATTGGTCCATTTAGAGTTTGGGAACACGATCATTTATTTGTGCTCTTATCTACTATTCCTCAAAACCTTAGAACTCTCATTCCTTCCTGTGACCTCCAGTTCAACTTTGCACATACCAGGATGCAGAAGGCACCTATGTGTTCCATCTCCCGCACTGAACTGCTCATTCCTCAAAGGCAGTGACTGAGCTTCACTTTGCTTTACATCTCCTCTGCATATAACTGAACAGTTTGTCTTGCCCAGTAGGTGCTCAATCAACAATGAGTGAATGATAATCAAAGGAGATAATTGCAGCTTTCACTTTGGAGGGAGCCATAGGCCCAAGATGAAGACGCTCCAGATAACAAATTGACACACAGAGGCAGCAGATGGTGGTGAAGTTTAGCTTCAATGTATGACCTGTATTCTGAGACACATGGTGGCAGAGGGGCATGCATTCAGACTGCTCCCTCTGAAACTGTAAAGCCAGCATAAGAGAATAGGCAGTCAGATTTATCAGGCAGTATGCCCACACAAAACACTTGTAAATTGTAAAGCCTCAAATAAGTGACCTGTTTATCCAAAGTAGGCAAACTGGCCACCCCCAAATTATGGCCAATTTTTCTCCCTTTAATCCTAGCACTTGGGAGGCAGAGGCAGGCGGATCTTTGTGAGTTCAAGGCCAGCCTGGTCTACAAAGTGAGTTCCAGGACAGCTGGGGCTACAGGGAGACCCTGTCTCGAAAAGACCAAAAAGAAAAAAAATAATATATTTTTATTGATTTTTTAAGAATTTCATACAATGTATTTTGATCATATTCAAACCCCCTTCCCCATCTCACCACTGACCTTACCCCCCCTCAACTTCATATTTCAAGCCTCTATTATGATTTTTAACACTTGTCAAAACAGGTCTAATTTGTGTTCCCCAAAACCCTTGGGTGTGGGGCCATCCCCTGGAAGCTGGTCAACCTATCAGGCATCACATCTGTCCTGGTTTGTCTTCCATTGCTGTGACAAAACACTCTGACCAACCAACTTGGGGAGGAAAGGGTTTATTCAGCTTACATCTCCTGGGTCACAGTTTATCACTTAGGGAGCCCAAGGTAGGAACTCAGGGCAGGAACCTGGAGACAGGAGCTGAAGCACAGGCCATGGAGGAGTGCTGGTTACTGGCTTGCTCACTCCTCTGGCTCATGCCCAGCCTGCCTTCTTATACCATACACAACCACCTGCCCAGGGTGGCACCACTCATTGTGGGCTGGGCCCTTCCACACTGCTTGGCCATCAAGACAATACTCCACAGATGTGGCCACAGGCCAATCCAATGGAGCCAATTCCCCAATTGAGGCTCCCTCAACCCAGGTGTGTCAAGTTGACACTAAAGCTAACATCCTTAAAGAAAATTGAGCCTTCCTCTCCCAGCAGCTATCAGTTGCCAGTATTTCCTCAGCTAGAGTTTCCTGCCTACCTCCTCCATCCATGGAAGGTCTTTGTCTGGCCTGGACATGAACAATGGTTCTTATGCATGATGTCACAAGCATTGTCAGTTCATATGTGTAACTGCTCTGTTATGTTTGGAAAACACAGTTCTCTTGTAGTTGTTTTACAATCTTTCTGTCTCCACCTTCAAAATGATCCTTGAGCCTTGGGAAGAGGGATGAGAAATAAATGTCCCATTTAGGACCCAGCACTCTCCGGTCTCTTATTCTCTGCATAGTGACCAGTTGTGGATCTCTATGTTACTTTTCATCTACTGTAAGAAAAAGCTTCTGTGGTGAGAGTTGAGAGATGGACTAATTTATGTGAACAATAAGTCAATACTATGTCCATTAGCAGGATAACTGTAGTAGGTTCTCACCCATGGCCTGTATAACCATAGCTCCTTGGCCCTGATAACGATGACAGGTTTGGGCTCCATCTTGTAAAGTAGGCATTAAAGCCAATTAAAAAGTAGCTGGTTACTCCCATAATATTTGTGCCTCTATTACACCAGTGGGCACATCTTGCCAGGCCAACTGTGTCAGCTTCCAAGGTTCACAGCTGGGTCAGGTAGATGATTACTTTTCTCTTCAAGTAGCATGCATAGCTACTTCTAGCACTATGAAAGCCATCCAGTAGTGATGAAGCTTCAAGCTCAATACCAGCTTGATTTCTCCATCTTTGCTCTGTTTCATGTATATATTTTCTTCAACAATAGGTTCTTTACCATCAAGTTCTGGGAGATGACCAAGAGAAATGGCTATATACAGTATTGTGTGAAGGTGTATGGGACCCCCCACCCCCATCCCACCCCCGGCAGGCAACAACTCCAAGCAAGCAAGCCCATTCCTGCCACTGAGCTTTTAATTAGTTAGCCCGTAGGGGCTAATGAATTTGTTGTCTGGTAGGGGCATTGTCCCCCTATTGTAGGCTAACTCCACTTAAATTTTTAAAATATGCTATATGTGGGGCTGGAGAGATGGTTCAGCAGTTAAGAATGCCAACTGCTTTTGCAGTGGACCCAGGTTTGATTCCCAGCACCCACACGGTGGCTAAGAACCATCTTTAACTCCAGTTCTAGGGGAATCCTACAGCCTCTTCTGACCTCTGCAGGATTGCATGACACGGGTGCACCAACCTACATGCAGACAGAACACTCATACACATAAAAAATAATAAATAAAAATGGTGTATGTATATATTTTAAGAAGTTTCTATAGTACCAGGTTTCCATATGACTTCTACTAAAGGCCTTTATTCATCCCTTCTCATACTCCCTCCTATAACTTGCCCTCCCATTCCCTACCCCATTTAACCCTTTCTATCCATTCTTTCCTTTACTGCCTTTACACCACTGTATTCTATTTCCCCTCCCAGAAACCCTTCCTCATGTTCCCTTACTAGTTTCCTGACCTGTATGGATTTTCCAGTTGAAACACATGTGTATATAGATTCAAAGTTAGAATCCACTTATGAAAGAGAATATATGATGATTGCCTTTCTGGGCTTGGGTTGCCTTACTTAGGATGATTGTTATCAGTTCTAGCAATTTACTTGGGAGTTTCATAATTTTGTTTTTCTTAGCAGAGTTGAAAAATATTCCACGATGTAAAAACACCATATTTTTATTATCTCAAAGAAAATAGCCTGTTTACTCAGAAGCTAAAAATTATTTGTGGACTAGCTTTCCAATTATGGACTATTTTATTTTATATTAAGAAGGTTACACAGTCTCTTTAGCAACATTAGAACACCATGAAGCCATTAATTTTAATTTAAGAAAAGGTCTAATTTATATTCCTGATTGATCTGATTTCTATGGAGAATTCTTATTGGAAGAGGTCAACAGTGGACTCAACAAGAACTCATAGTAAGCAGTTGTCACAGGCAAAGCTGTTAGCAGTGATTTGGGCGTTTGGCAGCAGGTATGAGAGAGAATTTTAGGGAATCAATAAAATAGAAATTGATGGTGAAGGGGGCTGGAGAGAGAGCTCAGAAGTTTAAAAGTAAAAAGCAAAAGAGTTATACTATCTGCCATTGTTGGAGTACCCAGGCTGTATCATGGGACCAGTACAGATCAAAACAGGATGTGGTGCTTACTGGACCTCATTTGGTGACCATGGGAAGGGAAAACTCCAGTGTGGAGCACAAGGGCAGACAGAACTGATGGTTGTTTGGGCTTGTCAAGGAAGAGCCTTCAAACATGACATCTTTCAGCCTAATAAAGAAAAAAAGTCATAAGCTGAAGGTGCTAAAACCTATGATATATGTGGCATGCATATATGCATATTTTGGAGTGGTGCAAATTGCAAGGAATAACAACAACAACAACAACATCAGACTGGGTAAAAGAACTGACGGAAATGGTGAACTGCTCAAAACAGTAAACTTCTGTATCAAAAATTTTAAAAGAGACTGAAAAAAATAAAAAACATGTTTGGCAGAATGCATGAGCTCTGGTGGAGTGGGGTGGGCAAGAAAGGGGGCACAGGTCTAGATTTGATGGGAAATTTTGTATGAAATGCACAGAGCTTCAATAAAAATTGGCTTAAAAAAAAAGAAGTTTAAAAGTGCACACTGCTCTTGCAGAGAGCCCAAGTTCAGTTCCCATCGTCCATTTCTGGCAGCCTGTAGTACTCATGTGCACATACTCTCCACACATACACATAATTAAAAATAAAATGCATTTCCAATAAAAGAGAAATTAGTGATGGATTCCATAGAAGTATGAAGAAGAAGAAAGCCGAAGATGACCATGATGACTTTCTTTGGAGAGTTGGATGCTTAGAAATAATATCTCTCCGTGACATTGCACGACACGGGTGCACAAACTTGCATGCAGACAGTACATTCATACACATACAGAAATAAATAAAATTTTGTAAAAAAAAAAAAAAAGAAATAATGTCTCAATCTTCAGAATGAGAAGACCAGAAGGAAGAAGATCGAGAATTGTTCTGTTCATGTTAATTTTGAAATGTATTTTGGTGTAAATGGCTATATTAATTTATCGTTTTAGAGTTCAGAAGAGGTTGTGGTATACGAGTCTAATAGAATTAATTAAGATCCGCTGGCCATCTAGTGTTTAAACATAGGAGATGAGCTTCTGAGGAGCAATCCATATTCGAACCAGAATAGTCTCCAACAGAGTAATATGATGACCCTCTGCTCTACTGAGATTTTCATGCTGTAATCTATAAAGAACACAGACAAGTCTCAGAGGCCAGCATGCCTTGGGACTGGCACCCGAACTCAGTGAAGACTACCACATTTCTCACAGCTCCAGCACAGCCTTGTCCTGACCTCAGGATGGTTCTGCTGGCAGCCCACCTGCTGTGTTCTGTCCATCAAGATGATGAAGAGACTGGTTTCCTGGTCTTCTTTCATGACTGGCTTGATGGTTTTTCTTCTGGAAAGATGCTACCTCCACATAGAGTTGATTGGTTAAGTAGCTTGGGAGATGAGGCTGTTTTGGAAAAGCCAATTATAGAACAGCTTTAATAGACTGGGGAACATTGGACAGATTTGCCTTTATTCCCAAGACACTATACGGATTAATCACATATTGTTTGCCTTGGTATATTTCAGGCTGGAGACAAAAACCAACAGATAAATAGGCTCTGAATTAGTTACCCCATGGCACCTCTTCCTTTCTCTCCCTCCCTCCTTTCCCCCAGCCACTTTCTCAGTCCTTTCTGTCTCCCTTCCCCTCTTCTGAACATTTGTTTCTCCTCAAATATCTATGTTGAGTTTCCAAGCTCAGAGTGATGGAATTGGGAGGTCAGGAGGTCCCAAAGACACGGCCTTCTTCTGAAAGAGAATGAGTGCTTGTTCGGTTCTGTAGGACAGAAAATTAAGAAGTAGACCCTCAGTAGACTCACACTGTGATTATGTAGATGCAGAACTTCCCAAATGCCAGAACTGTATGAAATAAGTTTCTCTTCTTTGTAATCACCCAGTCTAAGGAATTCTGTTATAGGAGCTAGAACGGTGTCAGTGTCATCCCCCTTCTTCCCCTCCCTTCCTGTCGTCCTTCTTCCTTTCCTCCTTCTCTCCTTCCTTTTGTCCTTCTCCCCCTCCTCTTCTTCTTCCTCCTTTTCTACCTGGTCCTCCTCTTCCTCTTTCTCTCTCTCGCTTTCTCATAGGAAAATAGATGTACAAGAATAGAGAAGATACATCTTATAAAAGTCTGAGTAACAGCTTCCATAAGATGAAGTGGTTTCTCTTTCAGAAATCAAACTTTTTTTTAATTTTTTTATTATTATTTATTTTTGTATGTGTATGAATGTATTATCTGCATGCAGGTCTGTGCACCCATGTCGTGCAATGCCGAGGAGGTCAGAAGAGGGTCTCAGATTCCCCTGGAACTGGAGTTCTCCTGGAATTGGAGTTACAGACGGTTCTTAGCCGCCATGTGGGTGCTGGGGATCGAACCCGGGTCCTCTGCAAGAGCGTCGGTGCTCTTAACCGCTAGGCTATCTCTCCAGCCCCCCAGAAATCAAACTTATTAATGTAAACTGCTTTAAGCAGCTTTGTGTTATGAAAGCAGTAACTTCCAAGCCTAAGGTGAAAAATTGACTAACAGAGGAATATATGTACAGAGGCTTAGAATCACCTCATAATTCAATCAGGTCTTTTGTTATAGGATACAAATTTTAGACAGCTGCCTACCAAGTTACTTAGAAAATTAACTACCAGTTACTTGAACGTAGACAATTCAATCTTATTTGGTTTTTATCTTTTGCCATTGGATTGGTAATATAATTGCCACAGATATATGCTATAGTGACTAACATCATGTTTTCAGTGTCTGAGTTATGAAGCTAGGCATGCATTTCAAGAGAAAATAGTGGCCTCTATCTCATAGCTTTGTTCCATCACTAAAGTAATTATGGAGTATTGGTTTGCAAATGTGTTTGTCTTTTATTGGATATTGATCTAGAATATCTTTCAATGCAGTAAAAGTAGTAGATGCATAAAAATACCCCAAATAAGGAGATCAGAGATCCTTAACAGTAGTCTGAAGTTCTTCATTCCCATCTCACCACAGTTCCTTCTGTAACTTTTGAAATAAAATAAAAATTATTTTGATGAGTTGTAGTAAAAGAAGACATAATGTGTTAAATAAATATATGTAATACTGAAACAATAATAAGTAAAAGGGAGCATTTCAGCATTATAATCCTCATTTAAAGGGCAATAGTCATAAAAACAGTCTGGTATTGGCACAAAAAAGAGACCTGTAAGTCAATGGAACAAAATTGAGGATCCAAACCTCAGCACATCCAATTTCAGCCACCCCACATTCAACAAAGACACCAAGAAGACTCAATGGAGGAAAGAAAGCATCTTTAGCAAGTTATGTTGGCATAACTAGATCACCACTTGTAGAAGAATAAAACTAAACCCCTATCTCTTGCCATGTATAAAAATCAATTCCAAATGGATCAAAGACCTCAATATGAAACCTAAAACTCTGAAAATGACAGAAAACATTGGTAGCAACCTACAAGACATAGGTGTAGGAAAAGACTTTCTAAACCAGACAGCAGCTACGCAAAATATAAGTTCAAAAGTTGACAAATGGAAACTTATTAAACTCAAGAGCTTCTGAACATCGAAAGGAACAATCAGTGAAGTGAAGAGAAAACAAAGTGGGAGGAAACCTTCACCAGTGATACATCTGACAGAGCGATAACATCTAGCATATATAAACTACTCATAAAACAAAGGAGAAAGAAAACAAATGACCCACTCAAAAGATGGAATAAAGAGCTGAACAGAGACTTCACAAATGAAGAAGCAAAGATGGCTGAGAAACATCTTAAAAAGTGTTCAACATCATTAATAAGTAAGGAAATGCAAATTAAAACCACCTTAAGGTTTCATCTTACTCTGGTAAGACTAGCTATGATCAAGAAAACAAAGGATACCTAATGCTGGAGAGGTTGTGGGGAAAGGGGAACACTCATCCACTGTTGATGGGAATGCAAACTTGTGCAACCCCTATGGAAAGAAGTGTGAAGAATTCTCAAGAAACTGAAAATTAGTCTACTACCTGACTAGTCATACCACTCCTGGGTATATACCCACAAGACTCATCCTATCGCAGAGATACATGCACATCTATGTTTATTGAAGCTCTCTTCACAACAGCAAAGAGCTGGAAGCAACCCAAGTGTCCCTCAACTGACAAGTGGATAGAGAAAATGTTGTACAACTACACAATGGAACTCTATGCAGCAGTCAAGAAAGATGACATCATGAACTTTGCAGGTAATGGACCTACAAGCCATTATGCTAAGTGAAGTAACACAGTCCCAGAAAAACAAAAAAGGAATGGTATCCCTCAATTGTGAATGCACCAATTCTCTCTCTAGAAGACAAACTGAATAATTCCTTTTTTATTTCTTTATTTCTTAGTAAATATAATATCTAATGTTACTCATCAACTTGCTTTGTAATGTAGGAAAGTAAAATAACATTGTTTATTTATCTGCAAACAATCCTTAAAAAAAGAAGAACAAAAGAAAACAACTTTCTGATGACCAGTTTGAGTATACACAGGGCTGCTTTACCCCTTACACTGAGCACACATACTTCAGTCCTCTGGTCCACTGAGACCTACTGAAAGCTCTCTCACTCTATACACTCTCTCTGAGGGCCCCCACTCTAGCCCTCTCTTACTCGAGCTCTGAGCTTATCTCAATGCCTGAACAAGTTATATTGTGACTTATTTCTTGACATTGATTTTTTTTATTCCCTAAACTGTGACTGAATCAAAACCCAAATTTATCTTTAATTTCTGTATTCTCAGGGTATGAACTATATGTACAACATTAATTTGTATGTAAAAATATTAAAAGAAAAATCCCCAGTCATTTTTCTATTGTAAATAATACGGTATAGAAATATAAATGACAAAAAACAATGTGGAAAACAAAATCACCAAACTCCATCCCTGAGTGATGCCAGTTGTGAGCAATGTGCTGAAGTTTCCCCGTAGTCACATGGACAGTGTCAGGAGGCATACTGGCACAGAGCTCAGAATGAAACCAGCCCATTTCTCTGATCCCTGAAGATCTCCAAGGTTGACAACCTGAGACAGATGGTCTGTTTCAAAGGCTCCAGTGTGAGGCCAGAACCTCGACATAGGAGTGCCTTCTCCTTGCCAGGGCTTCATCTGGGCCCCTGCAATGCAGCCCGAGAGCCTCACTGCCAAAGGAGCTCTGATGGCAACTGGGGGTGGGGTGTTCTGGCTGGAGGACAGATTTGAGCTTGGCATGATGACCTTGAAGGTGTGACCTGGGCACAGATCTGGATGGAATGGAACTCTTCCAGTGGGTTGTGTGCTGGCTGAGCCTGGTAGACCTGGCTGGGGGCAGGACAGCTTCTGTTTCTTTGGCACAATCCTCTCTGCTTCAGCATTTCTTTTCCCATTAATCACATTATGAAGGTCTGAGAGGCTCCATTTGCTTTAAAAATATGGTTGCTGATAACATAAGGAAGGGTCATGGTAAAAGATGTTAAAATGACTAACACGTTCATGAAGATGATCAATTTCTAGGGCTTTTGTTTACTGATGTAATTCCTTATTGACAACATAAAATAGGACTCTATGAATTTTCAAGATACACAATAACATAGAATCTTTCAATAACTTTCTAGAAAAATGTGATTAAGGAAGTTTGGGGAATTGCCACAAGTACCTCTGCTTTTTATGGGATCTGTAAGGCAGTCAGATGCTGGAGTGATAACCTACAAATCTGTGGTTTCTATGTTTAGAAGACGTGCTATTTGTGAATGTTTACCACAGTGCTTAAGTGCAGTCAGTTCTCAGTAACTGGCTGCATAATCGCACTCGGAGCCTCAAAACCATGAAAACACTGGACAGTGTGGACTTTCTGCACTCTTTTTTTTTCCTTTTCGCTAATTCTTAAACTTATACAAAAAAATTTCAGGAAGCCACCTCTGACTTCTGCACACCTGGCCTTTAGTTTGCACGCAGACCTTTCTAACGTAACGTACCTTCTCTGCTCCGGAAGTTAGACCATTGTATTCTCTGATCTTTTCTTATGCGTTGTCACCCTAAACTATATTAAATTACTCATTTCTTAATGCAGTCCTAAATAATAGAATTCACGTGGAGTTGAACATCAAAAAATTGAGACCAGATGTAGCCCTGGACCAGATTATCCGATTTAAATTACATTTTGTATATGGTACCATATAAGCGTGTTTTTTACTTTGATTATATGGAGGTTCAAGCACCATGTCTCAAAAACTCATTTTATTATACCACTAATTCATTCAATTAAAATTCAGAAATAATGAAAAAAAGTATGTAGAAACTCTTCATTTTGTAGTCCTTTTACTTGAGCTCATTCTGCATTTATGAGTGGTGCTGCTGAGTGCCTCTAAGGAGAACACCGAACCACAGGACCCAGCTTGATTTCCTCATCTTGAGCATCACAATTTTAATTTTTTCCATTTCAGAAATCTGAAAAGTTACTCAACATATTTTCCACTTGGTTTTGGTGAAAAAGGTAAAATTGTTGTTTTCAAGTCCTTTCTAATAGTAATATAATATTTCCATTACAAAAATGTAAAAATTTTACATTACAGTATTGTTAAAATGGAAATGAATCTAGCAATTATTTGTAAAGTATAAAATAACCATTTTGACAGCCAGATAGAAAAACAGCCTGTGGCTGTTCCCTGTTCCCTGCCATGGTGCTATGAGCTTGGCCATGTTTAAAGTATTTATTATTTTACAGCTACCTTGGCTGACTTATTCTCATAGTAAGTGCCAAAGATGGCTAAAATTTAAGTTGAATGTGAATATCTATTTGTCTAAAACAATTTTAAAATGCATTAAAATAAAAGATGTTAGAAATTTCCAGATTAACACTGAAGTAGTTGGTACTAGTTTTGCCCTTTGACCAGAAACAAGTAGAAAAATAGACAAAATATGTGGAATAACTTTTTCAGATCTTGGTCAATGGAAAAATTGTAACTGTGATTCTTGAGATGAGAAAAACAAGTAAGTTGAGTCCTGCAATTAGCCTGATTTTCTCCTTTAAAGCATTTAGCAGATTTTCTTTCAGAGAGAGAAGTTAAACAATGACAAAAGTCTTCATTTGACGATACAGAGTTCATAAAATGTGACAGTTATGTGAAAGCAGTTGAAAATCAGAGTGCACAAAATAAGACCACATTTCAGACATTAATGCCACAAATAAATTTACACATACGCGTGCTTGCCTGCCTCACTGATTCCATTGCTAAAAGCAAATTCTTTGTGCGTAAAGCTTACAAGTTTAGACTAAGTGAAGGAGAATAGCCATCAGCTAATGGTTTCCAGAGAACATACAGGGTTGAATGCCCAACCAACTACAGCCTAGAAGAACTTACTGAGTGTATGCTCATAACTACAGTCTAGAAGAACTTACGGAGTGAATACTCACAACTACAGTCTAGAAGAACTTACAGAGTGAATACTCACAACTACAGTCTAGAAGAACTTATGGAGTGAATACTCACAACTACAGTCTAGAAGAACATCTCTAGGAGATGTGTCTAGGAAATGTACTACTGTGGAAAATGAAGACTTAGATTGGATGGGAAAGGGAGGCTGGGCTGGTGGCAATTAATTGCTGTAACTCTGTCCTTCCAGGGCCTGTGGCAGCTTCACGTTCTCTTTCAGCATCATTAGGTGCTGAAGCCCTTGAAGGATGAACTTAATGCTATGGGAATTCTGCCACTTGGCAAGCACTGACATGGGTCTTGGGTCTACCACTCCATTAGAACTATTGACGCCATTCATGTTAATTTTTGTTACACATCTTACAAAGGGGGTTGCTTCTGGGTATTTGGGTCCACATTCTATTTTAAGGCTATATATCGGTTTTCTTTTTTTTAATTTTTTAATTTATTTTTGTATGTGTATGAATGTACTGTCTGCATGTAGGTCTGTGCACCCGTGTCATGCAATGCCACAGAGGTCAGAAAAGGGTGTCGGATTCCCTTGGAACTGGAGTTAAAGACGGTTCTCAGCCACCATGCGAGTGCTGGGGATGGAACCTGGGTCCTCTGCAAGAGCAGTCGGTGCTCTTAACTGCTAGGCCATCTCTCCAGCCCCCTATATTGGTTTTCATAAATTCTTCTTGGAGGCCCAATTATTATCCCTGTCCATCTTGTAAGGGTCATGTCTTCCTCATCTTCCAGACCCCAGCTAACAGTGTCATCTCCTCCTCCTTTCTGGCCTTCTTCCAGTTCTTCTAACAGTCCAGAAATCTTGAGGGACTTTTACTCTCGAACCTGTGGTGGCTGCCATCTTGTGTTGCTGTCATTCCACTAATTGCTTTCAAATTATAAGAAAGATCTACATGTTTTACAAGGACTGACCATGGAGATTAGACCCCAGCCATCCCTGCACATACACACTGACTGCAGAGCTGTCTCTGTATATGTTCACATGTCCTCTCATGGCCCTTCCCGTCTGCATGATCCAGCCCCATGTGACACCACTTCTTCTGTGGCCTGTGGTCCCTATTGCCATACCTCCACACACACTCAAGTCTCAAGTTCATCACAGAGCATGAGCCAGTTCTGACAGAAACCATATTTGTGGTGGTAACTCTCCGTAATGTCTGTGAAGGTGTCTGCACCCCAAGGACTCAGCTTCCCTCTAGGAGTGTAGCTCCTTAAATAATGTCAAGACTCAGAACAGCCTGGCTTGATGATGTTGACAGACAACAGATAATCATTAGAAGTTTCAAGCTGTTCTAGTCAGACAATCTTGTGTGTGGATGAGACATTCACCAGACATTTGGACAATTCTCTTGGTTCTTGCTCTTTTGCCTGCATAACAGATCTTTAACTCTGAAGTATGTATGCAGATGCATCCTCAACACACCATCCTTATACATTTTCCTCTACTTAAAAGCCTTTGGCTTTCATCAAGTTTATGAAATCACTCTTCTTGCAGCCTCCCATCTCTCTAAGTTCCTGCCCACTAGCCTGTCTACACGATGTCTGGGAAGAAGATCTTTAAAAATAGCATTGTGGGGGGCTGGAGAGATGGCCTAGCGGTTAAGATCGCCGACTGCTCTTGCAGAGGACCCAGGTTTGATCCCTAGCACCCACACGGCAGCTGACAACCTTCTTTAACTCCAGTTCCAGGAGAATCTGACACCCTCTTCTGACCTCCACAGCATTGCATGACACGGATGCACAAATCTGCATGCAGACAGTACATTCATACACATATGAAAATAAATTAAAAAAATAAAAATAGCTTTGTGGACACCTACTCCCCTATCATGATCGATACCCACATGCCATTTGTTGTCTGCACATTAGAGCTGAAAAAAGCATTGCCAAATGCTGATCCTCTTCTGCCTCACTTCTAGGCCATTCATGGAATCCCAATATAGCGTTAGGAGTTATTTTCTGGAGTGCAAAAGAAACATGAACTTGAACCCCTCCTCTATAAGTATGAGCTATTTAACTTCAAGTCATCTGATTTTTGGGGGGAGGGGTATTTTGAGACAAGTGTCTCCTTGTAGCCCCAGTTGGCCTAGAACTCTCTATGTAGACCAGGCTGGCCTTGAACTCATAGAAATCCTCTCGTCTCTGCCCCCTGAGTGCTGGAATTAAAGGCATATGCCACTATGCCTGGCTAATTCTTAAAGTTTAACTTTGATCATATGAAAAACAAGGATAATAACAGTGTTTGATGACAATGTTGTTATGAGTGACTAAAATAGTGTAAACCTGGTACTGATCACACAGAAAATACTGAATAAATAGTCCATAATACTGTCATCTCATGGGAGTGTGTCCTCATGTGGCTCTGTCTAACTAGAGTGGTCTTTCTGTGCTTCTCTCTTTAGCAAACACTTTCTCATTTCTGTGTGACTACTGCCTATTCATATCCCGGGTCCTCTGGGAAGCTTACAGACCATTTGAGCCATTCAGGATCCTGATTGCTGCTAAGCATTCATTCACCAACTGGTCTCTTCTGGCTGAAGGTTGTGGAAGTATATGCTTTCTCTGATAAACAGTGAGTAAGGTCCCACTACGTACCTGTACAGGTTGATCATTTTGGATTCTAAAATTTAAAAATGCTACGAACATGTAAGATTTTGAACACTGGAATGACACTTGAAATATTTCAGATTGGTTCTCAGATTTCACAAACTTAATTTAAAACATCTATGCAAATATTCTGGTCCCAAGTAATTTGTAGAAGAGGCACTCACTCCTTATCTCCAGAAGGTAGGACAACAGTGCTATGGATTTCCATCATCAATCCACTAATGGAAAGAATGGATGAACGTCCATTCAATCTCATTGAATAGCTCAAAGGATCCATACAATGTCACTTTAATCATGGAATTTGCAGAGCAATAGAAAATTAATCATTTATTTCCTATGAATAGAACTTGCTGAGGATACAGCTTGGTGGTATGGTGCTTATCTTACAGGAGTGATGCCTGCTCTATTCTGAGCACTCCATAGTAATGAGAGTTAATTAATTCACAGGGTGGATGAATAGAGAAATAATAAGTGCATTTCTTTCTTCCCTGTGGAATGCCTCCTAGCCTAGCTGGATTCCAACCATCTTAGTATGCCCAAAACTCCAAATTAGGATATTTCTATTGATGCTGTGCTAAGATTTTGTTGCTTGAAAATTATTATCTAGCAATTTCTTCTGAAATAAAACACTCTATCCTAGAGGGAGACTCATTAACTCTCAGGAATATATAAAACTTACAAGGAACACTTACAAGGACCAGGAAGCATAAAACTCACAAGTCTCGGGAAGTTCCTAAAGCTAACGAGCCTCCGGGACCTCCTCCCAAAGGTTATGTAAGCAGTGAAATTTTCTGGGGAAGAAAACTCTATGTCAAGATGGGTGCAAGAACTGGATCTCCAAGTTACAAATTTCATGTGTCATCATCTCTCATGCTGGGGTGAGATTTTAGTGATCCTGCTGCCTTTGAATCACTCATACTCCTACAAGTAACCCAAATAAACTCATTGGTTTGCCATGTCAGACTTGGGTGGAATCATTACTTTTGTCTGTCATGGGTTCCCTATAAGGAAGAGGTGAACAGATATTTGGTCAAATCTCCCCAGGAAGTCACACAAGTAAACGCAACAGAAAATTAGAATTATGCTGACAGCCCAGATTGAGGAGAGCTGTCATCCAGCCTGTTAAAGAAGCTCTAGACTGAGTCTCTTCTACTGCAACACAGAAAGCTCTACTAAACCTTGATTGTGGTCAGTTTCCCAACATTTATGCATGGCAGTTTGGAGAACTCTGTTTACCAGCCAGTTAAAAGCAATATGTTAGGTTAAAAGACCTATCATTAATGACTTTGAGGTGTGTCTTTCCCAGGCCTCTCTACATGCAGGCAATCCTGTGAAAACAGTTGCTGTCATTTACCACATTGTACATGTTAGATTTGAAGTGGAGAATACAGGACAAGGAAGAGACAAGGAAAGAGACCAAGTCTGACCTCAACAGATGAGACTTTATCAGCACAGTGAGAGGAGGCAAACTTCTCTCAGGATGAAGGGTGTGCCGAAGGGGAGGGAACAGGTCAGAGTTTTTATAGGGGGTTTAAAGGGATTCTATGTAAGAGAAAGTGCAGACAACTTCAAGGGAGATTTGCAGGTATAGTCATTTTTGGAGCTTTTATGGTCTCTTCTTCATGGGACTGTTTATTCTGGTAAGAGTCTACCTTCAACCATGGATGTGACTGTTTAATAAAGGTTAGTCAATCTTTTTTTTATATGTATGAGTGTACCGTCTGCATGTAGGTTGGTGCACCCGTGTTGTGCAATGCCGCCGAGGTCAGAAGAGGGCATTGGATTCCCCTGGAACTGGAGTTAAAGATGGTTCTTAGCTGCCATGTGGGTGCTGGGGATCAAACCCGGGTCCTCTGCAAGAGCAGTCGGTGCCCTTAACCACTGAGCCATCTCTCCAGCCCCCCAGGTTAGTCAATCTTAGGAAGCTTCTGTCCTCAGTCAGGGAAATGGATTGTCTGGTTCTCTGCAGCACTGGTATTCCATCATTCCAGACCCTGAAGGGAAGGAAAAGGAAGACAGAAACGGGAAAGGGGGGTTTCCCCTGGGGTTAGAGTCTTCCAGTCCTCTGGCTTCTTCCTGATGAATGGGGGTGATATTGGTTAGGGGTCAGGTGTTCTTGTTTCAGATCCGGTAGTACCTGGAATTCCCTCAGTCATGAAGATCTATGTGAGGAACTGTGTAGTGAAGGCCGGTAGTCTTTGCTGTAACTGATTAGAAAGAAATCTTAGAATGAAAAGTCAGAAATGAAAGCTAGGGCAATTATGATGATGGGCCTGATACAGATGGCCAGCCATGGCCTACAGGAACCACAGAGTGCAACACAGACTTTAACCTTTCTAGAAGCTGTTTAACATTTTCCCTCATAATACCTGATAGGTTTGCATAGAAGCAGCATGCTTCTCCTGGCATTAAATAAATTCCTTCCTTTTTTGCTGTTATAAGATCTAAACCTCTTCTGTTTTGACTACTGTGGCTGCTAAAGAATCTATTTGGGAAGCCGGGTGTGGCGGCGCACACCTTTAATCCTAGCACTTGGGAGGCAGAGGCAGGCGGATCTTTGTGAGTTCAAGGCCAGCCTGGTCTACAGAGTGAGTTCCAAGACAGCTGGGACTACAGGGAGACCCTGTCTCAAAAAGACCAAAAAAAATTTTATTTGGGATTGAGGAGCTAGGATGCTATATTGAACTAGTGTGAGGTGATCCTCAAAGTGTTTGGTGGGTTGGCTGTGCTGTATTTGTTGAAGTCCAATAGCTGTCCCTCCTCGTCTCACAGTTCCTGCCATAGTCATCCGCAATAGGAGAGGAAGCACTCCAAGATTCCTCTTAACCTGGGTAGGAGCAGGTTGGGGATTTACCTCATCAGCAGGGATAACTAAAAGGTCAGGGACCAGAAAAACAACTTGACAGGTTGGCATGTTTTCAGGCTACCAAGCGAAGATGCCTGTAGGGCAGGTGAAGCAAGTACCATTGGGAGGAGGGTTTGGGGTTGTAGCTGGGTGCAGGGGTGATGAGGACCTACACAGTCAGCATCACCCAGAGCTTGTACTGCGGGCCCTTGAAGACATGACCTGGTGATGTAGTCACTTTTTAGGGATATGTTGATTGGACTTATGCCAGGAAAGTAAGTTGGTTAGCCTGTAGGCAGATCCAACAGTCCTATCCAAGATGAGGTTGTACTTGTGATAGCATGGCATGGCTGCCATAGACGAGAGCCGGATTTTGAGTGAGGGGCAGATTGGGGTCAAAGGGTTAAGTCTGATTAATATTTTTGTTGGGAGAAGGGTCGGACCCTTTCCAGGGGTCCAGGAAATTAACTCTGCTGACCAGAAAGGAGACGTTGATTGCCTTTACAGTTAAGTGAAGAGTGGCCACTGCATAAATCGGCTAGACTCCCTTACTGCTCTACCTGTCTATGTACCAGCCAACATCAAAGTTTTGTTGCTCCCACTTGGTTTAAAGGCTGATAAAAATGGTAATGCATCTGAGTTAATTGGTGATATAAATTGCTGTTGTCCACATTAGCCTTAATTAAAAACTGTATAACAATTACTTTGGGATTGGCATAAATAAATGATCTCTATAATTTTGCTGTCATATAGTATTACCTTGTAGCAATCTCTTTCACCTATAGGATGATTTAATTTAAAAATAAAGTTTGTTTCCCAAGTTAATCACATACAGTGACCCAAAACAGCATGGGTGAATTTGATGAAATCTGTGCCTTGATTCCACCCTATAGGTATGTATAATACAACTGCTTTTTTGAGACTCATGGGTCAAAAATAAAAACCTAAAATAAAAAAGGGGGATACAGATAGATATGAAAACTTCTTGTCAAAAAACCTTGCAATCCAAATCTTAAAACTAACTACAGGAAAGGATTTGTATGTTCCAATAGGCCAGAGTACCACCAACTTAATGGCTGAGAAAGAAAATGCAGCTTTGCAGTGAGTAGGATGTACCAGAAAGTGCCAGCAGAAGGACTGACTCCTCTGGGCATTGAAGGGAAGAAATGCCTCAGATTGCTGCAGACATCAGGTCCCTCTGTGGATCCTATTAGTAACAACTATTTTTAATGAATCCTAATGAAGCTTACCTTCTAGGTGCCGCAAAGGTTTTAATACAAGAGACTTTCTTAACTCCCCCCCCATAGAATAAGGAGAAATATGATGATGATGAGGTCGTTCTCCAGCTGTAGATTGGAGCCAGCTGTTATAGAGGTATTCTCTTGTAAAATCGGTAACACTGCCTTCTTTAATTGACTAATGGACATAGAAACTGTGAAAAGGATAATTCTCTATTCAGAACCAAATATAATGCTAAAGTTTCCTTAAGCTATGCACTTAAGCAAAATATATTAATACAGGAGCTCTGACATCAACAATGGATTATTCTACCAAGGAGATGTTGGCCAGGGGATCCAAGCCCCCACAAAAGGTAAAGGCTCCTTGCCTCCAAACTGGGATATCTGCAGGAAGAGAGGTGATAAGGCCCTGCTGTTGAAGACCTGATGTAAACATGGGAAAGATGTATGGAGATCACTCTTGCAAGTATACAGATGGTCTCTGGAATGCCAGAGAGTGTTACCAAAGGCCAATAAACCAATAAAGCAAATAAAGGTCTCCTTGAGTCAAGCAAGACTCCTCTGTCAGCACCAGCTACACCTCACCTGCCTGGAAATACTGTGCAGCAGTGGCAGCCATATGTCTGTATATCCCAAATCTAATTGGCTATTAGCTCTCTAATTGGAGGAATAACCCACGGCTGGTTAGGAGATGTTATAAACCACAGGAAGACCCTGTTATACTTAACAGTAGAAAATGTAATTCATGGATTAACATACCATCCAAACATCTGTGTCTATATCAAAGTAACCTACCATAACAATTAGTACTGTTTAAATACCTGTATTTAACCTACCATAACAATTAGTACTGTTTAAATACCTGTATTTAAACAGTACTAATTGTTATGGTAGGTTACTAATATATATAATATATATTATTAATATATGTTATATATAATATATAATATTATATATTACTAATATATATAATATATATAACTACTAATATATCTAATTGCGTGTGCTTCATTAGTAGGATTGAAAGGTTATGCCTGGAAAAGCTGTCAGCCCATGAAAGAAAACAGCCAGAATTGACTAGAGACCAAGACAACAGCTTGGTTTTGCTTCTCATCCACCTGTGCCCCTTTTCTAAGCCTAGGGAACAATCTGCAGAAGAGGGGGCATGGTAGAATGTAAGGGCTGCGGTTGGGGTGAATGGTGAAACTACAACAATATAGACTGGACACTCATTTGATCAACTTGATTGAACATACAAGCCCCCCCTGCTGGATGGTGGGACCCATGAGCTGTGTGGGTTTGGGCACAACTGCTTTCAAATTGGTTTTACATGAAGGATGCTTGTACTCACAAATTATCACTTATTGTTAAAAAAAAATGAAAACAAAACAAAACAAAAAAACAGAGAAAGATGCAGAAAAGTTACTGCAGAATGCATGATCTGGGATGGGTAGGGGTGGGGTTGGAGGAAGGGAAAGGGATATATGCCTGAACTGAATTGGAAAATGATGTATGAAATACACAAAGCATCAATAAAAAAAATAAAAAAATAAAGTATTCCACAGGTTAAAAAAAACTAAAAAAAATAAAAATAAAAATAAAAGAATTCATGGAGAAATCTAGGATTTCAGCACAGGAGTGAGCTGTACTGTATTGATCTGTAGAGGAAGAGATAGTGGATAGGAAGGTAGGAGGATTAAGAGGAAGAGAGGGTTCAAAGGTGAGGCTAGGAGCTCAGAGGAATGAGTGGAGAAGTACTTGGGAAGGGGGCAGGGAGAGGAAAGCTCTATGATTCAAGAGGTCTTTGAGTGAGTGTGAAGAGAGAGGACATGGAGTGGGCTGTGGAGTAAGATTTTATTGGCTTGGGGTGTTAGGCTGCTGCTAAAGTCTGCAAGCCAGGGGCCAGCTGCTGGAATGTAGATCTAGTTGTTTAGACAAATAAATGATGTGTGAATATGTGTCTCCTACCTTCTGACAAAGAACAGTGAAGGAAGAGAAAGAAAGGATGGAGAGGATTGAGGACCATGAGACTTGAGGCCTGGGAGAGGGCCCTCTTGAACAGTTCTATGGGGACTTTAAGTATGGTAAAAGAAGAGGTTACTCCATGGGCCCTTGCCGGACGTGGTGGTGCACGCGTTTAATCCTAGCACTTGGGAGGCAGAGGCAGGGTATCTTTGTGAGTTCAAGGCCAGCCTGGTCTACATAGCGAGTTCCAGGACAGCTGTAGCTACAGGGAAACCCTGTCTCAAAAAGACAACAACAACAACAACAACAGCAACAACAACAAAAAGGTGAGCTGTGTGTGACAAGTTGGGAATCTAAATGCAGGAAAAGTTTAAAAGTCCTAGGAGGGCCATGAGGTCCCTTTTTTGTCTTGGACAAATGTATATGAGAAGTTCCTGGACCCTGGGGAGAGGAATAGAGTGATCCAGGGTGAGATAAAGAGACCTAGGTAGGAGACACTAGAAATGAAGACTTGTACTTTATCTTTAGCTACTCAGTAGCTCAAGAGTCCCAGAGTACTGAGGAGAGCCATGGAGTGATGGAGATTATCCTGGTTGTTGGGGCTGCAGAAGGAACCTAGGAGAGAGAGCTAAGGAGCCCAGATCTGTCTGCAGTGCCTGATCAAAAATGGGGGCTCTCCCAGAACCCCTGGGCTAGAAGTGGCCAAGAGAGTTTTAGGAATTTAGGGTATTGGGGTGTTCCCATGTGATGGTGGAAAATTAATGGAGAGGGAGTGGAGAGGTATGGTAAAAAAAAAAGGGTTCTTTTAAATTGAAAACTGAAAAATAAGAATATTATAGGGAATAGAGGAGAGTGTAAGGTTAGGGAATACTGGGGAAGTGAGGCCTATGGCCATAGCCTCATTAATTTTTCAGAGATCTTGGACTATGTGGAAGGATTCACTAGCTTTCTTAACTCCTAGGATAGGAATATTGTATGGGGAGTGTGTGGGGACAAAAAGACCTGCCTGGAGAAGGCAATGAATGAGGGGTTTGGGCATCTTCTTGTGTTTGGGGTTAAAGAACATTGTTCTTGTGTGATATAAGAAGAGGTAGTTTTAAGAAGATGAGGCTAGGGAGGTGATGTCAGGCTGGGGAAGGGTTAGCCATGTCCCAGCCCTGGGGTATAAACAGGGCAGCAGTGTGTGGGAAGCAGATGTGTTAGCTTTAGAGGAAATGTCTAGGTTTGGGGCTTTGGGGAGAGATGGTGTCACCTGAGTCCAGTGTTGGGAAAAATATGGAAGTAGTTTTAGGGGGTGGTATAGATGGAAACGTCATTTAGTGAGAAGGCTCTGTCTAAGGGAAGGAAGGGGGCAATTGACATCACTATGAAGGTGGGCATTAAAAGGAGGTTGCCAAATTGACAGGAGTCAGGGAGGTACTTCTGGGTCACATGGGGACCCTCAAGATTCCAACTGTAAAAGGAAGAGAAATTGTTTCCTTTTGCCATTTGGTTAGCAGGGAAAAGGAAGCCCCTGTGTCCATGACAAAAGAGACTTGTCTACTGGCCACCACCCCTGTTACCCAAAATTCAGACAAGAAGAAGCTTCCCTGAGTGGCCAGGGGAGATGGTCCTGGGCGTCCTCAGTGTAGCAGTGCCATCAGGAGCAAGGTATGGAATCATTAGGGAGAATCCCGGAGGGTCTCAGCAGGCAAGCCATGCTCTAGTAACCTCACCGTCCACAGTTAGGGAGTGCTTTGCTGGGATGTCAGGGCTTAGGACACTCATTTGCCTAATGGCCCATTTGTTTACATCTGAAGTGAGGATTTGGGGTTAGTTATGCTGATGTGGGGGATAGGGGGCAGCTCTGGAGGGCAGAGACCAGGAAAGGGAGCTCAGCTTGGCGTTCTTTTCTATCTTATTCTCGCTCTTTTTCCTGTTCCCCTTTTGCCTCCTCATCTTTGTTACTCAAGACCTTGAAGGCTGCTTTAAGGAGCTCATCCTGGGTTGTCAGAAGGCCTTTTTCTAATATCTGGAGTTTGTGACTGATGTCTGGGGCTGACTGCCTCATAAATTGAACATGGTGAAGGAGAGTACCTTCAGGGTTGCCCAGATCTACATTGGTGAATTTGGCAATGGCCTCTGTAAATCTATTTAAAAAGAGGGCTGGATTTTCTGCCAGACCCTGGATAACATGTTTGTGTTTTTCCAAATTGACCCTCAAATGGGTGTTTTGTTGCATATCCTCTGCTAAGTAAGTGATCATTAAGCAGAGGTGCTCAGGGCCTCTGCCATTTATTTGATAGTTTCAGTTCTGTTCAGTTAAAGACATAGCCTCCTCTCCCCCCTGGGGAGTGACCATCCTGTTGGTGAAGCCTTTTGGTATATTCCTGGACTGCCTTCCAAATACGATTTTTGTCATCTGCTGTTAAGATGGAAGTAAGTATGTAATGCACATCAAGCCACGTGAGAAAATAAATATGGAACAACCTGGTAAACTACATTTTGAAATGAGGGGGACTTTTTGAGAAGAACCCTAAATTTCCTGGATAGGATCCATTTCTGCAGTCTAAAAAGGGACATGGACTCTGGTGGGGCCACCCCTCCCTGCCACCTCCCTTAAGAGGAACATGTGTGCCATGATTGTGGAATGGGTATGGGGAGGAGAGTTTACAGTGGTTATTAGGAGAAGAGGATTGGGGCGCTGATGCCATGGGTGGGGGGAAATCAAGGTAGGTATGGGTGTGGAAGAGGGAAATGGAGGTGGGGATTTTGCAGGGTAGAGGCAGCCAAAAAAGAGGCCAAGGAACCGGGAGAAGGGCGAGAGATTGTAAGGGGGAGGCTCATCTTCTGGGTCAAATTCTGGGGGTGGAGGGTAGTTAGTTTTCTTTGGCTTTGGATCAGAATTTCAGCAGCAGAGAAGGATTCGATGAGCAGAGCAGGAGTTACAGAGAAAGGGTGGAGCTGAAGGGGGAAGCTTGAAATATTTGCTGTTCCTTTTGAGGAAGTTATCTGAGTTTGTTAAGATACTCAAACAAAAGCTCCAAATTTGGGCCAACAATTGCCGTTATCAAGTGTGGATTGGGGCCAAATTTGGAACAAGAGATGGGTAAAGGGAGTCAGTCTAAAATCTCCCAAATGAGTTCTTTAGGTTAGCCCAGAGACAGACTAAGGCTGTGTCCATTTGGAACTGACAATTTGGATCCCATGGTGGGTTCAAGAACAAGGGATGAATGGAGGTCAGCTTCTGCCACCGGAGGTGTTCCTGGAAGTTAGGGATTGGCCAAAAATGTGCCTGATGTCTATCAGGGGGTGGCCCCTGTCTCATAGTGCCAGGAAGGTAGAAGGATCCAATAACAAAGTGGGAAACTCCTAGAGTTTCTAGGATCTGTTTGGGGTACCTCCAAATCATGCCCACTGAATGATTACCTTGTCCTGATGTGGAGAGTGGTGGATGGAGGGAGAGGCAAGGGGTGAATAACTTGTTGTCAGGAGGTCAGAAGAAGGCTGAGGAGAAGGGTCCTTTCTTAAGGGCTTGAGCTGGATTTATACAGAACACCAAACGAAGCCTCTAGAAGAGACTTGCACCTCTCACGAGGGCAATAAGCCACAAAGAACCAGGGGCGTCCAGTCACAAGGAGTGGCCATTTAGCCTAGAAATGAACTAGGCAAATATATGTACTCCTGAAGGACCAGACTCCAAAAAGGAGATAAGGATTGCTAAGAAGGTCTCAGGAGGAGGACCCAAGGCTGCCTGAATGGGCCCTGTTCTAATTCATTTTTCCGTTGTTGTGACAAAACATTCTGACCAGCTCCAACTTGGGGATGAAAGGTTTTATTTGGCTCACATCTCTTGGGTCACAGTTCATCATTGAGGGAGCACACCAAGCAAACTCAGGGCAGGAACCTGGAGGTAGGAGCTGAAGCATAGGCCATGGAAGAATGATGCTTACTGGCTTGGTCCCCTGGCCCATGCCCAGCCTGCTTTCTTATACTGTACATAATAACCTGGCCAGGGGTAGCATTACCCATAGTGGGCTGGGCCCTCCCACATTACTCAATAATCAAGACAAATCTCCACAGACATGGCCATAGGCCAGTCCAAAGGAGCCAATTCCCCAACTGAGGCTCTCCCTCAATCCAAGTCTGTCAAATTGACACTAAAGCTGTCCAGCACAGGCCCCAAACCACCCCCTCCTCTCCATGCTTTGGCACCTAAGTGTTAAAATTCTGACCAGAGTACAGGAGCAAGAAGAGAACAAGTCTGACCTCAACAGGTGAGAGTGTGCTTATTAGCTCAGCAAGGGGCAGCCACCTTCCCATGGGATGGAGGATGTGCTACAGGCGAAGGAGCTGTGCATGGTCTTTATAGGGATTTTAAGGGGATACGTTGTAGGATAAAGTTAAGAGAGCTGCAAGAGTAATAGAGTGATGGGCAAGTTAGGTCATTCTTTGGGGGTTTTACGATCTCTTCTTCCTGGGACTGTTTGCCCCAGTAACGGTCTATCCTCAGCCATGGATATGGTTGTGTGATAACAGTTAGGCAATCTTAGGAAGCATCTATCCTCAGCTGGGGAGTGGATTGCATAGTTTTCTGCAGCTCTGGCATTGTCAGCCCTCCTGGGCTCAACATGAAGCAGAACTGCTGAGCCATTAGTGGACTCTCTCCTCCTTGTTCCGGACTGTCTCACTTACAGTTCACTCCTCCAGTCTTCTCTAGTCCATGAGATTACAGCGAGAGTACTGACTGTCAACTTGAGAGCGTCTAGAATCACACACAGTTGTGTCTAAATGTGGGTGTACCCTAGATGGGGCAGGCACCACTCCATGGCCTAGAATCTTAGATGGCGTGAAGAGTAAGCTAATTGACTGTGGACACAGTGTGACCAGCTGCCTCACCTTCCTGCTGTGATGGGTCATTGAATCGCCATGAACTTTGACTCAAAATAAACCCCTTCCTCCCTTAAGATACCTATCAGACATTTGATCACAGCCATGAGAAAAATAATACAGCCAGGTGTGGTAGAACACATCTTTAATCACAACACTTGGGAAGTAGACGTAGGCAGGTCTCTATGAATTAAAGGCCAGCCTGGTCTACGTAATGACTTCTAAGCCTTCCAGGACTATATAATGAGACCCTGTCTAATGAGACCCTGTCTCAAAACAAAACAAAACAACAAAAAAAGAATAAAATTATTTAAATCAAATCACAGACTATAAGATGTTTAGCTCTGGAAATGAATTTCTGACAAACCTAACACAGATTGAACAATATTTATCAATACTTTATGAATGGACTCACATTTCGGTAAATAACTAGATTTCAAATGAAAGAACTGAAGACTATTATCTGAGACCTTCATGAATTAAGAATTATCAAAAATATTGCAAGTGTGCACACCCTTGGAGGTAATCTTCCATTTCCTTCCTTGAGAGTCTGCAGTTGGGCACTTGCTCAGAAGATTTCTGTTGTGTCATGGCATCTGATCCTCTGTCACAGTGCCTTTCAGATGGTCAGAGTGCAAGCATTACTCCCCCTTGGGACCTAAATCAGAGTGCAGCTTAGGTCTCGAAGGGGACACATTGAGGGAAATGTCCTGGGCTGCATCCCTTGGGGCTAAGAAGTACTGTGGCTATTGCAAAATCATCCCTGGCATTCAAACTCCAAGCTACAGCATTGGCTTAGCACTTTCTTTAGTGCTATTTATTAAGAGCCTTCTTTATTACACAGGAGACGTTTGTCAGTTTAAAGAAAAACTGAACATGGTAAGGCAAGCATGCACGAAGGCCCAGACTTAGGCCTCCTCAGTGCCCTCTACTGTGTTATTTGCCATGATAGATAGACCACAGGGCTCAGGGCACAACATGATATTTAGAAAAGGAAGTTTATTTTTATTTCACTGAAAGATTGTCTTTCTTCAGCTAAAAATGTAATTTAAGATTCAGATGCAAATGGATTTATTTTACATTGTACTGTCTGTGGAGTGACTCCAGAAGATTATTTAATCTTTCCTCACACTTTCCTCAACAAATGGAAGTAACTGCATTACAGACATTGGAAGAGGAGAGGGAAGCAGAGAGAGTGGTCCGCACACTGTGGGGCTAAGGACCTCCCAAAACACTGCTGCCCTCATCCCTATGCACACCTCCCACCTCCATAACGACATCTGTC
This sequence comes from Rhizomys pruinosus, assembly GCA_009823505.1. Lineage (NCBI taxonomy): Eukaryota > Metazoa > Chordata > Mammalia > Rodentia > Spalacidae > Rhizomys > Rhizomys pruinosus. Next base: position 1,673,013 of record VZQC01014421.1, read on the forward strand.
AACTCAGTAAAATGATAAACAGTTCCAATGACATTAATTAACAATGATAAACAACAAGGGGAAGGCTCTGCTGTACAGTTGCAAAATTTTGGTTAGTTCTGTTTGAGGAGATATCAGCTAATAGTCTAACAGACTTCTCTGAAGCAGCCTAAAGTCATCAGAGTAGAAATGATAGGACTAGAAAGTGCTGGATTCGAAAAGACCCAACCAGTAATTTTGCCCGCAATCAACTATCTAACAATGAACACATGTCTTTGAATAACCCTGGAGACAACCATATAGAGAGTTGATTTCTGCACATAAACAAGTCAGGATTGGTGGTGTGTGTTTGTAATTCCAGGTCTGAGGGTGGAGAGCCAAAGGTAAGGCCAGGCACTTTTGCCAAATCAGGTAGCTCCAGGTAAAGGTGAGAGACTGTGTTTCATAAAACAAGGTGGGTAGTGCCTGGGGAAACACCCAAAGTTGGCTCTCTCTCTCTCTCTCTCTCTCTCTCTCTCTCTCTCTCTCTCTCTCCTCTTTCTACACACACACACACACACACACACACACCCCTAGAAAAGCATTTAGAATTAAGTAACTGTGCATATAAAACCCAGTTATAGGTACTAAAAGTGGGTAGATGACTTACTCTAAGAGCCTCAACCCTTTAGCAGAAGTGAGAGTCATTGGAGACCCTGCAATGTTATTCAGTGAAATTAATTTCTCCAGTACTGTGGCTATTTAAGGAAATATTTGGGAGAGAATTTTAGAGGGAAATGCAGACAATCAGTGGATCACAGGCTGGGAGAGATGATCCACTCAAGCAGGAGCAACCCATTTAATGTCTTGGTTTCCTGCACAGACTCTTACACATGGATGCTTCTGTTCACTAGTTTTCAGAGTTGGTGTCTCATGGATTTCATGAAGAATGACCTCTCTATGCAGTCAAGGAAGATCTCAAACTAGTGACCCTCTTGCCTCCACCCCAGCTATGATGTCTAGTGCTGGGAATCAAATCCAGGGCTTTATACATGTTAGAAAAGCACTCCACCCACCGAGCGAGCTACAGCCCCAGCTCCCAGCTCACATGTTCTGACCTCCAATTCCACCCCACTGCAGTTTTCCTTGTCAACTCGTCCTCCTCATAATAAACAATGTCCCTCAACAGATGAATAAAATATCGTGAACATATGCTAAGCAACAGTTTAAATTAACAAAGTTGCACTGTAGGAATCAATAACAAAAAAATCCCTAAAATATGTCACTAAACAAAGAAGAGTGGAATAAAATATAATATGCAGCGTGATATCATTTCTAAAAAGTTTTCAAGCCCCTAATTTTTTTTCTCATGATAGCAACCCTTCATTTGCCTAGGAATAAAAGCAATAAATGTATAATAGTGATTGTCTCTAGGGGAGGATCAGAGGAGATAGATTATGTTGCAATACTCAAAGGCCTCACTCACTGAAAAATATTTATAAATTTACACACAAAACTCTGGAGAAATGTGGTACATGTTTCAATCCAGTAGTTGGAAGTGATATAGAGGTGTTTGATATTTTACTTTCTCTTCTTATCAAAATGTTTATAATAGAAAAGGAAAATAGACAAATGTTGCTTGTAAGAATAAAAATGAGTTTTTTAAATGGGTGCCTTAAATTAATTTATTTTTAATTTATGTGTATGTGTGTTTGGTCTAGATATATGTAAGTGCACCAATTATGTGCAATGCCCACCGAACCAAAAAGAAAGTATTGGATCCCTTGGAACTGGAGTTATGGAAGGTTGTGAGAAACTATGCAGGTTTGGGGAAATGAAATTGGGTCCTCTGCAACAACAGCAGGTGCTTTTAACTATTGAGCCATCTTTCTAGCCTCCCAAACTGAAATTTTACTTGGCTGCAAGTAATATCTTTCTGGTCTTACCCCTTTCCTGCTAGCTGTTCCCTATGACATCTGGGATACACTGTGCCATGCATTTTGTTAAACTGATATGTGAGCCACTCTCACCTCCAGAGAAAATATTGCCCTTAGAAGAAGCCCACTAAATATTGTTGTTAGAGCCCAGATACTCATAGTTATCTGGGCTTCTTTGTAATTTTTGTTGTTTTTGAGACCGTCTTTCTGAGTAGGCCAGGTTAGCCTTGAACTTGCAATCTTTTTCTCTCAGCCTCTCAAGTTCTGGGATTACAGTGTGCACCACCACATCAAGCTAGATGTATGTCTTGCAAATATAAATGGAGACACGGTAACAGTAGCCTCCTCTTCTCCCCGTGGGGACAGAAGTGCAGAAAGGAAGCAAGGACTTGATTCCTTCTGTTCACAGTGTATCTTTGAGGGAACTCTCCAGAGTCTTTGTGAAATGTGCCTATAGTGGCCACGCTGCTCCTCAACAGTTCGTCAGGTTATATCATCATCAGTGTCTTCCAAACACCCTCCAAGCTGGCTGTGAGATGGCCTCCAACCCCCTGTTCCTGTTTCATGGTTTTAACATTCACCTTACTAGCTTGATCATGTGTCTATCAATGTTTCCATGGGTGTAGGTTTGAGGATCATGGCCCTAGGATGAAGCTGTGTCTTCCCATAGCACTCCAACCACAGTCAAAATGCAGCTCCTGCCTCTCTGAAACTGCTGACATGAGCAGATGCTGGAACCCAGAGATTAGCACAGAATCATCTCTACTTGGTGAAACTATGGACCTGAATATCCTGCCCCATGGATTCTCTGATACCACACAAAGCGTCTTCTTCTTCTACCTCATAAACATGGGGTAACCAGGTAGATGGAACACACAGCATTTACACATGCGGGAGCTGAATACCAGGTCATTTTGGATAGGGTCCTTCACTGAGTCTAGCATGGTGTCTAGGCTACTGTTGTAGATTTTTTTGCTGGCTCATATGATAAAATAACATCCCCCCTTCCTTGCATTTCAGAACAAACATGGTCACTGGTGTTGGCATTCACTCCCTGATAGTGATGTTGCTCTCATATGTGTTCTCTTTACTCTTTTAAATCAATGTGTGTATGTGTGTGTGTGTGTGTGTGTGTGTGTGTGCATATATATGCGTGCATGCTATAGCACACGCAAGGAGATCAGAGGAAAACTTGCAAGAATCGGTTCTCGTTTCCACCACGTGCTTCCCAGGGATCAAGCTCCAGTTGTCAGGTTTGACTGCAGTCACTTTTACCTGATGAGAATCTCACAAGCTTGTTCTTTACTCTTGTTAAAAAGAAAATGACTCTTTCCAGAAAGGTAGGGACTCTCTTCACAGTTTGTTTTGCATTTTTTTAAAAAATTAGCATACAAAGTATAAGGCTCCGGATATGGGCATTTTTCAAACAAACTTTGTTTTGTTGTTTCTCTTCCCCCTTTTCCTCCCTCCCCTCCCCCACAGCCCCTCCTTTCATGTCCCGCGTGTTCTGTTCCCTCCCATCATCCTCAGCACCTTCTTTTCCTTCTTGTGGACCCCTTCTTAGCTTCATATGGTTCTTTTTATTCTCTCTTGTTAGCCTCACTCTTCTTTTTTAATAAAATTTGTTCCTCAACATTTTCATATGGGTATACTAAATATCATTCTTTAAAAATCTTATTTTTGAGAATTTCATACATGCCAATAAAGTGATTTGATCAAATCCACATGCCATTCACTCCCCTCCAATTCTTGCCTTACCCCCACACACTATCTCTCTTAATTATGTGTGCTTTTTAAAAAAATAAACTCACTGAGTATACTTAATGTTGCCTGTGTGGTGGGTGTAGGTAGAGGAGCCTCTTAGGCTCTATCTCTAAAGAAGACTGACCCTCTTTCCCCAGCAGCCATCCATTGCCAGTAGCTCCTCAGCTAGGGGTGGAGCTTCATGAGCCCTTCCCCCATCCATGCTGGGATTATGCCTAGCTTCATCTCATACAGGTCTTATGAGTTTATATATTATATGCAAGGGCCCTGTCATGTATGAAAAACAGTTTTGCTGCAGGAATCTACTTACTATCTCTGGCTCTTATAATCTTTCTCTTCTGAAAAGTTCCCTGAAACTTTGGGGGGGAGTATATGTAATATAGATCCCCTATTTAAGACTGAACACTTCACAGCCTCTTATCCTCTACACGTTGACCAGTGGTGTGTTTGATGAATCATCATCTACTACAAGGAGAAACTTCTCTGATGAAGGTTGAAAGATGCCCTAATCTGTGGTTATAAAGATAAGAATATAAGGTCAATTCTGGCTGTTTCCTTTCATGGGCTGACAGTTTGTCCAGTAATAACCTTTCAATCCTACTAATGAAGCACAAGCAATTAGATATATAGGTATTTAAACAGCATTAATAGTTATGGTAGGTTACTTTGGTATAGACACATATGTTTAGATGATATGTTGATCCATGAATTACATTTTTTCCTGTTAAATATGACAGGGTCTTACTGTGGCTTATGAGATCTCCTAACCTGTAGAGGATGTAAGCTTGTGGTATCAGCCATGGGTTATTCCTCCAAGGAGGGAGCCAATAGCCAATTAGATTTGGGATATACAGGCATATGGCTGCCTCTGCTGCACAGTATTTTCAGGCAGGTGAGGTGTAGCTGGTGTTGACGGTGGAGTCTTGCTTGACTCAAGGAGACCCGTATTTGCTTTATTGGTTTAGTGGCCTTTGGTAACACTCTCTGGTGTTCCAGAGGCCATCTGTACACTTGCATGTGTGGTCTCAATACATCTTTCCCATGTTAACGTCAGGTCTTCAGCAGCAGGGCCTTATCGCCTCTCTTCTTGCAGGTATCCCAGTTTAGAGGCAAGGAGCCTTTACCTTTTGTGGGGGCTTGGATCCCCTGGCCAACATCTCCCTGGTAGAATAATCCATTGTTGATGTCAGAGCTCCTGTATTGATATATTAAATGGGAACAGCCAGAATTGACCAGAGTCCAAGACAACAGCTCCAGAGAGAGTGGACTGTTCTGCTTCTCATCCACCTGTGCCCCTTTTCTAAGCCCAGGGAATAATCTGCGGAAGAGGGGGTGTGGTAGAATGTAAGGGCTGCGATTGGGGTGAATGGTGAAACCACAGCAACGTAGTCTGGACCCTCATTTGATCAACCTGATTGAACATACAACCCCTCACCACACGCTGGAAGGTGGGGCTGTGGGGGTTTGGGCACAACAGCCTGCAAATTGGTTTTACATGAAGGATGCTTGTACTCATGGATTATCACTTATAGCTAAAAAATGGAAAAAAAAACTGAGAGAAATTTGCAGGAGTGTTATGGCAGAATGCATGATCTCGGTTGGGGTGGGAGTGGGGGGGAAGGGAAAGGGAAGTATGCCTGACCTGAATTGGAAAATGATGTATGAAATGCACAAAGCATCAATAAAAAAATGTTAAATAAAAAAAAAATAAATATTAAAATTAAAAAAAAAGAATATAAGGGGCAGTTTATCACTGTTTCTATTTAGCAGGAGACTAGTACTAGGTTCTATAATGTGCCTGCTTCATCCCACTGCCCCTAAAAAATAGGGCCAATATCCATGGGACTGAAAACAGTACCTAAAAGGAATCTTTCTTCTTTATTGATTGTCTCAGATTATATTGTTATAGTAACAGAAAGATGGCTTTTCTACAGAAGGCATGTGAGGAGCACAGGGGTTCCATAGTGTCGTCAGAGGCAGATGCTGATCCTAAGAGAGTACAGCCTTCCCCAAGCCAGCATCAGTCTTTGTGGTACTGTGAGGGTTTGTAAGACCCAAATAGGGCCTTACCCTTGAGAGACCCCCGAGTGAGAGACACGGAGACAAGTCTCACTGCAAAAGCAAGAGGTTTATTACTGCAATGCACCAGGGTTCACCCTGTACAACGGGGAGAGGCGAACCCTGAGCAATCTCTGCATACAGGATTTATACACTTAGAGCAGGGCAGGAATCGAACCCTGGTCTCCTGCATGACAGGCAGGGATACACAGCATGCCTGGGTCTGCAGGTGCCTTGGGGCCAGGGCCTTCAGGGTGGTTCTTCCTGGAATTATAACTGACTGTGGTTTTCTGTTATTTGCTAACCTACGGAGGGGTTGCTATTTGCTAAATTATTTCACAAAGTGGAGAATTCCACTGGCCTCTTTCTGTCCCTTCATTCCCCCCTTTTCTGGTAACTGCTCCAATCCTGGAGCAGTGGATCATCAGCCCTTAAGGGGGAGTGTTTTTGCCTTAGGTGGTGTGGATCAAGTTGGGTATAATGTGTCCTTAAGGTCATTAGCTGAATTGCCTCCAATCTTTCTCTCATAAAGGCGACTAACCTATTCAGTATACATAGTCCCAGGGTTAGTAATAGAGCAACCAGAAGAACAAGTTCACTGGCAGGTCCAGGAAGTCTTCAGCTCTCAGCTGAGAAAGAAACTGGCTCCTTTCGGGGGTCTTGACCCTAAACTGCCTAGCCAATTTTTAGCTCCTACTCTTATCACATTACCCTCTGAGAAGGTTACCCCAATAGCCAAAGGGAATTGGGGCACTGACTGCTCTGACTTCTTCCATGCTGAAAAGGGGCATAGGAGGTGGCAACTGGGGTACCCCTGCTCAGTGGATCTATCTGAAAAACCCCAAAAGTATAGTTAGAGAACAAAATCCTTAGCCAGTGCCTGTGAAGGTGAGAGTAGCTAGGTACATTTTTAGACAGGGAACCAGGAAACGAACAGGGTGAGTTAAATGTCCAACTTAAAAGTCCTTTAGAATTTCTCAACCAGGGGGTCTGAAGCATCCATTGAGCTTCTCCTTTTGTTCATTTGGCTATGATGTCTGGACTCAGGATCTGCTTTTCAGCAAGTTTCAATAATCTTGGTGTGAGTTTCGCTTAGGTGGTTGCTTAAAGAGAAAAAGGAAACTTTATTATTTGATAACAACAGATCTCATATGACTTTAAATGACTTAAAATCTAGTGTTTGGAGGCACAGAATTTAAAGGAAATATAATGATTACTTATCTTTTGGTTATACTCTTCCTCTTGGGTGTCTAAGTCCATACAGTTAGCCCAGATTAACCATCTTTTGTTTTCTCAAGGTCAGTTGAGGATCTTGTCCTCAGGGGCCACTCAGACCTTTGGGGGGAGAGGCCTCTGTCTCCTCTTGGCTTTTCAATCACCAGTTCCATCCATACGAGGACAAAGTCAGGTCTTGCTAGACCAGGCTTCCCTTTTTGAAGACTTTCCTCTTTACAGACTGGACACTGGCTAGAGTCCTGTTAGTGGGTCTCCAAGACTTTCCTGTCTAGGAGGACTGGTGACTCACAATTGCAGGACATTTCAAGAGATGTCCCCAGACATAGTTCCCGGGATTGGTTGACCTCAGAGGGCAAGGAGCAAAGTTGTTCCTTAGGTCCCTCAGCTTAATTGGTATGGGCATTTAAGTATGGCCTCTTTCTGTCCCTTCAGGTTATTCTGAGGGACCTTGAAGAACTCATATAAAGCTACAGCACACCAGCATCATTGGTTGGGGGGTTTGGCCAGGCTCCAAATCTCTAGAAGACCACTGAGTCCATAAACAGAGAGTGCAGAGAATGGTGTGGCAATCAGGTTTGTCTCTGTGTGGACATGTGATGCACATCACTGTTTGAAGAGAATTATAGCCTCTTGGGTCAGCGTTGAGCTTATATTGGAGGGTTTGGATCCAAAGTCTGGATATAACACACATGTCCAGACTGATAGCTCCTGCTGTCAGTTCCTGTGTTGTTGGAGTTGTGGGAGCAGCACACCATGGCAGGAAGCATGTGGTGGAACAAAGGCTACATGTGTGAAAGCTGAGATGTAGGAAGAGACATGGGTGAAACTGGGGTCCCATGATACCTTTCAAGGTCACATCCCCATGACCAGAAGTCTCCTCAGGAGGCTACACTTTGAAAGTTCCAATAACACTGCCTAATACTACCAAGCTAGGGATGAAGTTTAAAATACAGGGGTCTGTATGGAACATTTCAAATCCAAACTACAGCACTCTCATACCCCAGTTCTTTTCATTGTTGAACAACTAGATGAGATTTGTTTCCTTCAGTGGTTGTGAGGCTTAAAGAAAGGACTGCATGTGACAGATCCCATAGAGGATGACACTTGTAATGGCAGCAAGATTACAGTCACCAGGGGAGAAGGTGAGAAGAGCCTCAAAGCAGACACTTGCTGTGTGCCTGGCACCGAGTTGGCAATATTACAGAGGACAAAGACACAGACAACTGATCCTCTTCTACTTGACCTTCAGTTTATGAACATGTGCTAAACATGTTTAAGGAACTCTGCTTTCAATGAATCCTTAAAACAAACTTCCAAGGTAGATATAATCATATATGGTAAGGAAACCAGGGGTCTAAAAATAAGCCAGAGACAAATAATAATAAAAAGACAGCATACTGTAAAGTCTGCTAGAGGCACCAGATGTGACACATGCATCATAGAGGGAAGTTAAAGATATGACGGACAGCTCAGAGATTAAGACTCTGGGAATGGGGATGCTCGAAGGGGGAGTGGGGTGCTCCCATCAGGATTTTTTTCTTGAAGATGGGATTTTCTGCTCCTGAGGACACCTGCCAACATTAATGATGATATGCTGGGAGTGGTCCCAGCAAAGGCAGTCTTCTCCCCTTTGGAGCAAACACTGTGTCTGCGTCCTCTTTCTTACCCAGCTGCTCGTTCATTCCTCACGGCAGCCTGCTCTCTCTAGGTGGCACCATGAGATGATGTGACTGGTAAGATAATAGGGTGGACATTCAAGTAGTGAAATCAGAGCTACTCAACACTGCTTGGAACTGGAAATTGAGGGAAGGTTAAGAAAGTTCTATACTGGGAAAAAGTGCACTTCTAAGTGGACAGGGCAGACCAAATCCCCTTCTTGAGTTTGTGCCTGTAGAAAGTCAGGTCCTGACACACACCTGAAATTTTACATGAAGAGACATTGGGGTTGGCAGCCCAAGAGAGCCCCCATGAGTCTTTGGAAGCAGAGCCAGGCACCTGCACCCTGTCCCCTCTCTGCAGTCTACTGCACCGGGGATTGTGTAGGTGTATTTTTCTACTCTTGTTGATTTGGTTACCGAAAAGAACTTTTGATGGAGACCACATCCTTTACTGGGTATCAGGGAAGTTTATTAAAAGTGGTTCAGAGAACACAATGAAAGCCCCAGCTATCTGATTTGACTGCATTTGCCTGACTCTTTTCTCTGTCACTGAGTTATAAACACACCTCCGTAATCAGCTGTACTTTCCGGCTTGAAAGGACATTTCAGAAGGTGTGATAAGTTAAGCAGGCAATGCAGGGTGATAAATCAGGACATGTATAGGATTCTTTGCAATAGATAGGCTTAATTCTCATTCTCAGTACACCAAAGCATGTCTTGCTGGTCACACACACACACATACACACACACACACACACAGATACACCATGGTGGCCCAGCCTGTGAGGTCCCTGTCCATAAAAGGGGTCAAATAGTTTTGAAAAATGTCCTTGTCTTTAGGTCAAACTTTATCACTGAAAGGCACTTAGGCAGTGGATGCCAGACCCACAAAGCTTTTTTTAAAATTTATTTTGTATGTGTATGAATGTACTGTCTGGATGTAGGTTTGTGCACCCGTGTCGTGCAATGCCCCAGAGGTCAGAAGAGGGTGTCAGATTCCCCTGGAACTGGAGTTAAAGATGATTCTCAGCTACCATGTGGGTGCTGGGGATCAAACCTGGGTCCTCTACAAGAGCAGTCGACGCTCTTAACTGCTAGGCCATCTCTCCAGCCCACAAAGCTACTTTATTTCCTGACTGATTTCATCTTCATCCTCAATTGTTAGTTTGAATGCCATTTCCTCTTAAACTGTTTTCCTAACTCCTAAACTCTAGCCAGGGAGCTCATTTCTGCTCTCAGGACATTTATAACCTTTGAACTCTACCTTTGCAATGATCCTCACCATAATCACTCAGGCCTCGTGAGTCTGAGCCAGAGATAGAAGGCAGTGGAATCTGAAACAAAGTCTGTCTTTCTTTCTTTCTTTCTTTCTTTCTTTCTTTCTTTCTTTCTTCTTTATTTCTTCTTGTTCTTTGTACACATGTGCATGATGTGTGTGCATAAATGTAGAGTACATGTAGAGTATACACATTCATCTGTGTGAATGTGGGTGGGCATGTGGAAGTCAGAGGATATCAGATCTTGGTCCTAACCTTCCACCTAGTTTGATACAGAGTCTCCTCCCTGTTCATCCCAGCAGATGCCAGGCTAGCTGTTGTGTGAGTCCCCAGGATTCTAAGGTCTCCATCTCCCATCTTCTCTTATGAGCACTGAGATTCTCGGCATGCATTACAATGCCTGGCTTAATGTGTGCTAAGGGGATTTGAACTTGGGTCTTCATGCTTGCCTGGCAAGTGCTTTCCTTACTGAGCTATCTTCCCAGCTCCATCTTAGATCATTCCTATCTTATTTGTCCTTGTGTCTCTAACAGTAAACAAGCCAATGGCAAGTGTACTAGGGCTTGCTAATGAAAAATATAGAGTCCTTCTCACAAGAGAGCTGTACACAATAAAGTTTGCTGCAGAAGAAAAAAAAAAAAAAAGAAAAATATAGAAATAACTCCATGAAGGATAAATGTCCTCTACCCAGAAAACTTATTCTCTAGGGGAGAAGATGGACATAAAGGAGACATACATGGAAACAATGTGTTGAATACAATGCAGATGAGTGCTCAGCATGGCAGAGACCATAGACCAAAGGAGCTCTCCTGGGGCTGCCAGAGGTAGGGGCCTCCCTAGAGCCTAGGCAGGCGGGAAAGAGGAACTGGCCTTGAAAGGTTGGGATGGGGCCAGTGAGTCTGCAACAGGGCTGGAAAGCCATCCCAGCCTGTGCTCCAAGGACAGCGTGCAGATTCTGTGTCTGAGGAATTCTACATCTTGCTCTCTCTGCTTAGCTGTATAACAGTCAAGTAAGACCACAAAGAACATGGAGGCAATACTACTGAAGAAACAGGGGCAGAGAAAAAATGTTATCTGAACAAAGCCATTGGTCAAACGACAAAGTCAGAGCTGCTGCTTGCACAGCGCCAGCACCTGCTGACCCAGAGATGGCCATCTTTGGAGTAGGCATGGCAGTGCCTGCTTCCCAAAGTGTCCTCTAAAGACGATATTAATACTGCTGATCCTACCTCACGTGGGTGGGTCACTGAGCGTTCCTTTCCTCCCTTTCCTCCTAGTTCTAGCCATACCCAATCCACCCATCATCCTCGCTGCTTTTGTTTTCCTCCCTTTATTGTGCTGTAAGGCCCGGCTGCAGCAAGTCCTGTTGCTTCTCATGTCATGGCCTGTGTGACTGAGTCCCATGTTGTCCTGGTGTCAACTTCCCACATGCTCTGCCTCACAGGCCTTGGCATCTGCTGCCAGGTACAGCTCCTGATCCACAGTTTCATGGTCTCTGTCCCTAGCAGATGCTGCTGCTGAAGACACTGGTTCTTCAGAATTACAGCGGGAGGGAGGTTTCCCTTTGCGTATAGGATAATGTTGCTAAAGACACCTTGAGTTGGGCACTGTGGTTGCTCTCAAAGGCAGCCAAGAGAGGATGCCCAGCTTCATGAACTTTTCTCCTTTTTCAAAACTCATTAAGAGCAAATTTCTGTAATGTGTCATCCTTTGAAATGAGCTCTAATTGTTCTAAAAAGCATAATTGCTAAGGGATCAGCATTTATTAACGTAGAATAGCAGGAATGGCAAGGGGACTAGGTGAGCAGACTTACTGCAGTCTTCAGAGCGCTGTAGCGATCTAGACTAAGCCATCTCAGAAAGGAGTATAGATGTCTCTAAGACTCCAGGATACTGGGCTGGCTCACCAGCCATTTGGACTTAGGAGCTGTGTGTGTTACCTTTCTCATTTCTGTAACCAAATACCTGACAAGAAGTAACTAATACAGGATTTATTTGGGCTGCTAATGAAAGAGATACAGTCCATCAGGGCAGGAAAAAGCATGGCTGTAGGTAGCTCCATGGCAACACAACTGTGTACTGCCTTGTGAGCACGGTAGACCAAAAAGCAGAGACCAAACAGAAAACATGATATACAGGAAGTAAAGGGAGATTGCACAACCCCTCACCACATACTGGTCATAACCCACCATTCCTGCTGACAAGCCTTATCAGATCATTGTCAGCCACTGTTTTGAAGTTATGGCCCTGGGACATACCACCCCAACCATGAAGAGATTCCTGCTCTGTAAACAGGTCCACCCACCCATACCAGGTTCTAGGCCCTTTATAGACACCAACACACAAAACTCTATCCTGGAATACTAAAACCTTCCCCACACTTCAATCAGTGTGGTTGTCATGCCAGTCCCCTCCAGGCAGCTCCCAACTCTCCTTGACTAATAATAAAGGTCAATCTGGATTATGGGGGTTGGTTGCTTCCTTTTTCTACCTATTTGTAACAAGAAGCAGAGAGTATATAGGAAGCAAAGAGGACACAGTAAGTAGAGGGGATTCAGGAAGCAGAGAGGATACTGGAAGCAGAGGGGATATAGAAAGCAGAGGGGATACAGGAAGCAGAGGGGATATAGGAAGTAGATGGGATACAGGAAGCAGAGAGGACACAGGAAGCAGACAGGATACAGGAAGCAGAGAGGATATAGGAAACAGAGGGGATACAGGAAGTAGAGGGGATACAGGAAGCAGACAGGATACAGGAAGCAGAAAGGATACAGGAAGCAGAGAGGATAGAGGAAGCAGAGGGGATACAGGAAGCAGAGGGGATACAGGAAGTAGAGGGATACAGGAAGCAGAGAGGATATAGGAAGCAGAGGGTTACAGGAAGTAGAGGGGATATAGGAAGCAGAGAGGATACAGGAAGCAGAGAGGATATAGGAAGCAGAGGGTTACAGGAAGTAGAGGAGATATAGGAAGCAGGATACAGGAAGTAGAGCGCATACTAGAAGCAGAGAGTGTAAGGGTTTGGAGGTCCCCCACCAAACCACCAATGAGACAGGCAGCTGCTTTTCACGAAGTTAAATGAAAAGAAAAGGCCAATTGAGAAGTTTATTTAGAAAAAAGGCCAGATTGATAACCGACACTTCGGGGTCCACTCTCTCACCACAGGCAGGTAGAAGAGGTGACCCTGAGAGATCCCACACAGGGGTTTTTAAAGGCAAAGTTCACATAAAATTTATATCCTGGTGGGCTTTGGGTTAGGTATTACTGGGGTTATTGCAGGTGACTATTTTCAATGACTAACTTTAGGGCTCCATTCTTCCTATGTTATCTTCAAATAGCAGAGGAGATGATCCTCTTTTCTTGTTATCTCTGTTGGCTCATCCCTGTTCTCTTGACTCTCTTTGTCCCTGCTATCCCAACTCCTCATTTCCGGTGTTCTTCTGCAACCTCATTGCCGAAACCTGGTTCAAGGGTTGATCTGAGTACCACCTGCCTGCCATTTCAGCTCTTTGCAGAATGACACTATTTCCAAGAAATCTTTAACAAAAAATGGAGTTTTTCTCCAAAGAAAATGGAGTTGCTCTAAATGGCCTGATAGTCCTCTTCAAGAGGATACGGGAAGCAGAGGGGATACAGGAATCAAAGAGGCTACTGGAAGCAGAGTAGGTACAGGAAGCAGAGGGGATACAGGAAGCAAAGAGGATACAGGAAGTAGAGAGGATATAGGAAGCATAGGGGATAAAAAAAAGCAGAGAGGATATAGGAAGTAGAGAGGATATAGGAAACAGAGAGGATACAGGAAGTAAAGAGGCAACTGGAAGCAGAGAAGATACAGGAAGCAGAGAGGCATACAGGAAATAGAGGATACTGGAAGCAGAGGGGATATAGGAAGCAGAGAGGGTACTGGAAGCAGAGAGGATACAGGAAGCAGAGAGGATACAGGAAACAGGATACAGGAAGCAGAAGGGGTACAGGAAGCAGAGGGGATACAGGAAGCAGAGGGGATACAGGAAGCAGAAGGGGTACAGGAAGCAGAGGGGATACAGGAAGCAGAGAGCATACAGGAAAAACATACAGGAAGCAGAGGATGTAGAAGAAGTGATGCTGTGCTGTAAACCTCAAGGCTTACCCCTCAATGACTGCCTTCCTAATTTCCTCCAACGGGCCCCATCTTCCTAAAGGTTCCACTGTCGCACAATAGCACATCAGCAGCTGAGGACTGAATGTTCAAGTCTCTGAGCTTATAGAGAACATTTTACATTCAAATCACAGTAGGTGGCTTTAGGCTTTATGCCCTGGGATGAGAATTACATGACATGGTTTTAGAGCACCCAGATCATTGATAATATTTATTTATTAGTTAATTTAGTTTCTGAACAGCATCTGGATTTTCTTGTCTTCCCACAGAATGGAAGTTATATATGGTGGTCAGTTTTCAATAAGTAATCTCATAAAGGTTTTAACCATTGGTCTCTTTCAGATAATGTGACCATTGAAAAAACAGCCCATTGGGGAAGCTCCAAGCATTCACTGTGACCAAGTGGACCAGAAGATGACCTCCTCTGGGTCCAGTGGCTTCAGTGCCATCTATTGGTGGTAGAAAAGTGGCAAAGCACTTTTTATAAAATCATGTCCTAACCTCTCCAGAGACTCTATATCTCAACGTTTAAAAAAAAAAATGGACAGAAATTTAGAATTTTAAATGTTCTTGGAAACATTTTCAGATTTTCCTTGCAACACAAGTTTACTTTGGATAAAAAAATAGTATACTACTCTAGATTAAAACTATAATTAAGGGCTAGAGAGATGCTTCAGTGATTAAGAGCACCTGCTGCTTTTGCAGAAGACCCTGAGTGGAATCCCAGTACCTACATGACAGCCACAACCATCCTAATCCAGCTCCAAGGGATCCATTGCCTTCTTCTGACCTCTACAAGCACTGAACAACATGGGAACACTTACAGATATGCAGGCATTACACTCATACACATAAGTATTTTTTTAAAAAAACTGTAATTAAGGTTTAACATTGTGACTCTTTATAATACCAATGTATATTTTATTTGTGTACGTGTTCGCTTGTGTATGTCATGCATGTGTTTTATACACACTAGCCTTATTGACCATTGTGCCCCTAGGATCCACCTGTCTCCATCTCTTAACATGGGGGTTCAGATGTGACCATGCTCAGCTTTTACGTGGGTGCTCAGGATTTGATGTCGGAACCACTTGCTTTCACAGAGATAGAAGCTCTGTTTCATCTCTTACTCTATAATATTCATTTTTCATACGATTTACCAATAACTTTATAAGAAGGAAACGAACTGAGATATAACCATGTGTTTAAGCAAAAGCTGGGTTTGGGCTTCATTTCATTAGAGTAAAGAGGGTTTCAATGTGAGTTTTAATAGCTGCATGGATTAAGACCTGGAAGGTGTTTAAAAGCTAAAGCAATCCTGAGGAAGAAATGGAAGTGATGATTTCAATTCTTCTCAGAACAACAATAGAGTAATGACTTGCTTAATGGGATTAGATATTATTTTAGAAAACCAAGCAGGTAGACTGAAATCCATTCCCAAATCTGTCAGAAATGTATAATTTATGTTAAAAAATCGTCATGATCTTCTACATTAGACATCAAGGAAGAGGAAGGCAGACAGTCTATCCTCAAGAGGCAAATAATTCAGAATCAAGGTGTACAAAACACAGCATCATCCTATTTGATAGAAATATGTAAGACGTGCATTAAATTATCTGTCCATTCTCTGAGTATTTGGGGACAGTTACAAGACTCAAGAACTGTACGAATTGCTTGGGATACTACTTGAATAAGCAGAGCCTCAGTCAGCCACACATGGAGCCATGTGGGTGAGGTTGGAAATAGTTGTTAACATAAGAGTGTGAATGAAATGCTGGCAATGAGTGAGCAATGTATTTTGATATATCACTCTAGCAGGACCCTGTGTTTCTCACTATACATTGTGCTAACCACCAATGTAAATTACCTGATTTATTTTCTTTCTTTCTCAACTTCATTTTACTTACTTCATAGAGCTCTTTAACAATACCAAGAGATTGCATATAGGGCAGGAAATGCTGGCACAACTCCAAACACCTAGAGAAAGTGTCAAGGCTACTGAGACTGCCACGGCTATAGGGATATGGAGGACAGCATGCCACTCCTTTGATGCCCTTACAAAGCCAATGATGAATTTTAAATCCTACCTTAGTGTGCTCCATACTCTGGGTGAACTTCACTTCCTTGCATAGTTAATTCTCCCTTTTGTCTCCCTTTACCAGACAAGAGTTTATAGTATCTATTGCACCCTGTAGCTAATCACTTAAACATTTTCCTGCCCTGTTAGCATAGGGTGTTTTCTATAAAAGGAACCGTGCCTTCACCAACTTCATCTTTTGGGTCTTGCTCATCTTGGCATGATTTGATGTTTATTAAATATGTAATGAAACAGCCAGATAGTTGTGGAGCCATGAGGTACTTGAAAAAAAGAACAGTGGAGGGACTGGGGAGATGGCCTAGTGGTTAAGAGCGCCGACTGCTCTTACAGAGGACCCGGGTTCGATCCCCAGCACCCACATGGCGGCCGAGAACCATCTGAAACTCCAATTCCAGGAGAACTCCAGTTCCAGGGGAATCCGACACCCTCTTCTGACCTCCGCGGCATTGCACGACACGGGTGCACAAACTTGCATGCAGACAGTACATTCATACACATACAGAAATAAATAAAATTAATTTAAAAAAAAAGAAAAAAAGAACAGTGGAACAAATGCAATCTTTCTGCTCTATGAAGGTGTTACACATGCACTTCATGCAGGTCCTCTCTGCTTGTGATACACACTCCCAAAATATTTATGTAGTAACTTAACTGGTAGTTGATTGACTCTTACTGTTGTTAGCATGTTAGCGCTACAAATGCAGATTTTTTTATTATAACACTGTTTTCCTTGAAATTGTTTATGCAGTGTTCTAACTTGCTTTCTATTGCTCTGATGAAATACTGACCAGGGGAACTTGGGAAGGAAGGGTTTATTTAGCTTAAACTTCTAGGTTACAGTCCAACACTGAGTAAAGTCAGAGCAGAAACTCAAAGCAGAAACTGAAGCAGAGACCATCAAGGAAGGCTGATTACTGATTTGCTTCTCCTGGCTTGCTCAGCTGCCTTTCTTACCTACCCCAGGCCAACCTGTTCAAGGATAGTACAATCCACACTGGGCCTGTCCCTCCTGCATCAATTAACAGTGAAGAAAATGCCTTACAAACACGGCCTCAGGCCAATCTGATGAAGGAAATTCCTCTAGTGAGGTTCCCACTTCACAGGTGACTCCAGGTTCTGTCAAGTTGACAAAAACTAACTGGCCCATACAGGATCAAACACAAAACACTTTCCATCCTTTATAATCTTTCCTGAATACACTATGACCTATTTCACCCTACTGCTTGATGTCTCCCTGTAGTCCCCAGTTCTATCATCTCCACATACTTTCAAGTGCAAAATTGTCTCAAAGGCATGACAATGCTTTTCTATAACTCTGTGTTGGATATAATACTATTTGGTCTTCAAGTTCGACTCAAGAGAAAAGGCTTAACATGTTACTTCATGTAGAACTCATCTTCAGACACCAGCACAGCTTTTACTTTTCATGTTTGATATTCTTCTTTTCAGAGATACAAGTGTCTAATCTGTCAGAAGTTCTTTAAAATAGAACATTGTGTTTGATTCTTTTTACCTTATGGTTCAGGGAAATGTGTGGCCCATATTAGACACCAAAAAAGTAAGAAGGGAAGAAAAAAAAGATTGAAGGAGGAAAGAAAGATGGAAGTAAGGGGGACTATGGAGAGAAGAGGCAAGAGGAAAAGCCAGTTATTATGCAAATACACCATGAAAACTTTTACAAATATTTTATTATTTTTATTTTATATGTAAGAGTGTATTGTCTGCATGCATGTAAGTGCACCCATGTTGTGAAATACCTGAGGAGATCATAAGAAAGCATTGGATATCTTAGAACTGAAGTCACAGGTGGTTGTTAGCCACCATGAGGGTTCTGGGACTCAAACCCTGGTCTTCTGCAAGAGCAGCCAGGGTTCCTAACCATTGAACCATCTCTGCAACCCACAAATCCTTGATAATAGTAATATCATGGTATAATTTTCTAGTTTAACTACTATAAGCTCAGTACCAACTGTGTGTCAGGTACCCCACTAGAGAAATCTACCTGTAGCCTCTTATTAACTCAGTATCTCCTATACTTAAAGGCCTGTGAGTTTGGAGCTTACTTCTCTACCTGCTAACTGGAAGAAGAGTTATAAACGTTGAGTAATGAATAATTTGGTCACTATGTATATTATAACTGCTATCAGTTCTATGTAGATCACTTATTTTCATTTTATTTTTAAATTTCTATAGTGTCTCTCTCTCTGTGTGTGTGTGTGTGTGTGTGTGTGTGAATAAGTATGTGCAGGTGCCACAGAAGCCAGAAGAGGGCATCAGATCTCCTGGAACTGGAGTTACAGGCAGTTGTGAGCAGTCTGACATGGTTGTTGGAAAAGGAAGTTGGGTCCTGTGCAAGAGGAGTTATGTGCTCTTAGGCACTGAGCCATCTCCTTTTATCACTTAGCTTTAAACTCCATAACCGTGAAATAAATCTCAGCTAAACACTCAATGCTAGAGGAATACTGCCCAGAGTCTATTTATGATGACATGGAAATTGTCGTTATTTCCTTAAACAATGAGACAATAGGTTTTGTATCCTGATAGTTTGAAAGGGCTCCAAGATGCTAATGTATCTCTGAGGCTATTGTATGTGTGTGTGTGTGTGTGTGTGTGTTTGTATATAGACATACATGAATATGAGTATGTATACACACATGGATTTTCATGTTAAGCTAGTTTTTTACTCTAGAGTATACTTCTTTTCTAAATTTATTATTATTACTAATTATGTGTGTGTGTTTGCATGTGTGCACAAGTGCACATGGGTACCGCAATACACATACATGGAAGTCAGAGCACAGCTGTTGGGAATTGGTTTTTCTCCTTCTACCATGTGGATCCTGGGGATCACACTCAGGTCATCTGGCTTGGTGGTAAGTGTCTGTACCCACTGAGCCATCTCACCAGCTGTCTACTTTGCAGTAGATTTATGTAAGTAAAATTCTGTTACAGATATGAATATGTTCTATATAGTCTTTCATAAAAATTTTACACATAACAAGTTAATATCCTGCTTGTTCACAAATCCTTAGTGCTTTTAAAGTTCAGTGATGCCATACCAATATTAGCTTAAAATTATTATTTAGTAATCAAATGGATATCTACTATAACCACATTGTATTGTTTAGGCTTGTAACTTAGGCATGCTTTTATATCTGTGGGTTGTTTTATTTCTCAATGTGAATTATCTTTTTCTATGGCTTGTCTGTATTTATATTATTGTGTTTCTGTTTTCCATCATATATTTTCAATTTGGGGATTTATAATTTGTGATTTTCTTCAGAGCTTATTATTTAACTTTCTGTATGATATTTTGACACATGGATGGATTTTTAAGAACTACAATCAGCTCTTTTACTCTGCCTTTGGTATTATGCTCACAAATGGTAAATCAATTTAATTTTAGATGGATGATACAAAAAGCTACATGGGAGGAGTTTTGACAGATTTTATTTTGAGATGAAATCTTGAGCTATTTATACATGCGACAAGGTATGTTGATCTGAAGGTGTCCATGAAAAGGCAGAGAGAGAAAGAAAACCACACTGATCACAAAGCTTGATCAAGGTCACAGGGTGCTGCCACCAGGCAGGAGAGACTCTACTTCCTCTCCACCTCACAAACCCCTTCATGTCCATAGTCATTTTTCCCATGCCTGGGAAAGGACTGGAGGATGTGATAACTGATATTTTCAAGGAACACAGTTTATTTGGATGACATATTTTCTGTCTGTGACTTCCAGAACAGGGAGCGTGAAGGTAAAAATTTGGAAACCCAGCAATGTCCTTGTTTCACCTGATTTTTGTCCATTACTGAGCTTCATATTTTTTTATTTCTAACCAAACATATGAAACCTAACTGTTCTAGCTTCCTTTATGTTGTTGTGAGAAAATACTCTGATCAAAAGCCACTTAGGGGGAAAAAAGATTTACTCAGCTTATGCTTGCGGATCTGGTCCATCACCGAGAAAAGCCAGGGCAGGAACTTGAAGCAGAAGCCATGGAGGAATTTTCCTTGTTGTCTACAAGCTCAGGCTTAGCTAGCTTACATTTGCTATGGTGCAGGACCACCTGCCAAGGGAACAGTGCTGGCCACAGTGGCCTGAGCTCTCCTACATCAATTCACAATGAAGACAGTCCCCACATTTAGGCCCACAGGGATAATCTGGCCTGGGAAACCCCTCAGTTGTATCTCCTTTGTCAGATGACTCTAAACTGAGACAAGTTGACAAGCAAAGCCAACTAGGATACTGTATTAGTCACTTTTCTGTTGCTGTGATAAAACACCATGACTAAAGGAACTTATAAAAGGAAGAGTTTATTTGAGTTTACTATTGAGGGTTCCAGGGAAACAGAGTCCATTGTGTCAGGAGGCATGGTGGCTGGGACTGGAGCAGCAAGCTGAGGATTACATCTTGCAATGAGCACAGAAAGTCAAGAGAGCAACTGGAGACCGCAAGGCTTGTTAAACTCACTAAGCCTGCCCCCAGTGACATACTTCCTCTAGCATGGCCACACCTTCTAAGCCCTCCAAGAACAGTGCCACCAACTGGAGACAAAATGTCTGAATACTTAAAGCCTATGGAGGACACTCATTCAAACCACCACAGATACTAACACCCTACTTCAGATCTGAATCTTTGAACTTTCAAAATAAATTTGGACATATTTCCACACACACAGAGTTCAGTTCTACCTTTATGTGATCAGGGAGTGAAGGCAGTTGGCCTTGGGTCATTCCGCTGCATATCCTGGCTCTTGGTAGAGATGCTGCTAGGTATGGGACAAAGACATTGGGTTCAGGTCTGGAATTGTTTGAGACTTACTCCTGACCCTATGACCTTGAGAATTTGCTTGAGCTTTCCTTCACTTCATTCTTTATACTCAGCTAATATATTGTCATAATCAAGTCAAATAAGAAGGGTCAGGTTCTGAGCATATGGTGATGCATGGTGAGAGAAGGCTTTATCTACCAGATGGACAGTGCAGTTCACTGGGCTCTGTGCTCCTCAGCCCCAAGCCTTGCACCTACCTATTTGGGCAAAATAGACACAAAGGCTATAAATCAAGATAACACAGAAATACTCATACATTCATGCTTATTTATGCACCATTGACATAGTTAGCCCAGCTGGTCATGAACAGATGAATAGATACAGAAAATGTGATACATATATGATGGAATTCTATTTCACCATAAATAAAAATGAAATCAAGTTATTTTCAGGTAAATAAATCAATTTGGAGATAATTATACTAACCAAAATAAATCAGACTCAAAACCACAAATATCATCTCTTCTTCATACTTAGAATTGAGATGAGATGTAAATATATATTTGCATAATTTATGTGTGCATGTACACACATACATATATAACATGAAAGTAAAAAAAAGGAACTATGAGAAGGAAAGACAACTTTTAATAGGAGTGGAGAGAAGGGAAAAAGATCGGACAAATCAAATAGGTACAACAATGAAAAGAAAGAGGGACTGTTGTGGGTCCGAAACGGGCCAAGAAAAGGGAGACCAAAAGGACTAGAGAGGGTAGTGGGGGATGAATAGTGGCTGAGTATAATGATGTGTGTGTTTGAAAACCTGTACTGAAACTCATTAGTTTATTTTTCATTTTGTGTAGTATGACTTAATATTTTTTAAATATTATTTATTTTTGTATGAGTTTGAATGTACTGTCTGCATGTAGGTTGGTGCACCCGTGTCGTGCAATGCCCTGGAGGTCAGAAAAGGGTGTCGGATTCCCCTGGAACTGGAGTTAAAGATGGTTCTCAGCTACCGTGTGGGTGCTGGGGATCGAACCAGGGTCTTCTGCAAGAGCAGTCACCGCTCTTAACAGCTAGGCCATCTCTCCAGCCCCATGACTTAATTTTAAAACTGAGAAAAACGATGCCTCTCTAGTAGGAACCTTGTGAGGAATACAAGAGTTCGTGAGCCTTTGTACACACATTCCTAATGGACTGTGTACCTGCTGCTCCATCTCTCTAGTTAATGTGCTTCCTCACTTACCAAGGTCCCAATGTCACGCCCCCACTCTGTACAGAAACCTTCCACAGTAACCTGTTCATCTAGTGGATCCTATTTCACTGATGAAGCAGAAATAATTGAGAACTACATCATATTTCGGACATCCAAAAGGCCTCTCCATGAGCAAGCCCCCCCACAATTCTTTGCACTTGCATTTACAGTGTGCTTTACCATGAGTAGTCTTTCTTAACCTGAAGTACTCCAAATGTCCATCGAAGTTGATCTGAAGACACCTGTGCCTCTTTCCCCATCTTCCTCTTTCATCTTCACTCAATATTTCTTTCTTTTTTCTTCATCAATATTTCTATATGCTGAACACACACACACACACACACACACTCACTGGCACGCATACGTGCACAATTACCCACACACACACTCACTGGCACGCATACGTGCACAATTACCCACACACGCACACACATACACACACAAACACACACACACACACACACACACACACATAGCCTTTTCTTTTTTTTTTTTTTTAAGGATTCAAATAATTTATCTTTTCTTTAAAAATCTAGACCCATGTCCCCCACCCTATCTCCTCACCCCACCAGAGCTCATGCATTCGGCCAAACATGCTTTTCATCTCTTTCTCAATCTTTCTAAAAGTTCTCCATGTGGAAGTTGACTGTTTGAGCAGAAGTTCATTGTTTCAGTCAGTTCTTTGTTGCAGTCATTTCTGTTGTTGTCATTTCCAATATGCATCACTCCCAACTACTTGGACAAAAGCTCAAGGGGCCTTGCACAAGAAATACTTTACAACTGGGTAATTGGCACTAGCATCCACAGATGAGGGATACCATTCTTCGTTTGATTTTCTGGGACTGTGTTACTTCACTAACCATAATATCTTCTAGCTCCAGCCATTTTCCTGCAAAGCTCATGATGTCATCTTTCTTTACTACTGCATAGAACTCCATTGTGTAGATGTACCACATTTTCTCTATACACTCGACAGTTGAGGGGCATTTGGGTTGGTCCCAGCTCCTTGCTATTGTGAAAAGAGCTGAAATAAACATGGCCGTGCATGTATCTCTACGGTGGGGTGAGACTTGTGGGTACATGCCCAGGAGTGGTATGGCTGGGTCGGGTGGCAAGCTCATTCCAAGTCTTCTAAGGGTTCTCCACACTGCTTTCCATAGTGGCTGTATGAGTTTACATTCCCACCAACATTGGATGAGTGTTCCTCTTTCCCCACAGCCTCTCCAGCACTTGGTATCATTTGTTTTCTTGATCCTAGCCAGTCTTATTGGAGTAAGATGATATCTTAAAGTGGTTTTGATTTGCATTTCCTTAATGATTAGTGATGTTGAACACTTCTTAAGATGTTTCTCAGCCATCACTAATTCTTCACTTGTGAAGTCTCTGTTCAGCTCTTGGTTCCATCTATTGAGTGAGTCACTTATTTTCTTTGTTCTCTGTTTTTTGAGTAGTTTGTATATTCTGGAAATCAATGCTTTGTCAGATGTTTCTGTGATGAAGCTTTCCTTCCACTCTGTGGGATTTCTCTTCACTTCCTTGATTGTTTCTTTTGATGTCCAGAAGATTTTGAGTTTAACGAGGTCCCATTTGTCAATTGTTGACCTTAATTCTCATGCAGGTGCTGTCTGATCTAGGAAGACTTTTCCTACACATATGTCTTGTAGTCTGCTGCCAACTTTTTCTTCTATAGCCTTCAGAGTTTGGGGTTTCAGGTTGAGGTCCTTAATCCATCTGGAGTTGACTTTTGTACAGGGCGAGAGGTAGGGTTTTAATTTCATTCTTCTACAAGTGGTGATCCAGTTTTGCCAACACCACTTGCTGAAGATGCTGTCTTTTCTCCATTGTGTCTTCTTGGCCCCCTTGTCAAATATGAGATGGCTGAAATTGTATGTGCTCAGATTTGGATCTTCGGTTTTGTTCCATTGGTCAACAGGTCTGTTTTTGTGCCAGTACCAGGCTGTTTTTATGACTATAGCCCTGTAGTATAGTTTAAAATCTGGTATAGAGATCCCTCCTGTGTAGCTCTTTTCACTCAGGATTGATTTGGCTATTCGGGGTCTTTTGTTTTTCCAAATGAATTTAAGAACTTTTGTTTCCAAGCCTGTGAAGAAACTCTTGGGGATTTTGATTGGGATTGCATTAAATCTATACAAGAGTTTTGGTAAAATGGACATTTTTACAATGTTAATTTTCCCAATCCATGAGCATGGGAGGTTTTTCCATCTTCTGAGGTCTTCTTCAATTTCTTTCTTTAAGGGTTTAAAATTTTTGTTGTAGAGGTCTTTGGTGTCTTTGGTTAGGTTTGTTCCTAGGTATCTTATTGTTTTTGAGGCTATTGTGAGTGGGAAGGTCTCTTTGAATTCTTTCTCCAGTTGCTTGTTCTTGGTGTAAAGAAAGGCCATTGATTTTCTAAGGTTAATTTTGTATCCTGCCACTTTGCTGAAGCTGTTAATCGTTTCTAGGAGTTTTCTGGTGGAGTTTTTTGCATCCCTTAAGTAAACAATCATATCATCAGCAAATAGGGATAGTTTGACTTCCTCTTTTCCAATTAGTACTCCTTTAATATCCTTTTCTTGCCTTATTGCTCTAGCAAGTGTTTCAAGCACTATATTGAAGAGGAGTGGTGATAGGGGGCAGCCTTGCCGAGTTCCTACCTTTAAAGGGAATGTTTCTGTCATTTCCCCATTTAGGATGATATTGGCTGTGGGTTTCCTGTATATGGCTTTGATTACATTGAGGAATGATCCCTCCAATCCAATTCCTTCTAGGACTTTAAGCATGAAGGGATGCTGGATTTTGTCAAAGGCTTTTTCAGCATCAATTGAGATGATGGTGTGGTTTTTGTCTTTGATTCCGTTTATGTGTTTGATGATGTTTATTGATTTTCGTATGTTGAACCATCCCTGCATCTCTGGTATGAATCCAACTTGGTCATGATGGATGATCTTCTTGATGTGGGTCTGTATGCGATTTGCCAGTATTCTGTTTAGAATTTTGGCATCTGTGTTCATGAGGGAGATGGGTCTATAATTCTCCTTTTTGGTTGTATCTTTGCCTGGTTTTGGTAATAGAGTGATGTTGGCTTCATAGAAGGAATTTGGGAGAGTTCCCTCTGATTGTATACTTCTAAACAGTTTCAGAAATAATGGTTGTAGGTCTTTTTGAAATGTTTTATAGAATTCTGCTGTGAAACCGTCTGGGCCTGGGCTTTTTTTAGTTGGGAGGCTTCTTACTACATCCTCTATTTCTTCATATGTTATGGGTCTGTTTAAGCTGCTGGTCTCCTCTTGGCCAAGCTTTGGTGATTCCCAGGATTTCAGATATTCATCCATTTCTTCTAGATTTTCAAACTTGGTAGAATATAGGTTCTTGTAATATTCCCATATAATTTTCTTGATCTTTTCCTTGTCCGTTGTGATATTTCCCTTTTCATCACAGATTGTATTGATTTGGAGTTGTTCCTTCTTTCTTTTTGTTAACTGGGCTAGAGGTCTGTCTATCTTGTTTATTCTTTCAAAGAACCAACTTTTGGCTTCATTAATTTTTTGTATTGTTTTCTTTGTTTCTATTTCATTGATTTCTGCTCTGATTTTTGTTATTTCTTCCTGTCTGTTGCGTTTAGGGTTCATCTGTTGTTGCCTCTCAAGTGCTTTTAGCTGTAGTGTTAGATCGTTCACTTGTGCTCTTTCTGTTTTTCTAATGTAGATACCCAGGGCTATAAACTTCCCTCTTAGGACTGCTTTTAAGGTATCCCATAGGTTTTGTTGTGTTGTATTGTCATTGTCATTCAGTTCCAGGAATGCTTTTATTTCTTTCTTTATCTTTTCCTTGACCCATTCATTATTCAAGAGTGTGTTGTTTAGTCTCCATGTGTTCTTGTAGGTAGTAGGGCTTATCCTGGTGTTGATGTTGAGCTTTATTGCACTGTGGTCTGATAGAATGCATAAAATTATTTCAGTCTTTTTGTATTTGTGGAGGTTTCTTCTGTGTCCCAGTATGTGGTTGATTTTGAAGAATGTTCCGTGGGGTGCTGAGTAGAAAATGTTTTCTCTGGTATTAGGGTGGAATATTCCATAGATGTCTGAGAGGTCCATTTCGTGTATCATATCCTTCAGTTCAAATGTCTCTCTGTTTATTCTTTGTCCTGTTGACCTGCCCAAAGTGCTCAATAGGGTATTGAGGTCCCCTACTATGAGTGTACTGGGGTTAGTACACTCATAGTAGGGGACTTGTCTTTATAAAGTTGGTGCACCAGAATTTGGTGCATACATATTCATAATTGTGAAAACTTCTTGGTGAATTTTTCCTTTGGTAAAAGTGTAATGGCCTTCTTTGTCTCTTCTGATTTCTTTTACTTTGAAGTTTATTTTGTCTGATATTAAGATAGCAACACCTGCTTTCTGTTTGGTATCATTTGCTTGGAATATTTTTATCTATCCTTTCACTTTAATGTGGTGCCTGACCTTGAAGGTAAGATGCATTTCTTGTAGACAGCATATCGATGGGTTCTGTTTCCTAATCCAATCTCCCAGTCTATGTCTTTTGATTGGGGAATTTAGTTCATTAATATTTAAGGTTATGACCGATAGGTTTTTGTTGCTTCCTTTTGCCTTATTATCCATTTGCGGTTTGGGTTTAGGCTTCTACTTCTGCAGTTATGCTTTTATTGATTTTTCTTTCTAGGTGCCTGGGGATGGTTGCTCCTTTCTTCTGTCCTTTGGATTGCTTCAAGTATTCTCTGAAGGGTTGGCTTTCCGGACATGTATTCTTTCATCTTGTTTATGTCATGGAAGGTTTTTCTCTCTCCTTCAACTATAATCAACATTTTTGTGTAGTATCCTGGGTTGGCATCTATTGTCTTTTAACACTGGGATTGCTTTGCTCCAGGTTCTTCTTGCTTTCATAGTTTGCACTGAGAAGTCAGTTGTAATTCTGATAGGTTTCCCCTTATAGGTCACTTGTTTGTTTGTTTGTTTTTTTTTCCTTGTGGCTTTAAGGATTTTGTCTTTGTTTTGGGTGTCTAGCATTTTAACTATGATGTGGAGTGGAGAATTTCTTTTCTGATCTTGTCTGTTTGGAGTTCTATGTGCTTCTTGTATTTGTATTGGTTTGTCTTTTTTTAGTTTTGGGAAATTTTCATCTATTATTGTGTTGAAAATCTGATCAATACCATTCTCTTGGGATTCTTCTCCTTCCTCTATTCCTATGATGCAGAGGTTTGATCTTTTCAGTGTCCCATGGTTCCTGGTTGTTCCACTTTTGTGTATTTTAAAATTTTTCATAATCTTTCCTTGAGGTTTTTAGGTGTTCTGTGTTATCTTCCAGGTTTGTTATTCTTTGTTCTGCTTCCTCCATTCTACTTCTGAGGCTTTTTCCATTCCTTTCCTCTTGATTGGATGAGTGTTTGATTTCCTTTTTCATTTCCTCTTCTGATTTCTTTAGTATTTCCACTTCCTTTTGGAGCTTCTCAATCTTTTCTCTCTTCCTGTAGCTCTTTGCTTTGCTGGTTGGTTTCCTTATCTTTTTCAGCATGGGATCTTTTCAGTATTTCCACTTCCTTCTGGTGTTTGTCATTCTCTCTCTCTAGGTCCTTCTTGAGTTCATCATTCTCTTTTCTTAATTGTTTGATTTGCTCTTTATAATCTTGTACTTCTTTAAGTATGTTCACAACTGTACTCCTGATATCTGTGTCCTGGGCCATCCCCAAGGGGATCCCACTGTAGGAATCTTCCACAGCGTTGGTAGAGTTTGGTGCAGGATTATCCTGCACCTTTCCCATGTTGTCTCTTCTTCGTGTTCCTGGCATATGGGCTTCTCCTTGCCTGTATTCCAATGTGGGTCCCAAATGCCTCTTCACCGTGTTGAAGACTTTCTTTGCTTGCTTCCTTCAGATGCCTTCGTTATTTGTTTGATTGATTTGTTATTTTTCCTTTACTCCTTGCTTGTGGAGCGTTAACTTCTCTAAGCTTTAGGCTTTCTATTGTAAGTCCAACTCACTAGTCACTTTCTGTTCTGAAGGTTCTCCAAAGAATCCACTTGGACACTCCTTCCTTTGGTAATCCCAGTTGGAGGGGGGAGGGGGTGCTTTTTAGCCTGTGCCCCAGTACATCAGGTAGTCTTGGGAGATCTCCAATCTCAAGACTCACACAAACCCACTTTTTATACCAGCTGGGAGGATAACTCTGCCCCCACAGCCACAAAAGCCAATCAAGTCAGAGACAACTAAATTAAATCAAACAACAATCAGCCTTGCTGAAGCACCTAGCTCCTACCTACCTGGGCTTCAGGTGGTCTTGGGAGATCTCCCCACAGCCTTTTCTTTACCTTATACTCTTTAGTTGAAGCGTAATTGCAAATCTCTGTACTTAATACAGCTATCTCTTAGAACAGATATCTATAAACTCTCTGCCTTGGCCAGCTATACTGGAACATACTGGTCAAAGCTACATATTTCAGTCTGGTCCAAGCCACTAACAAATCTTCCTTTCCAGTCTCTGCACCTATACAATTACCCACCTGTGTTTTGTGCTCTATAGAGCAGCAGCTAATCTTGAAGTAAAAACACCTAAGATGAAAATTACCATCCTAACCATGTTTCAGTGTTCAGCTCATTGGCATTAAGTATGTCCACATGGATGGGCAGCCAAGACCACAGTCTGTCTACAGAGTTTCACTGTATCAAAACTCCATGCCTGTTAAACAACCACCATGCATTTCCCCTGCCCTGTGCTCCTAATTTCTGTCTACATGAATTTGACTTCTCAGAGTACTACATGAAAAGTGCAAGCATGCATGTGGTTTGTCTTTTATGATGGGCCTTTTCCATTTATCATATGTCCTCAAGGCTTATCCTGTTTTAGCACATGTCAGAATTTCCCTTTTGTAAGACTTAATCATGTCTCACCATGTGTAAAACTGGATAGCATCCCATCATATGTATAAATCATATGTTAGACTGAATAACAACATATTTACACAGAACTGGGATCATCCACTCATCCATGAGTGAGCTCCTAATCTTGTGAACCATGCTGTGAATATGGACGCACACACATGTCTCTTTGAGACCTTGCTTTTAATTACTTTGTATACCTATTCCAAAGTGGATTTCTGGATCATGTGGTAATTCTGTTTAATTAGCCTTTAAAAAATCATTGTTTTGAATAAACACCCTGGTGTTTTCTAATACACCATTATGTGTTCTCAAAAACACCAATAATGCACACAAGAGTGTCGGATCCTCCACTGTGGCATGGACAGCCTACCAGTGGCCATCTCCCTTGGGGAAAAGTGAATCTCCTAGAAAATTACCAATGAGATCAAAGCATTCTCTCACTCAACAAAGTCCCATATGTATCAATACACTCATGCACTTTGTACCCAGGACACCTATGGCTTCACCTTGGCTCACATCTCCATCTTCAGCTCCAGCCCTTGTCTTCTCCTCTTTATGTCTATATCCTGACCACTTTGGACCTTCGCCTCTGTGCTCTCTAGCTGGGAGTTCTTTCCAAAATTCTCCATTTTTTCCAATTTCAGATAAAATCTATCACTTCTTTCTAAAACATTAGCCTTCAGCTTGACCATGCCTTGTTTTTCTCCAAGTATTGTCTCTCCTGGAAGAGTCTTCCTCTACATCCACATTGGACTAAAAGCTCCAATAGAACAGGCATGTTTTTATTTTATACACCCGTGTATTTCCAACTCCTGGACCTGTTCCTAGTCTATAGTTGAAACACAAAAATGTCTGCTGTGTGTTGAAAATTATACACGTGTAGGGACTAACTCCTACATGTATTTAATAAGGTAAATAATATATGATAGCTATTTTAAATAAAAAGAACAAAGCTAATGACAGATGCCTGTGAAGCCTGGAACCTTTCTTGTCACATCCTACCATTTCTTTGGACAACTAAGAGACATACAATTACTTCATGCCTCTATCTCTAATTTGAACTTGTAAGAATAAATCACTGTAATCATAGGCAGTGATTAATACTGATTATCAACTTGACAGAATCTAGGATCTCCTAGGAGACAAACTTTGGGCATATCTGTGAGGGAGTTTCTAGATTGAGTTAACCCAGGACACTCTGAAAGTGTTCAGCACTGTTATATGGGCTGAAGTCAGATTGGACAAAATGAAAGGGAGATGAGAACCAGCAAACATCTCTGTCTGCTTCCTAACTGCAACTGCAATCCAACCAGCTGCCTCAAGTTCTTGATACCATGCCTGCCCAGCCTTGGTGGACTGTATCTCCTAAAACTTTAAGCCATAATAACCACCTCCTCCCTAAGTTGTTTCTAGTCAGGTATTTTGTTGCAGCAATAAAGAAAGTGACTAATATGCTATGTAAGTCTTGTTCTGATAAAAGCAGATTTAAGCACGCAAGTTGAAATAGATGAGAACTCCTAATCTTTCAAATGTTTTGTTTTGTTATTTTTATTTTACTTTATGTGTATAAGTGTATTACCTACATGTATGTAAGTGCACCATGTCATGCAGTCGCCCAGAGGTCAGAAGAAGGTGTTGGATCTCACGGAACTGGAAAAATGGACCATTTGTTAGCCATCATGTGGATACTGGCAATAGAATGCTGGTCCTCTGCAAGAGCAGCCAGTGCTCTTAACTGCTGAGCCATCTCTCCAGCCCCAGAACTCATAATCTTAATGGTGAGGAATAGCAGCTTGGGCCTGTGAGATGGTTCAGTGGGTAAGAATGATTATGGCCAAGCCCAACAACCTGAGCTCAATCCTTGAAACCCACATGGTGGAAAAAGAGAACTAACTCCTGAAAGTTGTCCTCTGACCTCCACTCACACATGCCCTCCTCACAACACACAGACAGGCAGATAATTGTAAAGCATAAAATATAACAAGAAACAATAGTGGGTTCTTAGTGATTAGAGTCAAGGAAAACAGTGCCCTTCTTAGCCCAGGCTGAGCAGGTCTGCATGTCACACTGTTGTTCCACCATCCCAGGTCCATGCACCTGCTGGCTACCTGATGATTGCCAAGGAACAGGGCACATTCAGAAGAACAGCCTGATCATCCTGTTGCCATAAATCACTTCCAGGCCATAAATCACTTCCAGGTGCAACACAAGAAATTTGATTTTGATTACTTTTTTCACTCTAATAGTCAGTAAATAAAGTCATAAAATTAAGGTGCTGGAAGAGCCTAGGACACTAATGCAGAATTAAGCACTGCCATGTCACTGTCCCTGTCCCATTCCCTTTCTACATTTGAAATCACTTTAACCACACCTTGACCAGCAAAATACCACAAAGGCACTCCAAGAATACATCCTGTATGTTAAAGAGAGCACCAAATGGACAAAACACAGCCGGCTCCCAGTTTCTTAGTGAGCACAAGCTGAGTGCACTCCATAGAAGTCATTATCACCATTTCTATCCTGCATTCATTCCTGACAATTTTTTTATTACCACTTTTAAATATCTAATCTATATAGGAAAGTTATGACAGTTCAGTGAAACAGGATTCTATAGCCTCATAAAGAGAGTGAAGTGAGTGTGTGTGTGTGTGTGTGTGTGTGTGTGTGTATGTTTGAGACAAGGTCTCCCTGTAGTGCCAGCTGGCCTGGAACTCCTCTGTAGACCAGGCTGGCCTTGGACTCACAGAGATCTGCCTGCCTCTGCCTTCCGAGTGCAAGTGCTGGGATTAAAGGTGTGAGCCACCACGCCCAGCCTTGACAGAGTGAATTTTTAAGGCAATTTAATTGCTTCTCTTTTAACTTTTGAAATCATTCGGCATCCACTTCAGCTATGGGCATGAGGTCCTGAGAATCTTCTTGGCAGATTGCCTACTGATAGCCTGTTGCCCCACCTTCCTGTGAACTCCTGCTAAAGTGCAGGGAAAAGTGTTGGGGTGTGTGCAGCAGGAAGAACAGCCTAAAGTCTTTGATGCTCTTCACAATAAGATTCTGAATACAAAAGCTTTGGCTTCTGAGCTCAGTATTCTCATTCACAAGACCTAATGTAGTCTAAAGGTTATTGTTTTTTTTGTTATTGTGGCTCCTAGGATGAAACCCTGGGCTTTGCTATGTTAGATAAGTTCCATACCACTGACATATATCCTTAGCCCTGAAATCTGGGGGTATTTTCCTTTCAAATAAAATGAAGTTAGAGATATTGAAGCAAAAATGTCTGGGGAAGGAGAAAAATTCCAGAGAATGTGAAGTCAAGAAAGCAAAGCAACATTCTAAAGCCACGTTCTGTCTGAGGACATTTATTGCAGATTCTGGACTCAAGACAAGAGGCAGGAATCCAGACTTTATCAAGCTAAGGCAGCTGCTCAGAGATGAAAACTTAAGAGAACATTATGCCGGGCATGGTGACACACTCCTTTGATCCTAGCACTTGGGAGGCAGAGGCAGGTGGATCTCTGTGAGTTCAAGACTGGCCTGGTCTACAGAGTGAGCTCCAGGCCAGCTGGGACTAAAAAAAGGGAGACCCTGTCTCAAAAATAACGAGAGAGAGAGAGAGAGAGAGAGAGAGAGAGAGAGAGAGAGAGAGAACATTATGAACTAATGGGAATGGAAGGCAAAAATCAAAGACCCAAATGTGATGTGGCTAAGTGGGAAAGCACAGCCAGGCTTTGCTGGAAGACAGTCACTAAAAATCAAGAGTTCCTTGTGGCTAAGAATCCGACACATTAAAGTTTGGGTAAAGTGTGAACAAGAGTTTAAGATCCACCAATGGCCAGTGCCCTGAAAGTCCTGGAAGACTTTGCATTAAGAATGGCTACAGACTAAGGAGAAAGAGAGCCTTACCATGATGAATGCTGAGGCTAGTGCCTAAGCAGGTTCAAAGGATCAATACACACCTTCAGAGTTCAAGGGAAAATGGTGAAGCTTTGTAGTGCTATATATAATCTGACACTCTTATCACTTAAAAAAAATCTAGCGGGGTGTGGTGGCACACGCCATTAATCCTAGCACTCGTGAGGCAGAGGCAGGTGGATCTTTGTGAGTTCAAGGCCAGCCTTGTCTACGGACTGAGTTCCAGGACATCTTGGGCTACAGGGAGACCCTGTCTTGAAAAGACAAAAAAAAATCTGTAATGTCCAACATTTTAAAAAGTATTATCCATTCCTAAACATAGAAGCCAATGAGTTAAAGAATAGAAGACAGAAGAAAGCCCTATGGTTTCCCAAATTTAAAGGAATTATAGTGCAGAATAAAGCATACAGACAAATGAATCCTGAGTTTTCCATCTCAGCATATAAAGCCTTACCTCAAATAAACATCAGTCCTTATAAATCAAATAAATCATTAAAAAAGCCATTATAAATTAAAAGGAACAAACAAAACTCCAGGGCAAGATGTCTTTATATTTTTTTGGTAGTCTTGGTGGTGGTGCTAGAAGGATTAGGGATTGAAACCAGGGCTTTGTGCATGTTAAGTATGTATTGGACAACTGAGTTATTCTGCAACTCAAAGAAGTGTGTGCGTGTGTGTGTGTGTGTGTGTGTGTGTGTGTGTGTTCACTTGGTGAATCTTTCTACAGATTAAAAATGTACCATCAATCATTCTTAATTCTTCCAGGATACAAAAGAATAGTGGCTGCATCTACATTCCTTCTAGGAGGTCATTATTATTCTGAGGTCAAAGGCAGTTAGGGTAGTATAGCTCAGTGGTGGAGGTCTTGTCTAACATCCAGGCGACCTTGGATTTGACTCACAGCACTCAAATGATATGCCAAGGAAATTACAGACCAATACCACTAGTGAACATAAATTCAGAAGTTCTCACAAAATGGCAACAAACTGAATTCAACAGTACAGTAAAAGTATTGTGTCATGTTCAGGTGATTGTTTCCCAAGAATTTAAAGATGGTTTAACATAAGGGAATAAACCAGTTTCATTGATTTGCTTCATATTATTAGAACAAAACATAAAAAAAGAAAATAACATTGCCTCAGTTGATAATGGTTACAACAAAATCTAATAACATTTCATGATTAAAACATAATCCTCAGACAACTAGGAACACAGGGGCTTCTCAATGCAATAAAGAATATTTGTATTTAAAAGTGCACAAATAACATCTGACCAGAGTGAAACTATTGTAGTCTTAGAATGAAGGAGAACTGAACCCCATGGGCTAGAAAAAGAAGCAGTTTATTGTACATACAGCAACCCAGACAGAGAGCGAACTCTCTAAAGAAGGGCCCTTGAAGAAGGAAAAATATTATCTTCATATATATATGTATATGTACATATATATGTACATATATAGATGAAGCTAATATATATATATATATATATTATATATATATAAGGACTTTCATATCTCTCTTTTTTTTGTCTTTTCAAGACAGGGTCTCCCTGTGGCTCCAGCTGTCCTGGAACTCACTCTGTAGACCAGGCTGGCCTTGAACTCACAAAGATCTGCCTGCCTGCCTCTGCCTCCTAAGTGCTAGGATTAAAGGCGTGTGCCACCATGCCTGGCTCATATCTCTTATAGATAATAGTACACATCTTATTTGTTTGTTTTTGAGACTCCATCTCCCTATGACCCCCAGATGACTTAGAATAGCCTATGTAGATCAGACTGACCTGGATCTCCCAGAGATCTACTTGCTTCTGGCTTCTGAGTGCTGGGATTAAAAGAGAGTGCCATCATGCCCACCTAACAGTACAAATTTGATTATTTTTAAAAACACTGTAAGAAGATACAAAATGGCTGGAATGCTAGAGAAGGAGAGAGACCTTGAGAGCTTGAAGAGAAGATGTGCAGATAATACCCCATATACTATTGTAAAACAGGACGAGGGTGTGGCATTACTATCTGTTATGGAACAAGAAGTGCTAGTCAAATCAATTAGACAAGAATGCTCAGAATAGAAAAGATGAAGGACAAATACCTCTGGTTATAGAGGTACCTCTGGTACCATGCTAACAATTCATAATACAACAACCAGGGCCTATGAATCTATACAGAAAACTTGCAGAGTATAAAGCTACAAACATGAGCTGCATTTTAATATACCTGTAAAGAACAGTTGATAAATAAATGAAGAAAATATTTAATTTATTGTAGACTAAAATAGAAATAAATATAACCTAAAAGGTGAAAGAGTTTTACATTGAAAACTCTAAAGAGCTTGCTGAAATACGCTAAAGAAGATCTAAATCAATACAAACACTTCCCTTGTTCATGGATTGGAAAGTTTCATAGTATCAAAATAACAGTACTACTCAAAGTGACTGAAGATTCAACACAATCCTATTAAAATCCTAAATGTCCCTTGTCATGAAAAGGGATGCTAATCTTCAAGGTAATATTTCTTTATTTGTTTAAACACAAATGTCAAGAAAAGGCAGTAAGAGATTCTCAGCATTTCTGGGTAAGAAATGTGCAATGCATAAGCATTATTATTTGGCGGAATGCCCAATCTTTCTCTTGGACTTGAAATAGTTTGATTTGGTGAAAAAATACCAAGTAGACAATTATAAAGTTAGCCTATAAGAATCGGGAAAAGTAGATGTAGACATTCTATCTCAAACTGCACAAAAGTGTAAAGAGCAATTTAACCACACCTACACTGAACTTAAAATATGTAAATACATGTAAAATTATTCGCAGTCTATCTCAGTAATTTAGTGTAAACGTAATGTAAGGAAACTATATTGATTTCATATGCAATCTCAAGAGGCTACCCAAAACCAATTTTCAAAGAGAAAATGAAGTCAGAGAACTCACACTTCCAAACTTACAACAAAGACTTAATGACAAAGCTATAGTAATCAAAGCTGTTTGCTAAGGGCCTAAAGACAGACATATAGAATTCACAGTCTGTAAATAATCCATATAGCCACAACTAAGTGATAGTTCTCTTTGTTCTTTTTGTAGCCATAGCTGATCTGGAGTTCATTATGTAGACCAGACTGATCTTGATCTCACAGAGATCTGCTGCTACCTCTGAATAACGTTCAGAGAACAAGAGGCTGCAGAGTGATTATCCCTTAATAGGGCACCATCAAATTTCTGTTGAGGGATCATTGTGGAAGAAGGCCCTTAAAGATTGCAGGAACCAGAGATGGTGGATGACCATAAGGAAGTAGCTTTCCAGACACCTGGTCAGGTCCTCATATGAACTCACAGCAATAGTGACAGCAGGCACAAGTCCATGCAAGCTCAAACCAGAGAAAAGGCCAGCATAGATAGGAGGAAGTGGTAAATATCCAACCCCACTTAAGGAAATTATGGCCACAGAGGGCTGGCGGGAGGGGCAAAGACATGGGACACTTGGTAAATTGACCAGGCTCCATCATGGTAGGGAAGACATGGCAGCAGACAGAAAGGCAAGGGAGGCAGAATCAGGAAGTTGGCTGGTCACATTACAGTGCTCTCGTGAAAAAGGGAGTGAACGGAAAAAGAAAAACATGATGGTAATGAAACCACTCCCGAACTGTAAACTAGAGCCAATTGTTACAGTGGTAATTTCCTATAAAACAGGCATAATGTATTAATTGATTGATAAGCATAGGAACTGTGAAAGGATATTTCTCTATCTAGAGCCAAATTCAATAGTAAAGTGTTTATAAGTTGTGTAATTAAGCAAAATATATTACTACAGGAAAGCTCTGACATCAGCAATGAATTATTCTGCCTAGGAAATGTTGGCTAGGAGATTCAACCCCCCCCCAAATTATAAAGGCCTTTTGCCTATAAGTGGGATATATGCAAGGAGAAAGGCAGTAAGTCCCTGTTGTCGAAGACCTGGTGTGAGCATGAAAAATGTTATGAGACATCACTTGCTAGCGTACAACTGGTCTCTGAAATGCCAGAGAGCATTACCAAAGGCCACTAAAGCAATACAGCAAAATATTGGTCTCCCTGAGACAAGCAAGACTCCTCCATCAATATCAGGTACACCTCAACAGCCTGGAGATACTGTGCAACAGTGGCAGCCAAGTGTCTATATATATCCCAAATCTAATTGGCTATTAGCTCTTTCCTTGGAGGAATAACTCACAGTAGATGCCACAAGCTTATGTCCTCTAGTGGTTAGGAGATGTTATAAGCCACAATAAGAACTCGCCACCCTTTATAGAGAAACCACAGTTTGCGGATTAGCATACCATCCAAGCATCTGTGTCTATGCTCACAACTTAGCTTGACATAATAATTGGTACTGCTTAAATGCCTGTACATCCAATTGCTTGTGCTTTGTTAGTATGACTAAAAAGGGTATCACTGGAAAAGCTGTCAACCCATGAAGGGAAACAACCTGAACAGACTGGAGTCCAAAATGACAACTCCAAAGAAATTAGACTGTTTTCTTCTCACCCACTTGTGCCCCTTTCCCAAAGCCCAGGGAACAAACTGCGGAAGAGGAGGCGTGGTAGATTGTAAGGGCTGCAGAGAGATAGGGGTGAATCATGAGACTACAGGAATATAGTCTGGACTCCTAACTGATCAACATGCCTGTGCATACAAGCTTCTCCAACTGGACTATGGGAACCTTGGGTTGTTCAAAATTTGGACATAGATACTTGCAAAATGCACCAATTACTTAATTGTATGACATACTGAGTAACATCAATGTTATCTGCAAACAACTGTGTCATATTGTAGAATCCCTTAAAAATAAAAATAAAAAAAAAAAGAAAAAGAAAAAGGAAATAAACAGGCTCTCTAGCCTCGAGTCTCCCTGCTAGTGACTCATGTCCTCCAGAAATGCTCCACCTCTTAAATTTTCTACAACCTTGTCAAATAACACTGCAACTAGGGACCGAGTATTGGAAAGTCTGTGCCTATAGAGGGTGTGTCACACCCAAACTCCGATACTGTGAGGAGAACCATGTTCTACTGGTCTCTTTTGTCTAAGAAATAATGTTTGCTAATAAAAAATGAAACAAAACACAAAGCTGTGATCATAATAATTCTTCCTTTGAAACTTTTGTGTGGACCTTTAAACTGTGTCATTGTCTTCATTTGTTAGGAAAGAATATGAATTTAGGTCTTAGTCTTTAATGAGTTGTTTGATATTGCACATGGCACGTGAGCACGGTGTGTGACGTTCATTGGGCTGTTTTTGCCTTAAAGTATCACACCACAACAATTGCTATGAATATCAAAATGAAGCAGAAACAATTGAATATGGAGCAAATCGCAAGAATGGTTTTCATTCACAGTCAGTCCACATGTTGGTCTCCTGGATTTAAGCCCACTACTGACTGTTGGCCGCATATGCCTTTCATAAAAGTGATTTTGATCAAATATTTTGTTTTGTTCAGTTGATCTGTGGTTTTATCCACTCTTTCCCCCAATGTGACCCAAACCTCTGCTTCTTATTAGACTACTTCACTGTAGCCCAGAAAATCATTTTGTCAATAAGGGAGTTTTACTTCAATAAAAATTTATATATTTTTCCATTTTGAATCAGTGATGGAAAAGTCCTGTTTCTCTTCTGTATGGATGCTGATTTGTAGAATAGAGGAAAAGTTATGAAATAATAGCTCCCTTTTGTAGATGGATTGCTTACAATTGTTTAAACATTGTATGGTACCAAAAATGTTCCATACTTCAACAAAAACTTCTTCACTGAAATGACTTCCTTCTGTGGCCAATATTACAGAATAGAAAAATGCAAACATCTTCAGCAAGAGGTGTTCATTTATCTGATGCACTTCTTCCAGGATTCAACCATACAAAAATGGAGAACATATGTAGTATTTGTTTTGTAATTCCTTATGATTCTTAAGAGAGCCTAGTGCTTTCCAAATCTGTTTATTGGATTTAAAAAAAAAATGTTGTGCTCTATTCAAAGCATTGGAAGCATGACAGAACTACATTTCATAGTTGTGATGTTCTTAGGATGGCCATTCAGCTTAAGGGAGCTGGGAAAAAGTGCAGAACTCATTAGAAGAAAATAACAGAGTTCATAGAAAAGAAGAATCATGTGTAGGGTAAAGAGAACTTGATGGTGAGGTAAGGTACTACCATCTTCGAGGAGGAAACATCTAATATTTTTATTTATTATTATTGCATGTGTATATGTGTGTTATGTTTGTAAGGGTGCATATGGAGGTCAGAGGACAACTTTCAGAAGTCACTTCCCTCCTTCCACCTTTATATGAGTTCCAGGGCTCCAACTTGGGCT
This sequence comes from Rhizomys pruinosus, assembly GCA_009823505.1. NCBI lineage: Eukaryota > Metazoa > Chordata > Mammalia > Rodentia > Spalacidae > Rhizomys > Rhizomys pruinosus. The sequence continues at coordinate 1,712,302 of VZQC01014421.1, forward strand.
GTCAGGTCTGCAACACTGTACAGCAAGTGCCTTTTCCTGCTGAGCCTTCCCATTGCCCCTCGGGTGACATTTAGGTGAAATTGAAAGGATGAAGAAACAGTGAAGTCTATAAGCAACCTTAGTTATTACACCCATCTCCTCACATTCTCTGCAACTTCATGGATAGCAGAAGGCATGGGTATCAAAGGATATGAGATCGGGGGCAGCTTGTCATTCATAACATCAAGAAAGACCAAGAATCAACTTTTCTGAGAGAATTCCCCATCTGTGATTCTATAGAAGATGCAATTGAGGACCAAGGAGACCTGAATGTGCAGGTAGGTTGTATCATAAGAAAGAAACTCCAAATGCAGAGAATCTACATCTTTGACACAGTCATCATTCTTGACTTGGTATCTTATCTTTGTCCTCCAAGCATTCCTTATACAGGTACTCTTGAAAGATATTCTCCATCAGCCTTGCTCACAAGAGTTATAGAAGCCATGCTCTAGGGAGACTTGACCTACCCCTAAGCATCCTTCTCACTCTTATGACTAGACCCTGGAGAGTCACTATGTTTATATGAGGGAGACAATCATCTTCCAGAAATATATAGGATGCTCCTGGAATGAAAGCATTTTAAACATTGTAGGGAAGTCTGAGTAAGACCACATCCATAAAAGGAAAAGTTGACCTCCCCGTATCCATGGCAAGCTCAAGCTGCCAAGTACCACTTCAATAATTGACTTAATGCTTTTCTTTGGAACAACTGAATGATGGAAGTTAGTCTAGTGTGTCTTGTTTGTCCACCCTTCCAGAAGTATGGTGCATAGTTTCCCTCCAGTTGGCTGAGCCATATCACAAAGAATGGAACAGGAAAATATTCAGAGGTATTTACAGATGTTCTGCCTGGCAGAAGCCAGGGCTAGGGACATTCTTTCCTTTGCTATTTATGATATGTTTCTCAGTCTAGGTGAAGAGGAATGGCAAATTTGAGAGCAGGCCCCAAAGGAGAGCTGCGCCAAGCCACTGACTGTTTTGAGAGAAGGTCCAAGGACTCTTAGGAACAGCACAGGTGGCTTCTTGCCTCCACTCCTTGTGGGCTCTGAGTTATTCCTACCTCAGACTGACATTCATTCCTATACCTAAAACCCCACAAGTCTCAACAAAGAATAACATGGTTCTGGTTAGTTTTTATTGTCAACTTGAAACAACATCAATTGAATTGCCTTGATCAGACTGGCCTGTGGCCCTCTCTGTGAGAGGTTGTCTTTGATTCCTAATTGATGGAGGAAGGTGCAGCCCAATGTTGGTGGCTCTATCCCTAGGCAGGTGTTTCCCGAGGTATTTCAAAAGGGGTAGCTGAGCAAGCCAGTGATCAGGCCAGTAAGCAATATTCCTCCATGGCTTCTGCTTCAGTTGCCGCCCTAGCTTCACTCACTGATGGACTGTCACCAGGAAGTGTCAGCTGAAATAATCCTTCTCTCACCTAAGTTGATTTTATTCAGTGTTTATCACAGCGAAGAGGTAAACCAGAACAAGCAACCCTCCCCATGGTGAGTAAGCTCCCAATATGGATAAATGCTTATTTACACTTACAGTTGGGGCCAGGCCAGCTGTGTTCTTCAGTAGACAGGTTTTAGGTAAAACACAAAACCTATTGGGTTTTTTTATTCCTTCCTCTTGCAAAGAGTTGTATGTAATTCTGTCAGTATCCCATTCTTACAACCAATATTATTAAGCCTGTGGGATTAGGGATTTTATCTACTTGCAAACAGCATGCTGGTTAGTCATAATGACCGCGATGCTGTAGAAATAAACAATGAATGAATAAATGAGTGAATTAATGAATGGATGGATGGATGTATAAATAAACAAGATGTTCCTATGTGACAGAGGAAAGCTGGGTTTTACCCAATACTGATACCAGTATGTTGGCATCTTGGTCAGTTGCTGAAGCACCTCACATGGTAACATAGAAGGAGGTAGATGTTCCATATGAATATTATGGCTAGCCTAAAAGAATGATTTCTAGCTAAGGGAAACTGAACATTGTGTAACAGGTAGACGCATGCCTTTGGCACCAGAGAGAGAGAGAGAGAGATGCTATCCTGTTATCCAAGGTTGTTGACTGTCCACATTTCCTTGAAACAATGACCTGATGTGATACAGCTCATGTCTCACTCACAAAACATGAAGAAACACAGAACACTCAAGAGAGTTTTTTCCCACCAGACCTGCCTGTCAGAAGCCTCAGTGAGAACAAGCATCTGGAAGTCCAAAGATGGACAAGCAAGCTAGGATTCTGAAGGCAAAAAGAAGCCAAGTTGTGTAGACTTAAAAGGGAAATGGAAGATGGAGGAGGGAATGCTTCATTGTTCTTTAAATGCTTGTGGTAAATAACAAGGAAAATAGGAATTACGTTTTCTTCTTTTACTTTGAGTGAAAGTTGTAGCTACAGAAAACAGATTTACTTGATGGTGCATAATGCCCTTAATTCAAATGCAAGTAACATTTATGTTTCACCATTGCAGCTCAAGTCAAGTCTCTAGGTGTTCTTCCTATTCTATGACACGAAGAGCAATGATTCCTGTACGGTACAGAAAATACTTGTGATCAAAATGGAGATTTCGGGACTAGAGTTCAAAGAGATGCTGACAATATCATGTTTGTTTGTTTTTTATTTCAGGTTAATCAGTGAAATACAATTCCAGTACTGTCAAGAAAGGGGCTGCCAGGGTAGAACTTCACCACAGTGCTGAGAGGAAGATTCCATCACAGCACCAAGTGGACCTCCACCCCAGCACTGAGGGAGGACCTCCACCACAGCACCGAGGGTGAACCTCCATCACAGCACTGAGGGTAGACCTCCATCACAGCATTGAGGGTAGACTTCCATCACAACACTGAGGGTAGACCTCCATCACAACACTGAGGGTGGACCTCCATCACAGCACTGAGGGTGGACCTCCATCACAGCACTGAGGGTAGACCTCCATCACAGCACTGAGGGTAGACCTCCATCACAGCACTGAGGGTAGACCTCCATCACAGCACTGAGGGTAGACCTCCATCACAGCACTGAGGGTAGACCTCCATCACAGCACTGAGGGTAGACCTCCATCACAGCACTGAGGGTAGACCTCCATCACAGCACTGAGGGTAGACCTCCATCACAGCACTGAGGGTAGACCTCCATCACAGCACTGAGGGTAGACCTCCATCACAGCACTGAGGGTAGACCTCCATCACAGCACTGAGGGTAGACCTCCATCACAGCACTGAGGGTAGACCTCCATCACAGCACTGAGGGTAGACCTCCATCACAGCACTGAGGGTAGACCTCCATCACAGCACTGAGGGTAGACCTCCATCACAGCACTGAGGGTAGACCTCCATCACAGCACTGAGGGTAGACCTCCATCACAGCACTGAGGGTAGACCTCCATCACAGCACTGAGGGTAGACCTCCATCACAGCACTGAGGGTAGACCTCCATCACAGCACTGAGGGTAGACCTCCATCACAGCACTGAGGGTAGACCTCCATCACAGCACTGAGGGTAGACCTCCATCACAGCACTGAGGGTAGACCTCCATCACAGCACTGAGGGTAGACCTCCATCACAGCACTGAGGGTAGACCTCCATCACAGCACTGAGGGTAGACCTCCATCACAGCACTGAGGGAGGACCTCCATCACAGCACTGAGGGTAGACCTCCATCACAACACTGAGGGTAGACCTCCATCACAGCACCGAGGGTAGACCTCCATCACAGCACTGAGGGTGAACCTCCATCACAGCACTGAGGGTAGACCTCCAACATAGCACTGAGGGTAGACCTCCATCACAGCCTTGATAGGATGTGTTGGTCACACTGAGAAACTTGCATATCTACACAGGCAATGTAATTAAAGGGGCACTCATTGCCTTTGGGTACTTTAAAAATTATTATTTGTCATAGAAAATTACAAAGTAAAATGACATAGAAAAAACAGTCCAGTCTAACCCTGCCTGAAGTACATTGTGATGGAGTCCCTCCGTGGTTTTCAACTTTATACTTGCCTGCTCCTCTATACTTGAAAAATCCATGCACTTTCATATATGAAATTCAAGTCACAAAATGCTCCCTGTCTGAGTATTTCCAGATAGGAAAACTGGTCTGGTCTCCATGTGGCGATGTGCCTGGGATGCCTGCACAGTCCCAGCCCCACCAAAGATTCAGAAGGGCAACCACCCTTCGGAGCAGAAGTGGGAACTATTTTTGTACTGTAAAAGTCTTGGTTTTATGTTTATTTGTAAAATCCTGGCAGCTATTTTGAGATGTTTCTGAGATGCAATAAGAAACATTATGTCCATGAATGTGAAAAAAGAGGGAAAAATTAAAAATAAAAACGATTTTAGCGTATGGATTTTTTTGAAAAAATTCAAATTCATTATCAAACAGATTTTGATATTCTTGTGTGGGTTTTGTGGGGGGGGATGTGTCTCTACTTGCTGGCTGTTTCTGGAAGATGCTTAAGGGGGAAAAATAACGATCGTTTTAAAAGATTCTGTGTTCTAGTTTTACAAAGTACATTTTTAAACTTGTAAAAAAAGTTTATGTCTTAAGATGATGGATTCACACTGGCTGAAAAGAGCAGTGCTATCGACCAATGGGATTCTGGGGTCAGCTGTGTACCAAGACCATGAGCAAAGGACCTCCCAGAAGCTTTGGAGCCAAATCTCTGGATGCAAAGCAGACAGGCCACTTATGCAGCTTCGACAGCATCACTTTGTCTTTCAAAGCAATTATTAGACTTTTAATTGAGAACCATAGTTCAGTTATTAGGTTTTTTACTTAAGAGTTAAGCTGCTTGAGCACTGAAATGATTGCTCTGCAAGTACAGGGATCTGAGTTCCATCTCTAGAACTCATGTAGAAAAAACAGGCATGGTGGCATGAAGACAGATGGATCCCTGGGGCTTACAGGCCAGCCAGTCTAGACTAATCAACCAGCTCCATGTCCCCATGAGAGACACTATCTCAAAAACAAGTTTGGATGGCCCCTGAGGAATAATACCTGAGGTTGACTCTGGCCTACACACACACACACACATACACACACACACACACACACACACACACACACACCCTGCACAGAGGAACAAGGGTATACACATATAAAAACCTCATTGTCATTATTAAGAGTTCTATTACTTAGAGTGTTTATAAGAACATCAGCTATCATTTTTTCTAATTTTATTTATTTTTTATGTGTATGAATATACTGTCTGCATGCAGGTTTGTGTAGCCATGTCGTGCAATGCCAAGGAGGTCAGAATAGGGTGTCAGATTCCCCTGGAACTGGACCCAAAGACGGTTCACAGCCGCCATGTAGGTGCTGGGGATCGAACCCTGGTCCTCTGCAAGAGCAGTCAGCACTCTTAACCACTAGGCCGTCTCTCCAGCCCCATCATCAGCTATCATTTTAACACAGTATAATCAAGGTTGTAAACTTCATATCTACCTCACAGAAGAGTGCTGGGAATAGAAATAAAAGGCCATATTTTTTACATGAATAAATAAATAAATGTTTTCAAATTAAAGAGAAAAAATTCAAAATTAGTTCTATCTGGATATGAAATCCATTCTTGTGTTATTCTGTTGTATGTTTATTGTCTTTGATTCTTCCTTACCCTGAATACCTAAAATGGAATAAATTGAAGTAAAATTGCATAAAGGATAACTTGAAGAAAAAAATGAGAGTGAAATCCTTCCTTGCAATCCCTCTAAAATTCATAGCATTCATAAACACTTTGAGTAGCACATCTGATGTTATCAGCATGTGAGACAATGCAAGAAACAGGGGAGGAAGAATGCAATGTTTTAAATGTAAATTTGTTACCAAAGAACATGGCTTTGTTTGCATCCTGCCTGCTAATTGGTGAATGGCAAGGTGGCCTAGTTATTGTTAATGAGGAATTGGCTGGATCAGACCGTCCTGTGGGGATGTGTATGGGGGATTGTCTTGAACGTTAATTGATATAGGAGGGTCCAGCCCACTGTGAGTGGTACCAACTTAAGCAGGTCGGTAGTTCTGGGGTGTATAGGAGAACATGAGTCTGGGAGGGAGGGAGGGGAGAGAGGAAGAGAGAGGAAGGAGAGGGAGGGAGGGAGGAGGGAGGAAGGGAGGGAGGGAGAGAGGTGTGAGCCAGCAGAGTTCATCTGTGGCTCCTTCTGTAAGTTCTTCCTTGAGTTCCTGTCCTGATTTTCCTCAGTAATGGAGTGTGACATGATAATGTGAACCAAATAAATAATCTTATTCCATAAGTTGCTTTTAGGCAGAGTGTTTTACCACAACAGAAATGAAACTAACTCAATGCAAATGCCATTTGCTATGTGATCTTTACCAAAATAATAAAGCCAATATTTATTTTTATTGTTCTGTGATGTACTTGTTCCCAGTATTCCTAAGACATATTCCAGTAAATATTTACATTGATTGATACACACCCACCTTGAACCCCTTGTAAGTTTAGAATGATTAATGATAATGATATAGCATACACTATTGAGCCACTTTCTATGAATGGTCAATTTTTTTTTTTTTTTTTTTTTTTATTTTTTTTGGTCTTTTCGAGACAGGGTCTCCCTGTAGTCCCAGCTGGCCTGGAACTCACTCTGTAGACCAGGCTGGCCTTGAACTCACAAAGATCCGCCTGCCTCTGCCTCCCAAGTGCTAGGATTAAAGGCATGCGCCACCACGCCCGGCTTAGAATGGTCAATTTTAAGTAATGACGACAATGAAGTTGAAATCAGTAATATGTCTAGTGCTGACTATTTTGAAATTCCAGAGAAAATGAGAGATGTGAAAATGTGATGGTTAATATTGATTTGCCAACTCAGGCTCTGCAATCACCTAGGAGATAGTCTCTGGGCATGCCTGTGAATATCTATTTAGGTTAGCACATCTGTGGGGAACTGTCTAGATTAGAAAGACCTACTCTGAATGTGAATGGCAAGATTCTATGGGCAGTGGGGTCCCCAAATAAAAAGTGAGAAAGCAAGCTGAGCATAAGCATTATTTACCTCTCTGCTTCTTGAAGGTGCAGACAATGTGACCAGCTGCCTCCTGTTCCTGTTCCTGTTCCCATGGCCTCCCTCCACAATGGACTGTGTGCATTTTAACTGTGAGCCAAAAGAAATCCTTTCGGCCTTAACTTGCTTTGGTCAGATACTTTGTTACAACAAGAAAATATGTCTTCTGTCTAATGTAAGAAATTTAGGGGCTGGAGAGATGGCCTAGCAGTTAAGAGCAGTAACTGCTCTTGCAGAGGACCCAGGTTCGATCCCCAGCACCCACATGGCAGCTGGGAACCATCTTTAGCTCTAGTTCCAGGGGAATCTGACACCCTCTTCTGACCTCCTCCGTGGCATTGCATAACACCGATGCACAAACCTACATGCATACAGTACATTCGTACACAAAAAAATAATAAAAAAAACTTTAAAAAAATTTAGTAATGTTATAGGAAATCAAATTTGTGATTAAGAAAAGGTGTTTTATGGCTTACAAAATGCTCTGCCTTCTTAGGCACAAAAAACTCACTATATTGCTTTGAGGAAAGCTGATCTCCTTGCTCCATTGCATGGGAGAGTGTGTCAGCACCAAATATTTCTGAAGGCGAGGACTCCTTTCACAGAGTGTCATGGTGTTTGAATCTGAAGGTGCCCTGAAGGTTTGCATGTTAAAGACTTAGTTGCCTCTGATGGAGCCCAATGATAGCTTTGCACTAATGCAAACTTCTGCCTCCCACAGGCTAGCCTCCCATGGCTGAAACTTTGGAAACATTACTCCAAAATGCACCCTTCTTCCTTTAAGTTGTTTTTCTCAATATTTGATGAAAGCTTGACACACAGATCCCTCACTCATCTGATGCCTTAATTTCTACTTCATAACACAGTCTTACAGGACTTCTGACCTACATTAGCAAAAGAATTACATTAAATTGTTTTATTTTTCAATATTTTATTTATTATTTTTATTTTATGTGCATGAGTGTATTGCCTGCATATTGTCTGATCTTATAATATTAGTTCCTAGCAATCTTTTTTTTATTTTTGTATGTGTATGAATATACTGTCTGCATGTAGGTTTGTACACCTGTGTCGTGAAATGCTGCGGAGGTTAGAAGAGGGGCTCAGATTCCCCTGGAACTGGAGTTCTCCTGGAATTGGAGTTACAGACAGTTCTTAGCCGCCATGTGGGTGCTGGGGATCGAAACCAGGTCCTCTGCAAGAGCAGTCGGTGCTCTTAACCACTAGGCTATCTCTCCAGCCCCTAGTTCCTAGCAATCTTGAGAGGTCAGCGTTACCAGCTGCATACCACAGGGTGAAGGGAAAGCAGTAATTCAAGGTTTAGACAGGATTTCAATATCTCACTTAAGAAGCTCAGGAGTGGACTGGAGTTTAAACCTGCTGCTCAGATATTTATCCCCATTTCTCCATAACTTTGATGTTTGCAAATACCACGGTCAGAGTCTTCTGTACTGCATGGGATGGATGTTATGTCACTAAGGTTAAATCTTAGACACATAGAAAAATAAGAGGGCACATTCGCATGTATCTCCAAAAATAATGCTGCTAAAATGAGTATCAACTTTTAAAACAAGATTGTGTTCTGTATGTAGCTATTCTTTTCATTCTGTCTATTATCATATGTACATATATTATTTCTATACACATATTTAACATATATTATGTATCTACATGCATACAAAAATTTAGATAGGTCTTGGTTCTTAGTAGCAACTTCTATATAACACTAGCTCATCTGGAATCGAGATCCTTCTGCCTCAGCCTCCCATGCACTGAAATTACAGGTTCATACTTCCATGCTTGGTTACCTTTTATATTTAATTGCCTTTATTTTCTGTGGGAATACGTAGAGGATATGGTAATTGAGATCCTTGCACAGATAAAAAAAAAAAAAAAAGGACAGAGGGTTGAGTGCTTAGGCTACATAAATCTCGATAGTAAAATTCTTGACTCCAGGCATCCATCAAACCCTTCACCTTCATCAGAGGCCACTTTCCATGAAGAAGTCAACAGGGAAAATCTTGGAGTTGCCACCTGTTCTGTAAAATGATTGTTGTGAGTTTTCTCTTGGCCACATATCGAGCTGGCAGGGTAACTTCATGGTCGGAGACTGAAGTCAGCAGGCATGAGGACAGTGTTCCTGAAACACTGATGCAATTAGCTTCCATTTATAGCTAGAAATCTCAGTCTCACTCAGGGGTAGTGGTGTGTGAGGTAGGGAGTCTAGGCAGGGGTGGAAGCTGGCTGTGCAGAAGTCATCATCCTTGATTAAATTATCATCAGGTCACTTTCTTGTGGCTTTAATGAAGTACTTTGCATTAGAATATTATTAACAATGTTTTCAAAAAGAGTTGCTGAAAGGACTGAAAGTTGGAGAAAATAAGACACCATGTTTGCAGACAGGCCACGAGAACCCTTGTGAAGTTCAGGAGTGGTCATGTAGAAATGTGCCTTCTTTAATTATGAGGCTATATGAATTCAGCAAAGGCTAGTGTTTGTGGGAAGGCAAACCCAGTTCTTCTCAACGGTGGGGTCTAGTAGACACTGAGTGTCTGTGTGAGAGTAGGGTATAGGTGTGTGAGAGAGGGAAAGACATTGCACGTCTGGAGACCATAGGAGCTCACTTCAAAGCTGAGGCAAAGCAGTGCACACACACATGCTGAGGAAAGAACACAGAGACTCCTGGAGGACAGCAGACACGAGAGGCCAGAATTTCCACAGTGGTCCACTGAGCCCAGGTTGGTGCCCAGCATCTGTGTTCTTGCTCTTCTCGGGATTCTTCATGTCTGTGGTAAATTGACAATGGCCACTCCCCAAAGATGTTCATGTCTCAATTCCAAGCATGTCTCAAAGCAGCATGCACATCGAAAGGATTTTGCAGGTGTGATCAAGGGATTTGTGTTGGTAAGATTGGCCTGGATGATATGGACTCTCAGCGTGATCACACAGACTTCTAGGAGGATTCAAGGTCAAAGATGGTAATGTAACAACTCGAGTGACAAGACCACAAACGAAGGCGAGACCACAAACCGAGGCAAGACCACAAACAAGGCATGTTGCAGCTGATAGAAACTGGGAAATGCAGAAATGGTTTTGCCTAAAGTTTCCCGAATATTTCTGACAAGGCTCCATCAGATCTTCTTTGCATTCATTTTTCTCTTTGCTGTGACAAAACAAAAACAATTTAAGGAAAGAAAGGTTAATTTTGGCTCCCAGTTTGAGAGTACAGTCCAACACAGCTGGGAAGTCAGGACGTCAGGAGCAGGAGGCGGCTGTCCAGGTTGTGTCCACTGTCAGGAAGCAGAGGAGGAGATGAACGTCAGCGCTTAGCTCACTTTCTCCTTTATAACCAGTCAGGTCCCTCTGCCCAGGAATGAATGGGGTGACCCTCATTTAGTGTGAGTCTTCCCTCTTCTACCAACTCAATTTAGAAACTCCTCACAGAAATTGCCAGAGATTTGTCTCCTAGATGGTTCAAGATCTTGCCAAGTTGACTCAATATTCACCATCGAAGAGCTCCACAAGAGTATATGATCTTTAGCTAAATAATTTAACAGCTATTTGACTAGATAATCTTTTGTTAATTTTAGAATTCCAACTTTCAAAAGTATATGTGGACAAACTTGTATTAAGCCACAAAATCTATCGTAATATGATCCAGAGGTAATGAGAAACAACTGTACCCCACTTTACTCCCCAAATGCTCCCCGTCCAACTTTGTCTCCTTTTCCATCTGGTTTAAAACAAAAGAGAAATCAAAAAAGAGGGAGAAAGGAAGAGAGGGTACAGAAGATTGAAAGTAGGAGGATAGACGAGAGGGAGAAGAAAGGAAAGAAGTGAAAATTAAAAAAATAAAATAAAAAAGCAAAATATGCCCTCAACAAAGACATACAACCTCCAAAAGTTTTTAATTGAAATCCACCTATCTGGGTGGGTTTGCTTTGAATTTAATGAATTACTATTTTTCTGTTATTGATATTGTGAGATGAGAAAATATAGCTCAACATAGTGCCAACAGGCAAGGACCTTGTATTTTTCCTCAGTTAATGGTACTTGGTTGTTCCCTGAGCATCACTTCTCCAAGTATTTTTACTAGCTCAGGCCTCCTAAACTTCCCCAGAGCTTCTACCAACTACCATGTGTGCTGGGAAAGGACAGAAGTCTTGCCTACCTGCACCCTGCCCCATTCCAATGTTGTGACTGCAAATCCTCGCTCATTAATTAAAGTGAAATTCTGGTCTCGTTCATCTCCAGTGCTCACTGTTCGACAGCGGTTAGGGGCCTGCAGTTGGCTTCCTTGGGGTGCTGATAGCATCATCCTGGTTCTCTCAAGTTGGACATTCTTTGTAATGTTATTGTCCACCTATTGCTCATGTTCAAAGAGATCTCTGCTGGATAGGTCCAGCTAGTCCCTCTTCCTGGTCTCTGCTGGATAGGTCCAGCTACTCCCTCTTCCTTGGTCTCTACAGCCCACCTTCTTCCCCATTAGCCCTAGCAGTGGGTGGTGCCCTTGATCTTGATGACTGAGCTGTAGCATCTACATTTTTCACCTTCTTCTCAAGTCACAACACATGCACAAGTCCTGCCTGGCAGGCATGAGAAGACCAGCTTTTCCTAGACACCTTTATTTCTGTCCACTTTGTCTTCCCTACTTCCTGATCATCCTCGGGTTGCAGAAGTCAGAGACCCCAAAGTTGGAAAGGACTCAATGACAGATGTGCTTCATCTTTTGAGCCACTCTGTTTAAGAGGAAAATGGGCCAAAGTTGGCTGATGCTTTATGATTTTTGATTATCTGGGAACACTGTGCCCTGAACTTCCTCCTCTCTGTTGGTTCTCTGATTAACTCGAGATGGGGAACGGTAATAGAGACTTGTGTTTCTACTCTAATTTTTGCTCACCTTTGTTAGTTTCATACTGGTGAGCTCTCCACTGAGAGTGTATTAATCCTGGGGACGGTCATGACAGAAGTAAGAGATAAAACATCTCAAATTATTGCCCTGAGTGAACACTTTAAATCATTGTGAGAGTCATAAATCTTACCGGAAATGTTGACACAGGAAGCAATTTAGATGAAGATTATCAATTAAGGTTGCTAGGTTTAGCAAATAATAGTGCAAGATGGCCAATTAAATTTGGATTTCAGTTATATAAAACCATTTATTTTGGTAAAAGTATGTTTCATATAATATTTTGAACATACTTGTACCAAAAAATATTCTTTATCTGAAATTCAAATATAACTAGGCATCCTGGGCTTTATCCACAATCCAACTTTCTAAGTAGTTCCAATGACATGTGGAGAGGATGATGGAGATGAAAAGAGAAGTCAGGCATGTTGCCACTGCTAGAAAATTACATATCGTAGCAGAGAAAAAGACATGTTCGCCTGGTATAATAAAACTGTTAAAGCCATGATGATGCACGCAGGTATTTGAGTTCTGCTTACTGGAAACTCACTTTGAGCCAGGCACTGAGGCACACGTTAGACATGTACTGTCTCAGTTCTTAGAACACCCTGGGAACAGCCCTTACTTTTCTTGTAGTTGTACCTTCTTATATTCCCCAAATACAAAATGTTCTAAAATTCAAAACTTTTAGAGCGAGTACTTTTAGAGTATCTGTGAGTACACGACACCACAGTCAGGGAGGGTACTTCTCACCATGTAACTATTTCATATAGAAAATTAAAAATAATGTGTAAAATTACCTTCAAAGAATGTGTACATAGTCTATATGAAACATAAAAGACTAAGGTCCCATCCCCAAGATATCTTGTCATATATATGCAAATATTCCAAAATTCTAAGCAGTTCTAAATCTGAAACATTTATGGCCTCAAGTGTTTTAGATGAGGAATATTCAACCTTCAGCCCGTGCATGTGCAGGAGAGGCTCTGAAACCAGCAGAGGATACAGGAACTCCTTGGATGACCTCAGTAGTTCAGTATTGAGGCAAGTCCTGGCCATGTGTCTCCAATCAGTGTACAGCACAGCTTCTGAAAGGCTGCAGGAGAGGGGCACAAAGATAACAAGGCTTGGCCTGTCACAGGGAGATGCAGGGGAAGTTGGAACCCTGACCATTGGGTCTTGAAGGATACTTAACTATTTGGTACATAGATAGGGGAAGAGTACCTAGGTTTGAGGAAAGAAGAAATAGTAAATAGGGAAACCAGTGTAAGAAAATCTTGTCAGGGGTGAAAGATACCATGGGTTTGGGAACCAGGGAAAGGGAATTTGGAGAAGAGCCAATGTGGGTTAAGTTGGCAAGTGATGTTCACAAGAAAAGAGTGGGACAGAGACCTGGAACTCAATCCCTGGGTGTTGAGGGATGGGAGTAACTGAGACCAAATCCTTGCTTAACGAATTGCTTTGGCTATCAGAGATGAGCAAGGGTTATTGTAGGAGACTTGGCCAGAGTTAGGTAAATAAGGGAAGAAGGCCTGCTTAGTGGACAGGAATACAGAGAAGGACTACTTGGGATAGAGCCTCGGCAGAGAGAGAAGAGTTGGAACTTACCCCTCTGCCACGTCGGGTGAGACCCTCACGCTTCCTGCCTTCCACCCCTTTGCTGGGGTGGAAGCACAGCCCACTGTGTCAGACACACCTGATCACTCTTGTTTCTACTCCCCAGTAGAAGAACAAACGCAGCGTACACATTCCTTAATGTGATGCGGCTTCTCAGAATGCAATTCTGACAGCTTCTAAAACCGCTATAAAAATTCATCATTGACCTTTTATATTCTGAAGGAACGCTAAGGAAGAAGGAAGCTAAACGAGGGTGCAGATGAGTACATCCTAATTCTGGAGAACGCTGACTCGCTGAAGCTATTTTGTTTTGCGATGACTAAAAGCAAAAACACGACAACTCATATTGTCGCTGTAATAAATTACAATTTGGTGAAATAAAAACACAATGGATGGAATCCAAAGGAGTATGGCTCGAATTAAAACATCCACAAAGCTTTCTCTGTCTGCCTCATTCCTCAGTGCCTTAGACCATGGGCCAACCAAATGCAGTTTCTCTCCTCCTTCTCCCGTCCTGGCCACACATACCAAGGTCAGGACGTGTTGCAGGGCAGCACCACCGAGTTCTTTCCTTGGCATTGTTATTGACTTCTTCCCAAACTTGAGAAAAATTCAAGCTTCAAAGCCAGCTGAGTGCTTTTTAATAACTACTACATGGAGTTAAAAATACCCAGCCTTTGCCTACTCTCCACTTCTCGGAACAGCCCTGGCAACAAAACATTGCTTCTGCACCAGGCTTTTCTTTCTGGATATTTTTTTCTTCAGTGGAGAGATTTAAAATAATTTATTCTTAATATTATGCTTGCCTAGTATCTGAGAGTGAAGATCGGCCTGACTGCAGCACTCTAAACGAACTGCTTCAGCAGTCTGCCACGGGTCTCTGGGGATCTGGGATGACAGCGGCTCCTCTGTTTTCTACTTTGTGTCTCCAGACCTGAGGTGGCTTGAATTCCACATTCACTCCAGGTCCAGTATAAGTCTTGAAGTTTAAAAGTGGATATGCTGAAGAAAGGGAGACTGTAGTGACAGCCTGCATGCCTCCTTGTCAAACCCCCAAGGTGTGCACTGCCCATCCCCAAGTACACTGATCCTATCTATGTTGGTCTGTGTGAGTTTTCCTGGGGTTGTATGAACAAGGGTCTCTTCACTCCAATAGGAAAACTATGACTGAATAAGGAAATCATTCCACCCGAGTAAAGCTTGGTGAACCATTGAGTATATTTGGGCTATTTTCACAAGCACAGGTGAGAAGCAATTTACAGGAACATGAGTGATGCAAAAGCATCACACACAGCATGGACTTCAGCTATGACCTTCCACCTCCATATCCCACCTGCTATGACCTCGTTCTGCAGACCTTCCATATTTTTGTTATTTATCCCAAAGTCAAAAGCCACACATCCCCAAAGAAATTCAAGGAATCACAACCAATCATATTATTTTCTCCTTTTAAAACCCTGAGAACTTGAGCTGGAGAGATGGCTCAGTGGTTAAGAGCACTAAATACTCTTGTAGAGGACCTGGGATCTATTCTCAGCACTGATATGGTGGCTAACAACCATTCATAATTCCAGTTTCAGGGGATCTGACGCCCTCTTCTGACCTCCGTGAGCATTGCATGACGCGGTGCACTTGAATGCATGCAGGTAATACACTCATAATCATGAAATAAAAATAATAAAATGTTTTTAAATCCTTGAGAACTAGAATTTTTTCTTCCAGAACCTTCTCCTAGCACCGTGTGCCACTGAAAGACACTCTGGCTGTCTTTCAGTGGCACCAAATGCTCTTATCTGCTGTGCCACCTCTCTTGTCCCTGCTTCTCCCTCCATTCTCTACTTACCTTAGATTTCTCTCCTCCTTCTTACACCTTATTGAGCCTAGGCAATTATCTCTAATCTATACATTTTAAATATTTTTATTTTATGCGTGTGTGCTTGAGTGAATTTATGTGTGCTAGAGCCCACAGAGCACAAGAGAGAATCAGATCCATTGGAAGCAGAGTTACACACGGTTCAGAACCACCATATGGGGGCAAAGAGCCTCTTAACTGCCATGCTCTCTTTCCAGCCTCTTCCAAAGGATTTCTACACGTTCTGAAAATTAGGACCCTGGTTTGAGACAAAGTGAACTACGTCACCCAATACTGATATTTATGGCAAATGGAGCTGTGTTTCTGTGTTTGCACTATTGTCAACCAGTTTGAGGAGTAAGGTGATTCCTAGGGAGTTACTCTACCTCTGTGTAGGCCACAGATCTCAACCTCTTGTGACAGAGCAGACTATCCACTCACTCTGTCACATATGTAAATTTGAATCTTGCTAAACCTGAGACCGGAATTGACTTTGAAGAAAATCAATTGGCCACAGTAACTGTAAAATACAAAATAAATTTTATGTAGCTAACTCAACCTTAGCTTGAGTCACAAGGTGCTAGGCTTAAAGCCATGTCTAGTTTTGAAAGAACATTTGTATTCTTCTTCAAAAGACTTTATTAAGAATTTAGCTATTATACAGCATGAGTTCTTCAAATATTTAACAGGAATTGAAATAATAAATTTAACCTCTGGATGGTACCATAAAATGACTAAGCTGGAGTATATTAATATTTTATGAGTGACTAAGTAACATCTTGAATATGTTTGCTGGTATAAGATATATTTAACTTGGAGTTACAACTAAGCAATCTGAAGCTTTGCTTTTTCTGGTAGTTTAATATGTTTAATTTCTCAAATTTCCAAAACAAAAACAAGAACAAATTTTATGCAATGGGGCAAAGCTTTGTGCTTTTAACTGTGTGTGAGGAACAAGCCAGAACTATAGTAACATGATTAGATAAAACATTCTTTTTATTTTTATTTTGTGTGTATGAGTGTATTGCCTGCATGCGGGTAGGTGCACCTATGTCCTGCAATGTCCATGGAGGTCAGAAAAAGGTACAGGATCCTCTGGAACTGGAATTACAGATGATTTTTAGCTACCATGTGGTTGCCTGGAATCGAACCCGGGTCTACTGTAAGAGCAGCCAGTGATCTTAACCAGCCAGCCATCTCTCCAGCCTCCTATAAATCATCCTTTGATGAGTTCTCATAGCCCGCTACATTATGCAATATGGGATCACTTATCACTTATAATTGATCAAAATGATAGTTTCTAATCATTCTCAAGCATGGCCACTTGGTTATTTACAAAAGCCTGAGCAGGAACAAATAACTTCAAGTTTCACATGCTTTCATGAAGAGTTCAAATGTGCTACTTGACCCAGCATCCTCCTCATCACCTATGTACAGTCACCGCACTCATGTTAAAGCCAAGTATTAAGGAGTCTCTGCCGAAGGTTCAGCTGCCTGTTCCAAGTGCCAGGGACGGTGAAGTTGAAAAACACCAGTGCCTTTTGAAGGCCAAGCCACACCTACTGTGTTTCCTTAGCCCTCACTGAGGAATTACTCTGAGAAAAGACAGATGGTAGATAGATAGGAGATAGATAGATAGATGATAGATAGATAGATAGAAGATAGATAGATGATACAGTTTTAAATCTGTAAATCACTGGTACAAATGCACTTTTAAAAGATATTTTCTCTTGGCAAATTTTTCTTATTTTTCTAATTCTTAAAAGTATTGCTGAATAACCAAAACTATTTGTGGAAAAAATTCAGTTATATACATTATAATTCAAAAGGCTAAATAAGAAACTGTGGACCAAGGCATAACTGATATTAAACCTATTCTTCTCGTCACCCCCATGTCTTTCCTTTTCTATACTAGTTTAGTTTGGTCTCTGTCTTAACATTACTGTATATCTGAAGTTCTAAATTTCTTACCCAATCTACTTATACCTGAAAGTCTCCAGTGCTTTAAGTAAAGCAGTTTATTGAAAGCCAGTGAAAACCACCCCAGAACCAGAAATAAAATTAAGGATGTCTGAAGGAAGTTAACATTTCTTACAGTTAAGGAGCTCAAAGAAGGAAAAACAAAAATCAAATGCGCAAAGAAAACCCCTGTGGTGGTAATCTTAATTGACAATTTGACTGAATGTGCCCTCAAGGAAGCAACACACCTCCGGACCTGCATGTGTGAGGGTTAATTGAGGAGTGAAGACCCACCCTGAATTTAGGCAGAGTGGTGAAGTTCACAGAGTCTTTCCTAAAGTACAAGATGCTCTGAACCAGGAAATTCCCAGCTGCCTTGAGAATATTGGTTTTCATGAAAGCCTTTTTTTTTTTTTTTACATGTATTGTCTAAGTAAACTTCACTGAGGCCCGAACTTAACTGCCAAGTAATAATTCTAATGTTTGGTCGTGGAAGAAATTAGAGTTTCAATGTCATGTAGATATTTATAACAAACAATAGTGCTTGATGTAATAGACTTCAAATTATTCTCAATTGTCCTATTGTTTGAATTATTTATGAACTTTTACACATCTGACAACTCTTAGAATAAACCACTTTTAACCAGCATACATAGGACAGAAAAATGGTCAAATATCTACTCAAAGGATTCACTCACAATTCATAGAGTTGGTTGAGAATAAGTTGCCACATGCACAAATTGCAATATTTTAGTTGCCAAAATATTTAACCATTGGATTTTCCAGTTGGGTTTATTTATTGGTTCCTACACGTAAATTCAAATGCTTTTTGAATTCTACACCAGGTGGAAATCAAACATCAGACAATATCAAATCATACATTTCTTTTTCTATTTCCTAAAATTTATTTCCTGAAATAAAGTCTATTAGGAAAACAGAAGAGTTGCGTAGGAGGGAGCCGGCATACATGCTTATCATTTACTGTGTGCAAATGTTATTCGGATTATTATGTCTTATCCCTTAGAAGTCTTAGTACATAACCACTCTCAAAGGAACCATACTCTGCCACCTAGAGAGATGCACAGCAATTGATAAAGGCTACCCACAGGAGCTGTGACCTTAGTAAAGATGCCCTAGCCATTAACAAACTGTAGCCCAACAGGCAAAGAACAAAGGAAATAAATATCCTGCTTCCAGTCCTCCTGCCCCATCTATCATCTTGTTGGCCCTTCTATTGGCTGACCCTTAACTAGCAGTCAGAGTGATGGGCATGGAGGTAGGCTTTCTGGGTGGAGGCACAGGCGGGAAAACAATGGAATGAGCAGAAGAGGTAAACAGGAAGTTCAACAAATCTCTGCCTGCCTTGGCAGGGCTCATATTCTAGACTATGCTGTGATTTAATACTGACTCTAGCCCAGACTGTGGGTTCAGAAAATGTTAGGTATTGACAAGGTCATTTGCAGCTATAATATCATGGAGTGGCTTTTAAAGCTCTTTTTAAGGAATAAAGTACAATTTTACTTTGATTGTAAAAATAAAAGATTACCATCAATTGAAATTTTACAACTCTCATTCTGTCAAAATGAATGAGCAACTCATTTCCTCATCCAAGGTTTTCCTCGGTTCCACATTCATGGCCAGTAGGCAGACTACCGGAAGTTGAACTCAACTTTGACTCCTAACCTGATGACAAACAATGCAAAGTCTACTAAGCATTCTTTGCCCTGCTGAGGAGCAAGTGACCACTCCTGCTCTGGAGTAACACAGAGGGTCTGAGGATATTAGAAACCCATGACATTCCTGGAACTGTGCCCGGGGTGGTCAGGACAATGGTTTGAAAGATATCTCTGCCCCAACCCCAAACTAAGACCATGTGACCGTACATAGCAAAGAAAGAAGTTGAAAGTGTAACTCAGGTTACATATTTAATTTTATTTTTCTTTTCAATGGATATTTTTATTGAATTTTGTGGATTTCATATTGTCAGGGTGTGAGCTCCAGAAGCCCATCGGAATGCAGTCACCTAAGATCCAAGTTGCCCAAGAACCTGCAATACCAGGCATAGCCTTTGGCTATGCTAAAGCAGGCCACCACCAATTACCCAGGAATCTTCCACCTCGCCCTTCTGGAAGCCAGATTCCAGATTCCGACCCACCCCACTCTCACTGAACCCCACTCCCCCTGAATCTCATCCCCACCTTCTCCCTTAAATTCCCAAGCCAGACGCCATTCTGTGCTTGGCTCCTTCTCTCCCCTAAGCCTAGCCCCGGCTACTCTGAATTAAACTTTGCTCCGAAGAACTCAGACCTCGTGGCTTTTCATTCCGGGGGGAGCGCGCCATAACCTTACACATATAATACATCTTTTTTTTAATTTTTAAATTATTTATTTATTTTTATGTGTATGAATGTACTGTCTGCATGTAGGTCTGTGCACCCGTGTCGTGCAATGCCGCGGAGGTTGAAGAGGGCGGCGAATTCCCCTGGAACTGGAGTTCTCCTGGAATTAGAGTTACAGATGGTTCTCAGCTGCCATGTGGGTGCTGGGGATTGAACCCCGGTCCTCTGCAAGAGCAGTCGGTGCTCTTAACCTCTAGGCCATCTCTCCAGCCCCATATAATACATCTTAACCAAATGTAGCCCCTCACTATCTGCACCCCCAGAGCCCATCCAGAGGATTTCATGCATTCTGTCTTATACATTAAGACCTACTGAGACAAGTTTCTGGACCCAGCTGTGAGTTCATTCTCTGGATCCTGTTCAGCCTATCTAGCATCATGGTCTCAAAGAAGATCAACTCTCCCTTGCCCAGCAGTGATCAGCTTCCAATAGTTCCTTGGCTAAGGTTGGGGCCTCCTGCCCATTTCCCCGGGTCTGTACTGGGTTTGTCTGATTGAATTTTCCTGGCTCTTGTACATGCTCCTACCATTGTTGTAACTTCATGTGAACAAGTTCCCTGGAGCCTGTAAGATTCTGCTTTCATATGTTCATGCACCAACCCTCCCTGGCTCTTACAGTCTTTCCACCCCTTCTTCTGCAATGGTCCTTGAGCCATAGTTGGGGGATGTTTACTATGGGAGTCCTATCCAGGGACAAGCAATCTGCATTCTTTTATTCTCCACACATTGGCCAGTTGTAGCTTTCTGCATTAAGTACCGTCTGTTGCATGAGGAAGCTTTGCTGATGAGAGTGGAGGGATGCATTAGTGTTCTCTCTACCCCTTGTTCCACTGTGTCCCAGAAGCTTTACATGAAGAGGTTCCATTGTAGATGTGTCACTTAGGGTTGAACATCTCACAGACACTTAATCTTTCTGTGTGACCAGTTATAGAACTCTATATTAGACTTCATCTGTTGCAAAAGAAACTTTTTTGAAGAGTGGTGATTGGTATACTTGTCTGTAAATAAAAGGGTCCGTATTTAGCATTTAGTAAGACATATATTTATCTAGGGATGTAACAGATATATGTTTTCTCTAGGATGTTTGACCTCTTGGGCTGTGTGTATTTGGCTGTTTACAGTGCCACATATGAGTTTCCTCCCATTGAGCTGGCTTTAAGACCAATTAGCTAGCTGCTAATTACCCAGGAGATTAAAGTGTCACCACTGCATCAGTATAGTTTGGTGTGCAAGTCATCGTGGTTATTAGGCTTTAAAGCTGGGTTTGACCATTGATTGACTTTTTTCTCTTAGTAGTTTGCATAGAATCTTCTAGACTATGATGCCTTGTCTTTGGGGAGGAGGCTTCCAGGTCACTTCCAGTTCCATTATTCTAAGTCATGTGTCCAAAGTATGTCCTGTCTTTAGCTATAGGGTCTTTAGGTTATACATTACAGAATGACTGTGTTATCCTAGAGTATTTGGGTAGATTCAATATATTTATATAAACCTTGATATACAAGTTATGAACTTTGTTTATGGAGAAAAAGGGCAGACGGGGAAGGCAGAGAGAGTTCTAAGCTGAAAACAGTTCGTATATTGTGTTGACACACAGATGCCTACAAGAAAGGATCAGAGAGATGATTCCAGAAGCAAAGGGGGCTCCCCAACTGACATTTAGCAGGAAAGTGAAGGCCTGAGTCCTGAATCTAAAATGAGACAATTTCTTCAAACAATGTGACTAATGACAGGAACAGATTCATCTCATAATTCTTAGTTAGTAACCAACCAACACCATGGACCCAGCCTGTCGGAAGGAGGGGTGGGACATTGCAGTGAGCCAACACTTTTCAACATATATGACTATGAGGTGGCTGTAAAATGCAGGAAGTTTGTGGTGAACTTCTCTTGGCAGTAAGATATATATCAATCTTATTGATTTGATTTTGTGCAGTGGTTTTCTGTTCTTTGTTCTTTCATAAAATGCAACTTTTAATTTCATTTTCTGTTTCTATGAATGCTTTTCCTTAGTTCCCCGTGCCTTTTGCATCTCTGCCTGTAACTCAAAGCATCGGTGAATGTTTAAGAAAGAGAAACCACATGGTAACTCCAACAGAGGAGGTTTGATATAAATAAATAGTAAATATACTGTGGGAAGCCAACTGAGATGGTTCAGCAGGTAAAAGCATCACCTTCAAGACTGAACCTGAGCTGAATCTACGCAGAGGTGGAAGAGGAGAGCGACTGCTGCAAACTGTCCTCTTCTCTCCATATGCGTGCTTTGGCATACACAGCCTTACATAAACAGGCACTCACACAGAGACATGCACCCATAAAAATAAATGCATAAGAAAAGCCTAACAATGGGGTACAATAGGGTCCGGATTCTGTTGAAGATGACACAACTTCAGACCAAAGATAGCGAGGTCTCGGGGGCCCTGCGTAGGTGGGGCCCGCTGGAATCTGGCCTCAAAAATTTCAGTAAATGCATCCTCTCAGCTCCAGTGTAGAGGGTAAACCAAGAAGTGCTCAAGGAGGCTGCAGACCTGCCAAGGCAGGGTGCCACAGTGAGCTACCATCCATTGGGTGCTGCAAGGTAGCCATCTGTGAAGGGTCTGGAAGCTAGGCAGGGACCTGCCAAGAAGACATCAGAACAGTTACAACTTCTTCCTCCTGAAATGTCACCTCAGTGCCCTTACAGGCAAGGCTCTGAATCCTGCCTGCCAACAAAAGGAGAGAAAAATAAAGAGCACAAATTCATTTTCAAGTAGTGGACAGAAAGCTTGACTGTGGAGCTAAGCAATGAACTGAAGCATCAGTGAGCCTGCTCACACACCAGCTCTTCCCTCCTTGTGTCATCTACAAGTGGTTCTGGTGTCTTATGTGCTTTGTTAACTCAAAGAGCATGCATGGTCTGGATCTCTTGGTGGTCCCTCACCATATTGCTGTGTCCATCCCCTTACACCCCTCTGCCAAGCCCCATAGGATGTTCTACTGCAAAGCCAAAGCAGTTTCTCCACAGAGCCAACACAGCTCACCATATATATTTGAGATAGGGCTGACTTCCAGCAACTATTGCTGTTGACTGTTGCAGGTGGCCTTTAAATCTTACACCTTGCACCAAACATTGATATTCTCCCTAGGAAGACTAGGAGAGATGTGGCCCAGCAGATAAAAGAGAATCCAAGTCTTTTTACCAAAATTGTGAGGCATACTGGTGACCATGTGGCTTCTGAAAGGCCAGCCCTCCAACATGCTACCCTGAATACACTGAACTCTAGCTGTAGCAAAGAAACTAGTATCTACATGTGTAAAGTAGATTATTAAGCAATCACCAAAAATTATGATTGAATAGTAAACTGGAAAGTACCCACAGTATGAAAGCAATTCAAAAATCTGAATATATCTTATATACTTATATACAACCAAGTTATCAGTGTGTTAAAAAGCAACGATTTCTAGTAGTCAGAGTGTGAAATATTTTTCTTTATAAGCATTTTGTAATTTGTTAAAGAACACTGGATTTTGTTTTTAATAAAGTCCTTTTTGCATTTGCCATCTCTTTCCAGGGTCTTTCCCTAAAGTTCAAAGCTGTGTGTGTTTGTGTGTGTGTGTGTGTGTGTGTGTGTGTGTGTGTGGTATAAACTAAAGAGACAATATAACATTGCATTTGGTGCTAGGAGTTTTGATTGTTTTTTGTCTCAACTCTCAGATTTAAAATGATCTCTTGGGCTGGAGAGATGGCCTAGCGGTTAAGAGCACCAACCGCTCTTACAGAGGACCCGGGTTCGATCCCTAGCACACACATGGCGGCCGAGAACCATCTGAAACTCCAATTCCAGTTCCAGGGGAATCCAACACCCTTTTCTGACCTCCGCGGCATTGCACGACATGGGTGCACAAACCTACATGCAGACAGTACATTCATACACACACAGAAATAAATAAAATTTAAAAAATAATAAAAAAATAAATAAAATGATCTCTTACATACAAAATTGTACTCTCTACATCCACTTGGAAGATCATCAATGCTACCAGGAGACACTGTAGGAGAGTTGTTCAAAGTTTAGCCGGGCATGGTGGCGCATGCCTTTAATACTAGCACTTGGGAGGCAGAGGCAGGTGGATCTTTGTGAGTTCAAGGCCAGACTGGTCTACAGAGTGAGTTCCAGAACAGCTGGGGCTACAGGGAGACCCTGTCTCGAAAAGACAAAAAAACAAAAACAAAAACAAAAACAAAGTTCATCTCAAAATCTCTTTGCAATAAGTGGCTCAAAGTCCACCTAAAAAAAAACAAACATATTCAACTAACAAGTCATAACTGGAACTCTTGGCACAGGTTTTCCAGGGTTCACTCTTCTTGCCCCCAAAGTCTTTGACACTTGATGGAAGAGCAGCCCCAGTTATTTTTTTTTTAGCCCCAGTTATTTTTTAAAAAAGGAAGCCACATAAAGGCTATAGACTGGATTCTCTTTAAACTCTTCAGTCATCTTTGCTATGTAGCAAAGTAACCAAGAATGCATTGCTGAAATAAGCATGTGAGGGGTGTGTGCATTCTGTGAAAGGGAATGGTTGAGTAGCTGGAATCCACACATCATCCAATGTCATATCAGCTACTGATCTCAATTTTATGCATGTTTTCAAAGGATTACCAAGGAACTGGTAAGAGCTGTAACGGAAGGTGTGGAGCTGGACCAGACTGCAGGGCACAGCCCACTGCTTCAGTGCTGTGTGTAACGCAGTTCTGCCAGACCCGATCACTGGACTGCTCAGACGCACCAGTAAACACTAATCCCATTTTAACTTTAATCTCTGAGCATATACGTTCTTTCATTATTTTTCCTGAAAAGAATTTCTTCTCTAATACTGTTGACTATTGGTGGGTAAGCTGAAACATAGTACTGAACTCTAAAAGTTCTGGGGTGTGAGGAGTTAGCTTAGTCAGTGAAGTACTTGACACATAATCACCGAGAACAAGAGTGAGTGAGTCCCAGAACCCACATTAAAAAAAGAAAGGAAAAGCATGCATGGTGGCTGGGATTGATAATCACAGCATTGGAGAGGCAGAACAAATGAATTCTGGGACTCATTGGCCAGCCAAACTAGCCTAATCTGCCAAACCCAGGCCGTGAAAAGATCTTGTCTCCAAAAACAAGAAGGAGGGTGACTAACAACAGCTGAGTTTGACCTCTGACTGTAAGAAAGGCCCACGCTGACTCCATTTTGAGCATAGCCACCATTTTAAGCAATTACTGGAACCTGCCCAATTCAGGGAAAAGGTTGATTGCTCGAAGACAGTTGCTCAAGGCCTCAAGAACAGCTAACTTAAACTTGTTAAAGATAACTATTGGTATGTGAGGACAGGTGGGTTACTTAACATTTCCTCCTTCCTGTCCCAGGATTGTGTCTAAAGATAACCTTTGGTATGTGGGGGCAGGTGGGCTGACCTAACCATGAGCTGTAGCTCTGTTATTATCCAATAAGGCTAGAAGTTACCCAAACCACCTGCAGACCCAGGCATGCTGTGTATCCCCGCTTGTCACACAGGAGACCAGGGTTCGATTCCTGCCCTGCTCTAAGTATATAAAACCTGTATGCAAAGATTGCTCGGGGTTCTCCTTTCCCCATTGTAGGTGCACCAGAGTAATAAACCTCTTGCTTTTGCAGTGAGACTTGCCTCCGCGTCTCTTACTCAAGGGTCTCTCAAGGGTAAGGCTCGATTTGGGTCTTACATGACCTTCACATCCATGCACATACACATGCACATGTAGACACAAGAACATGCATGGAATACACATACATGTACCTAACAAAATTCTTGGTCATTCATTTGTTCATAAACATTCATCCAGCATTCATGTGCACTAAGAACATGCAGAGCAAGTTACACGAAAAGGGAACATGATCTACCTAAGTCTTCTGAGAGATGCTATAGCCCTGTTTGTCCTGCACAATCTGACTCTTTTTTTTAAATTTTGTTTTAATTTTATTTCCGTATGTGTATGAATGTATTGTCTGCATGCAAGTCTGTGCACCCATGACGTGCAATGCCGCGGAGGTCAGAAGAGGGTGTCGGACTCCCCTGGAACTGGAGTTCTCCTGGAATTGGAGTTTCAGACGGCTCTCGGCCGCCATGTGGGTGCTGGAGATCGAACCCGGGTTCTCTGCAAGAGTGGTCGGCACTCTTAACCGCTAGGCCATCTCTCCAGCCCCACAATCTGACTCTTGGGTTAGGAGCTTCAAGGAAGAGACTAAGACTCAAGACCCATGGCTGGCAGAAGGTGCTGGATCCTCTGGAGCTAGAGTTACAGGAGATTGTGATCCACTTTACAGGCTTGCTGGGAAACAAATGTGGTCCCTCTGCGAGAATGGTAAGTGTTGAGCCACCTATCCAGCCATGGGTCTTGAGTCTTAGTCTCTTCCTTGAAGCTCCTAACCCAAATGGGTTAGGACTCCTTCCCCTAGAAGCAATATATTGTCACACTGACTAAGAGTTCTAGCAGACATCACTTGGGATCATTTTCCTAAATATCTGATAAGACTACTTCTGAAAGGTCCATGGTTTTAAAACCTTTAAAATATATTAACTATTTTTATTTTTTTCATCATATTTATTTTGATTTTGTCTGTATGAGTGTTTTGCCTGCGTGTATGTTAGCGCAACACATGCATGCAATGCCTGTGGAAGCCAGAAGAGGGCATCATATTCCCCTGGAGGTACAGTGGTTGGTAGCCAGGATGTGGGTACTGAGAACCGATACTAGGTCCTCTGCAAAAGTAGCCATTGCTTTTAACCATTGAACCATCTCTCCAGCCCCAGGAACAATTTTGAAATGAAAGTGTGGGTGAGAAGTAAATCCAAGCTATCTGGCAGAGATTGAACCTAAAGAGTGGGGGAAGAAAAAAACAAACAAACAAACAAACAAACAAACACAGTGTGAGCTCCCAAAAGGAAGAATTAAGAAAAAAAAACCCACAAAACTAGTATACATCTCACCCTCAGAGAGGCTAACAGTCATGGCTGGCCACTGTTCATCAGTCTCTAGGGTGTTCATTTGTCACCTGTCTATCACAAGCTTATCTTTTCAAAGAACTGAAATCCATCATCACTTTTGTTTTCAGTAAGTCCAGGATCATGCAACCAGCTTCAAGTGATGGGAAGATCCTGGAATTAACTTCAGGCAGTCAAATCCAGAGCCCTGGTCAGCCTGGATGAGGGGTTCCAAGCTAGAATGTCAGAAGCAGACCAGCCAACTACTGGTGGAGGAGTGGGGTGCAGAGGATTCCCCTATTTAGGAATGCATGGTCCTTCATCCCAACAGGAACTCAGTGAAAAGAATGTGGACACGTAGCTTAATCAAAGGGGACCACTTTAGAGCAGGTGATTCTTGGGCACCATTTCCCCATGATGAGCAGTCAGAAAAGCCACAGAGGTAGCTACTTGCCCCTGGATAGTGTTTGTCTTCTTTGGTGAGACAGCTGTGGCTAGGTCTGTGGGTAGAAAGCTAAGTAGATCTCTTCATCTCTCATGACCCTGACCATGGCTGACCAACTCTTACCAAAAGAAGGTGGATGAAATTCACATGCATTTTCTGCCCCTCTGGCTTGAGAGGAAATCCATTGTCTTTTACTTCCCATTTTTCTTTCCAAGAACTGGAATGTGGGAGGACAAATGGTGAGGCTTCAGTCAAGTCGAGTGTGGCAGCATCTTAGAGGACAGTGGAACACAAAGATAGATGGGAGGAATATCTGAGTCTAACTGCTCTGAGCAACAGCACCAGCCCAAGATATCAATCTAATTCTCACAAGAGAAAAATAAATTTCTGTCATTTAGCCACTGAAGCTTAGTTCTATTTGTTATAGAAACCTGTGCCTTCGCTCTTAGAAAATCTAAATGCAAACCGAAGGCTGCAAAAGCTACTGAATGGTTGATCAGACCCAATAAACAATTAGCAATATGGGATTCAGAGACACTGTATTTACCCCACAGGCAACTCATACATACAATGAACAAGGAACAGCTCTATAAGGAAGATGGTGGTTCTCATTTAAGAAGGCATAAATTTTGTTTGACTTTCCCTTCTGTTTGGGAAACTAACTGAGATACATCCAAATGGGGAAGTGGCATCCACAATCACGTTCCTGAATTTCAGGTCATCAAATAAGAAAAGTTGACTCATCTTGGCTGTTAGGGATATTCTTGGAAAGTTTTCCATGAGAGAAAGTAGACTTTAAAATATTTCTTTCACAGCCTCTTATACAATGGAGATTTGCATAGCCATCAGCATTTCAAGTCAAGTTTAAACTTTAAAAAGTAAGTTGTTAAGTAGCAAAATCATGTACAGCCCAAAGGACTCTGAGTAAAAGTAATAAGATAGAAACCAATGTATATGGAAACTCTGCCACTGTAAATTCTTTTGGAATTTAGAGTTCATAGACGAGTTTGTATGAATCAGTAAAAAATATTCAGGATTGAAACAATGGGGAGGGCTTAAATTTATTAAAATTAATTCTGATCGCCTTTCTACTGATATAAAAAGCCATCCACGAAACAGATGGACTGAAGATTTTGGCCAGGTTAGCTAATACTTCTGAAGGAGTGTCTCCTTGAGAATCAGTGATAATCTATACTTTTTGAAATAAGAAAAGCTGAAAAGACAAATCCAGTTTATAGAGGTAACTGGCTAGAAAAGAATCTGCTTTGGCCTTAGAGAGCAGAGGATAGATCCATCTAAGAATTCATAACCACTGGCTAAATAGTATCAGATTTTGAATTTTGAATCCACGCTATTGGTGAGTTCTGAAAAACAGAAAGCTGGAAATCTTAATTCTACCAACATAGAAGCTGGGGTATGGCTCAGTTGGTGGAATTCTTGACTAGCATGAATTTAATCCCTAGTACCATATAGAACCAAGCATGGAGGTATGTGCCTGCAATGCCAGCATTCTGGAAGAGTAAGCAGGAAGATCATCTTTGACTACACAGCAAGTTTGAGGATAGTCT
Source organism: Rhizomys pruinosus (assembly GCA_009823505.1). Lineage (NCBI taxonomy): Eukaryota > Metazoa > Chordata > Mammalia > Rodentia > Spalacidae > Rhizomys > Rhizomys pruinosus. The sequence continues at coordinate 1,741,083 of VZQC01014421.1, forward strand.
GGGCTACATAAGACTCTGTCTGAAAAAAAATTAATTAAAAAAGAAAAAACAGCAGAGAACCTACATGGACTAGAAAGAATCAAAAGCAAGTCCTTTCTGGAAAAATAAATCCTTAGCACAAAAACTGAGAACCAACATAACAAGGAAACTCATAAGCTAAGAGAGGAAGACTTCAAGCATGGCTGTGCTGAAAACCATCAAACAGAAAGCACAGAATCGAGCACAAAAAATGTGAACAAAAGATGGAGTTTGATGACTAACAAGTGAACATAAAGATGCTGTGACAGAATTGTGTCGTTTAGAGTGTGACAGAAGAGGAAAATAATGCTAAGAGCATTCTTGATGGACTGCTGTGTTGCCACACCCCAGAGACAGTGATGACCCAGTGAGGGAGGCAGTGTCACAGTTGATAAGGACAGGATGTCTTCAGACTCAAATATCTCATTAATCTTCAAAAGCTGGGAGTCTTTCACATAGTAAGAAGTGAGAGAATAATAAAAATCCTAAAAGATATATATGTTAGCCCAACTGTAAAAGATTAAAGACATTATTCATGTTCTGAAAATAATGAGCTAATGACAATTAAACAGATAGGAATAACAGTTTAGACTGATTAGGACAAGTAAGCACTAGAGAATTGTATCCTTACAGGTGACTTAGAAAAAAATAACAGATTGGTGAAATTATAGACACAAACACTCTCAAGAGTAGAACAATGTGTAAATATGAAGGCATGCTTCAAATAAACATTATTTTTAAAAACTCAAGAACTGAGCCGGGTGTGGTGGCGTATGACTTTAATCCTAGCACTTGGGAGGCAGAGGCAGGCGGATCTTTGTGAGTTCAAGGCCAGCCTGGTCTACAATGTGAGTTACAGGACAGCTGGGGCTACAGGGAGACCCTGTATCAAAAAGACCAAAAATAAATAAATAAATAAATAAATAAATAAATACTCAAGAACTGAATGTGATTTTCAGTTTAAAATCAATAGCTTATTTTATTAAAGAAATCTGAAAGAATTTATTTCAGAAAGAAAGAAATTTTATCAACAATGAAAGTCTTATATCAAGAATGAAAGGCAACAGGGCTGGAGAGATGGCTCAGCTCAGTTAAGAACACTGGCTGCTCTTGCAGAGGACCTGGGTTCAGTTCTGGGACTAACAACTGTCTGTAACTTCAGTTCCAGGAGATTTGATGCCCTCTTATGACCTCCACAGGCACTGCACGACACAGGTGGCCCTACCTACTACATGTAAACAATATGCTCAGACACATAAATTAAAAAAAAAAAAGCTGGGCATGGTGGCGCATGCCTATAATCCTAGCACTAGGGAAGCAGAGACAGGTGGATCTTTGTGAGTTCAAGGCCAGCCTAGTCTACAGAGTGAGTTCCAGGACAGCTGGGGCTACAGGGATACCCTGTCACAAAAAAAGACAAAAATTTTTTTTAATTAATGAAAGGCAAAAAATAATCATTGTATAAAATAATAAAAAACATTGCAACTAAAATCATATGAGATAAAATTATAATCTGGACAATTCTGGATATGGAGTGTGTGGAACTACAGAGTTGAAGATGCAGGATTTTCTTGTACTGTAAGAGTGAAGTTGCTGATGAGTTGACCTTGGGAATTGTGTTGGAGAAATAGCGGAACAAAATGGAAATAAGATTAAAGGGCAAAATCCACAAAGAGAGCAAATAAAGGGGAAATAATAAAAAAAGAAACCTGACAGGCACAAGAAAAGGTTGTGCAGATGAACACGAATGTGGTATATATACTTTCCAGATAAAAGGACAGGCGGTAGCTTATAGATACGGTTCAGCTGACTGCATAGAATATAAACAAAATTCAGCTTTCACCATTTACAGAGACAAAAGAGCATAGACTCAGGAGGCAATAGGGAATATCATTTTCAGATTTAACATGATCATATATACCTTATATTCTCCCCAGGACTCAGAATGAAGTAAACATTTACTTTTGCAAATTCTGGTTTATAAGGAGCAGATAAAAAATGGGGCTGGAGAGATGACTTAATAGTTGAGAATTTGCTGCCATTCCAGAGGACCTGGGTTTGGTTCCCAGAACCCACATGGCAGCTAACATCTCCCTGCATGTGTGTGGTGTACATACATGCACTCAGGCACACACACACACACACACGCACACATACACATTAAATGACTAAATCTTTTTAAAAAATAGCCACTGCAGGGCTGGCGAGATGATTCAACAGTTAAAGTACCAAACACTCCTGCAGAAGACTTGGGTTCAATTCCCAGCATTCACATGATGGCTAACAACCATAACTCTAGTTCCAGGGGGTCTGACGCCCTCTGCTGACCTCCATGGGCATTGCATACACAGGTGCATTTACATATATGCAGGCAATACACTCATACACATAAGATAAAATAATAAATAAATACATAATGGCCACTGAAATCAAGACCTTGCCACTGCATCCACACAGCCTTTCAGATGTCTTATATGATGCCAAATAGGTCCATGTCCAGATCAGTGAGTAGTCCGATGGGGATGACACAAGGAAGAACCAAGTCTTCCAGGAGGCACAGCGACCAGTTTCTCCAGTGCTTTGAGCCTGCTGCCTTTCCACATAAAACATTTCAGCTGTTGCTAGCACCTTTTTATGTTTATCTTATGCTGGAGGTGATGTGTGTTGAAGGGGCATGTGTGGAGGTCAGAGGACAATTTGTGGGAGTCAGTTCTCTCCTTTCACTATATGTGTCCGAGGGGGATCAAACTCAGGTCTTCAAGCTTGACACCCTACCTGCTGAGCCTTTAAAAGACTGAAGTCCTGATCTTGAGTGGTGATGCCCATCTGTAATTCCAGCACTAAGGAGACAGAGGCACCCTGGTCTACAAACTGAGTTATAGGCAGGCCAGGGCTACATAGAGAGATCCTGTTTCACCAAATCGCAGAAAGAAAGAGAATGAAAGGAGAATATGCAGGAAGAAAGGAAGGAAGAGAGGGAGGGAAGGAAGGAAGGAAGGAAGGAGGGAGGGAGGGAGGGAGGGAAGGAAGGAAGGAAGGAAGGAAGGAAGGAAGGAAGGAAGGAAGAAAGGAAGGAGATGGAGACAGAGAAAGGGGAAAGAAAACAAGAATAAAGGGAGGGCATCCTAAGGGTTTGACATCCCATACTATGCTCTTCATCCCATTATCAATATGCACAGTTGTGTCTTCCTTCAACAGACATCTCAGTGTCTAAGTGAAATGCTGGTTTGTCTCACTGAAGCCACTGACCGATGAACTCTAAAGCCAGTATGTAGGAGGAAGCTTCATCTAAGACCATATACCATAACCCATGTGGAATTGCTGTTGATTTGCAGTGAGAACGTGAAGTTCATTTTCATGTATTAGCTGTGAAATTCAACAAGTAACCATCCTGAGCAGAAACAAAGCCACCTTCTCCCAACTAAAAAGAGAGACTAATGACCTAGAATACCAGATAATCAGGCACTGTTTGAAGCCCTGAATCCCACAGATGCTCAGTCCCTGCACTGGCCTCTGCTCTCAAAAAGTCCTGAGTTTATTTCAGAAAACTAATTTACTTTATGATATTTACTTTATAATATTAGAGTCCTTTTGGTAACTTTTTAATTCCACTGTTCTTGAATTATTCCCTAAAGTAAAGCCAGAGAGGAAGGAGAGTTCTCTAACTGGTCCACAGAGTGCCACACTGCAGAGAAACACAGGTAGAGCCCAAGTCCACAGCCCCTGAGAAAAAACTGTGACCATGTGAAGTCTCCATGGGTTCAGGGCTCACCACACACTGACCATTGATCATTAACATTGACTTAATTCACTTATTTTGACAATTTTCAGTTATATCAATCATCCTACAAATTATACCATTTGTTGTTCTTTTCGTCTAAATACAATTTCATTGTGTGTATATACTACATTTTGTGATAGGTTCCTCTGTTTTGGGACACCTAGTTTAGTTCTGTAGCTTACCTATTGTAAGTGCTGCAGTAAAATGTGCAAATACTTCTGTGATGGGCCCTAGAGTCCCTCAGGAAAACACCCAAGCATGGGATAGCTAGGTTGTCTGCCAGACCTATTGTAAGTTTAGTTGTTTTTTTGTTGTTACTGCTTTTGTTCTGAGGAAATTCCAAACTGATTTCCATGGCATCTGGAGCAGTTTACTTTCCCCTCAGCAGTACACAAGAGCCCTTTTCTCCCTGTCCTCACCAACATGTGTCTTCTGTTTGTTTTCTTAGTGACTGTCATTTTGACTGATGTGAGATAAATTCTCGATGCAGAGTTTAGTTTCTCTGACAAGTGTTATCACTGATTTTTATGTTATTGGGCACATGTACTTCATCTTTTGAGTACTGTGAATTTCTTCAGCTCATTTATTGAATGGGTTGTTCGATTTATTGGTTCTTAGGTTTAGTTCTTTGTATATTCTAGATGTCAATCCTCTGCCAGATGTGTACTTGACAAAGGGTTTCTCCCATTCTATAGATTGTAACGACAACTATTTTTGAGAACCTTATTAGGACTTAATAAAGGCTCACAAGTAAATATCTGGCTCCAGTTTAATCAAAGAAAAATCAGATATGTGTGCCATCAAAAGGCTTTCAAATTCAGGAAGTATATTCAGTAAAAATTGAGTCATAGCTTATTCTTTCATCTATATTTACATCCAAGCATTCTTCTTTATATGAATTTCCTCAACAATGTTTTGTATCATGAGGTCACTACATGTCAACTCTAGTTTCATCACTGAGGATAATGAGGCAAGCAGAACAGTCTGTGCCCTTACACTGCCCTGCCATCTCAAGGTCACCTTCCTGAAAAATCATATTTCTGTTGTGAAACAAGTAAAACTATTCTAAAGCCTCGACTTGTTTAAGAAGTGTTCTCTCACAACTTGAAGGGCAAAGACTCATGAAAATACACATTAGTAGATATAATAGATGGACACAGAAAAAGCCAGAAGGGCAGGACCTCTGCAAATGTCCTTGGAAGTCCGAGAACAGTGCCTGGAATTAGTGGTGCAAGATGTGTGAGTTATCTTATACTAAATCCTATTGAAAGCCCACTCACAAAATAGGAGGATTATAGTCAGGCAGAAGTCACATGCCCTGAGCAAACCTAGAGGTGAGATGCACCTGCTCTCTGAACTAGTTCAGCCTCTTCTCACTGCAGTGGGCATGAAGGCTTTTCTTGCCAGAGTTGAATCTTCTGCTAAATATATCCCTGTTCAACTGTAATGTAACCACCTTCGCAAATGAGATGCAGAATGTTCCAAAGAACATATGTCCAGCAACTTCTTTAGTTCCAGCCTCAGAAGCTGTGTGAGCTTCCTTTTCTATCCTTTTCCTCTTTTACTGTTCCCCCCACCGCCCCCCTTAACCAAACAGTGAATGCCTGCTGTATGCTTGTGGAACAGCAATATTTTTTGTTCTAAGTCCCAAGCGTATAAATATCACATTCCACTAAGCACATTGAAAGGCCCAGAAAATTAAGTAGACTCTATTTGACACTGGTATGTGGTAAGCGAGCCTTCCAAATAAATGATTAAAGGCAGTCAATGATCATGACCAGTTAACTACATTAAAGGAATGAATGGATTAAAAAAGAGAAGACTTACATTAGTCGGTGATTTGCTGGGAATCCCTCAAAAGAGAAGCTTAAGGAAGCCTGCTTCAGAAGGACCATCAGTTTTCTGTATTTCTGTGAGAAAAAAAATAAGTCCAATTAGACAGCTGTTGATTGCCTCCAAGATAAAAGTACTACTGCACCACTAGAGACAGTTTGCTGGGGCAGTCATTGCTATGACTCACAGATTCACTCACCCATTGCTATGGGCTCACAGCTGGATGGGATCACTGCTGGAGTTCTCCCTGTGAGAGCCAGTCTCCAGATAGGAGCCCTCCAGGTCAGTTCTAGTTCCCTTGTTCCAAGTTCTGTGTCCAAAGCATGGTGTGTCTTTTGCAATAGGGTCTTACCTTCAATTACTGGAAGGTAATCAATGGCTTGGCAATAGCATGAGCTATTTTGGGAGTCTCTAGGACTACCCTGATCAGCAACTCAAAGGGAGGTTTCCCATGCCCCGCACTGTGATTTTTGTTACATAGCCATCACACGAATTCACATTTATATTATGTGTGCATTTTTCAGGAGCCTTATTAAATACTACTTCTCTCTTTGCATTTTCATGCCACTTAGTGGTTAACAAAGCTCCCTCACACAACAGAGGTCTATGAACCAAAAAGGACACAGATGGCCAAAGCAAATAGAATAAGAGTGTGCAGAATGTGGGTCCTTGGACAGGTCTCCTATATTAAACTTTACCCATCCAGGACTCAAGGACCATTGTGGAAGAGGGGACAGAAAGATTTTAAGAGCCATGGGAGGAGGTGTATGGCCATATCAAAACAGTCTTATAGGATCCTGGGACCTTGCTCATATGAACCTACAGGAAAAGAGTGGGCATGCACAAGACTCATGAAAACCAAGCAGAAAAAACGTAGTATAAAACTGTGGAAATGGTCAGCAGGACCCCATCTTAGGTGAAATACTGTTGGCAGCTGATTACTACTGGGTGAGAAAGAGCTGATCTTCTTCAAGGGAGGGACTCTAGATAGGCAGACTAGATCTCAATGGATGAACTTGCACTGAGGGATGTTTGGCAACAGTAACTTAACTGGGTAGGTCTTAACATCAATGCCAGAATGCATGAAACCAAGTGGTGGGGGGTTATGGGAGGGTGTCAGTGGGGAAGAGGGTATTAAAATGAATAAGATGTTCTGTGTGAAATACACATAAAGCCAAGAAAAAATTTTAAAATAAATACCCAAAATTTCAATACATAAAGTAATAAAATATATTTTTAAAAATGTTTTATATATTTTTTTATTTCTTCATCATATTTATATATAATTTTCAAAAAATATTTAAAACAAAGCCACAAATAATATGCTAATTCGAGTAACATCAATGGATTTTCTAAAAATGATGTGTCAGGACATCAAGATGGTTCAGTGCATAGAGGTGATTGCCAGCAATGCCTATTGACTTGCATTGAACACCCAGGACCCACATGGTGGTAGAGAACTGGCTCCCTGAAGTTGTTCTTTGATCTCCATATGCACATGTGTCATGTGCCCCCACTAATGAATAAATAATAATTAAATAAGTAGCCGGGTGTGGTGGCGCACGCCTTTAATCCTAGCACTTGGGAGGCAGAGGCAGGTGGATCTTTGCAAGTTCAAGGCCAGCCTGGTCTACAGAGTGAGTTCCAGGCCAGCTGGGGCTACAGGGAAACCCTGTCTCGAAAAGACCAAAACAAAAAAATTAAATAAGTAAATGAAGTATATGATATAAAAAAAGCTCCAAAAAACTGAAAAATGACAAAAAAAAATTTTTTTTGTGGGGAGCATCTTTTTGAGACAGAGTTTCCCTGTAGCCCCAGTTCCCTGTCCTGGAACTCACTATGTAGACCAGGCTGGCCTTGAACTCACAGAGCTCCCGCCTGCTTCTGCCTCCTGAGTGCTGGGATTAAAGGCTTGTGCCACCATGCCTGCCAAATTCTAACTTTTAAACTATATTTTATTTATTATTTTTATGTTATGTGTATGAGTGTTATGTCTGCATGTATGTAAGTGCACCTGTGTCATGCAATCTCCTTGGAGGTGAGAAGAGGGCTTCAGATCCCCTGAAACTGAAGTTACAGATGGTTGTTAGGCCCCATATGGGTGCTAGGTATTGAACCCCTGTCTTCTGCAAGAGCAGCCAGTGCTCTTAACTGCTGAGCTATATCTCCAGCACCATAAAATACTAACTTTTAATGTACTTTCAGGTTTATTATTTTCTTGGTGAACACCCATATGCACTTGAATGTATACACATTATATATATATATATATATATATATATATATATATATTACTGTCTTTGGTGGACTATAATGTCAGATAGGTCAACTTGTTCGAAAGTGATTATTCTACTGTTGAGACATCCAACTACTGGTGTTTCAGCCTCTTCAGAGTATATATTGCCATTGTTGGACTACCCAGGCTGTATCACGGAGGCTAGTACAGGAAGATAAAGACAGGACACGGTGCCTACTGGACCTCATTTGGTGACCATGGGAAGGGAAAACCCCAGTGTGGATCACAAGGGCAGAACTGATGGTGGTTTGGGCTCGCCAAGGAGGAGCCTTCAAACATGACATCTTTCAGCCTAATAAAGAAAAAAAACATAAGCTGAAGATGCTAAAACCTGTGATATATGTGGCATGCATATGCGCATATTTTGGAGTGATACATATTGGAAAGAATAGCAACAACAGCAAGAGTGGGTCAAAGAACTGACTGAAATGGTGAACTTCTGCTCGAAACAATAAACTTCTGCATCAAAAATTTTGAAAGAGACTGAGAAAAAGATGAAAAACATGTTTGGCAGAATGTATGAGCTCTGGTGGGGTGGGGGACAGGGGGACATGGGTCTAGATTTGATTTGAAAATTTGTATGACATGCACAAACCTTCAATAAATTGGCTTTGAAAAAAATTAAATGATCATTCTATAAATAAATGTGCTTTGATATTTATTTTATGGTTGTAGGGAGGAGCGATGAAATCTCTGCTTACAGTTTTGAATCCATCCATTTCTTCTTTTATTCCATTAACTTCTGCCCAATGAATTTTGAAGCTCTTGTTAAATATACACATTTGAGATTCTGATGACTTCTTGGAGAATTGAGCAATTTATTATTATAAAATATTATCTTTTTCTCTCATATGACTTTCTCTGAGTTTTAATATTTCCTTATCTTATTTTTTTATGTTAATATGTATAAACTCTTCCTTTTGATTATTAGCTCACTAATATATCACCCTCTGTTCTTTTCCTGTTTAATACTCCATAACAGAATTTTAATTAAGCGTTTATTTTGGGATACACATTTACAAACATTTGTAACACATAATAAACAGAGATCCATATTTTTTATCCAGTCTCTTTTAATGATAATATTCTATAAAACTATATTGTACTATGGTATAATACCACAATCAGATATTGATGATGACATATTTCTGTAATTTATTTATATTCCTCAATGTTTTCCTTACTAATTTTTAGGGTATATTTTCTCAGCTCTATCAACTTTCAACAAATCTGTCCCTTTGGGAGTCTATGCCAAAGTCAAGGCGTTAAAACCTATCACTAGAAGAGCCAGCATGTTCTCTCTCAGAACAACACTCATGCCCCCATTTCTGACATTTACCAGCTAATAGTTTGTTTTAAAAGTCTCTCATTTTTCATTTTGAGCACACTATCTGCACACATGGAAGCACAGACTATTTAGTTATTGAGTTTATCTCTTTTCCTTCAGCATACTTCCATGATAATTCAGTAAAGCTTCCCATGCATCACTGGTTCATTCCTGTTTCTGAGTTCTATTCCAGGCTGTACATATACCACAATTCACTGAACCATTCTTGCATTGGAGGGTAGTTGGGCTGTATTTGAATATGACTATTCTTTAAAAAGCCATCATAAACATCAATGCACACGTTTTTGTATAAATGTATGCTCATTTCTCCAGAGTATAGAACTCAGGACTGGAGAGATGATTCAGTAGTTAAGAGCACTGGCTGCTCTTGCAGAGGACCTGGGTTTGGTTCCCAGCACCCACATGGCAGCTAACAACCACCATCTATACCAGTTCCAGGGTATCTGATGCCCTCTTCTAGCCTTAAGGGGTATTGCATGACACAAGTGCGCTTACATACATGCAGACAAAACACTTATATACATAAAAATAAATAAATTTTTTTTGGTCTTTTTGAGACGGGGTCTCCTTGTAGCCCCAGCTGGCTTGGAACTCACTATGTAGAACAGGTTGGCTGGCTTTGAACTCACAAAGATCTTCCAGCCTCTGTCTCCTGAGTGCTGGGAGTAAAGGTGTGCACCACTATGACTGGCACAAATTAAAAAAAAAAAAAAAAAAAATTTGTGGGACTGGAGAGATGGCCTAGTGGTTGAGAGTGCCGACCGCTGTTACAGAGGACCCGGGTTCGATCCCCAGCACCCACATGGTGGGCGAGAACCGTCTGAAACTCCAATTCCAGGAGAACTCCAGTTCCAGGGGAATCTGACACCCTCTTCTGACCTCCGCAGCATTGCACGACGCGGGTGCACAAACCTGCATGCAGACAGTACATTCATACACATACAGAAATAAATAAAATTAAATTAAAAAAATAAAAAAAAAACATTTGTAAGAGTACAAAACTCAAAATTCAATAGTTGGGTCACATGTGATTTCCAGTTTTTCAAGAAAATGCCAGAGTTTTCCAGTATGGAGAATATTTGCATTCATACAGCAATAGTGAATGGATCTTACATGGCAGTTTCTCTACTTTCTCATGAGAATTCAGTGTTATCAGTGTTTCTGACATTAGCTATTCTAATGGGAATATAGTACATGCTTTTACTTTCAATATTTTATATTTGATGTGTTTTTCTTTTTTAGATTATATATAGAGGGACCTTTCTAATATTATCTGATTTCCAAGAAAATTAACTGCCATGTTTTAAAACTTCTATTTACTAGCTATTGATATGCTTTAATTAAAATCTTGCTATTTTTTTCTATTTATTCCTTGTCTCCCTTTTCCACCCTGTGATGAGATAATTGAGTACTATTTTCTGATTCCATTTTGTCTTTCTATTGGCTTATTGTTTTTAGTTCTAATTATATTTTTGAGAAATTATCCTAGAGTTAACAATATGCATATTTAATCAATCCAAGTCTATCTTTGAATGCTGCCTGTTGAGACTTCAGCATATGATTGCATTTAAAAGCACACTTTATGTTCCCTGGGGTAAAATCAGGCCAAGATCCAATTGAAATAGCCATTGTATTTGCAATTATCTATCCAAATCGTTTTCTCTAAAAACATTTAACTTGAGATATTTTCTCACTGTCTTTTTTAAAATTAATTTATATATATGTATATATATATATATATATATATATTTTATCAAATCTAGAACCGTGTCTCCCCCATCCCCCCACCCCACCAGAGCTCATGCATTCTGCCAAACATGCTTTTCATCTCTTTCTCAGTCTTTCTCAATATTCTCCATGTGGAAGTTGACCGTTTTGAGCAGAAGTTCACTGTTTCAGTCAGTTCTTTGATGCAGTCTTTTCTGTTGTTGTTGTTGTTGTTGTTGTTGTTGTTGTTTCCAATATGCATCACTCCCAACTGCTTTGGACAAAAGCTCAAGGGGCCATGCACAAGAAATACTTACAACTAGGTAATTGGCACTAGTATCCACAGATGAGGGATACCATTCGCCATTTGTTTTTCTGGGACTGTTTCTCACTGTCTTGTATGAAGCAAAGGACAGTAGTAATGTAGGTTCATAGAGGACACATTTCCAACCAGAATCCAAAGGGATCATCTGTTAGTCCATGTGTGGAGCAGTTAAGGTTAGGACTAAGAAGCTCAGTGTCCTTACAGCCCTCTGAAGCTTATCTCAACAGAATTTGGAGCCATCTTGTGTGTGTGTGTGTGTGTGTGTGTGTGTGTGTGTGTGTGTGTGTGTGGTGTAGCACAGGTGGGTTATAAGATTTTTTTAGGGTTTGGGAATTTCATACATGTGTATAATGTGTTTTGATCAAATCTCCTCCTCACTCCCTCCCCTTCAACTCTTATATCCCATCTATCACATCTTCATGTGATCTTTGAAAGAAAAACATGTAGATCTTCCAGTACGTACATGGTGTATGGATGGCGGATCTTCTCTTGGAGCATGAGAAACCTCTCAGGGGCCACATCACCAATGAAAATTGACTCTCCTTCCCCTAGCAGCCATTAATTGTCAATAGCTCCTCATCTTGGGGTGGGATTTTGTGAGCTCCTCCCCCACCCATGCTGGGGTTTGAGCTGGCTTGGTCTCCTGCAGTTTTTTTGCATGCAGTCTTAGCTGTTGTGCATTCCCGTGGAGTGATCTTGAGGAGAATTCTGCTATCATTTGGTTCAAGGTTGTGCTTGCAAACTGTGGTGTGATTGTGTGTAGTTCCACACTCCTGAGCAGGAAATTCAAACTTTCACTAGACAATCAAAGAGATTGGTGGCCCCAGAAAAATCTTTTTAAGAACAATGTTTTGAATAATGACTAATTATTTGATAAGACAACATTTAAATTAATACTTTTAAAAGTAAAAAATTAAATTAGAATGTTGAAGGCTAATTTTATAGCTTTAAAATGCGTGCTCATGTTTTTAATCCAATATACCCTGTGGTAGTTTTAATAAGAATGTTCCTTCATAAGTTCCCAGTATTTGAACACTTGGTCTCAGCGATAGTGGTGTTTACAGAGCTTTGGGGGGGCAGCCTTGAGGGAGAAACCATGTCCCTGGGGTGGGCCGTGCCCCATCTCCAGTTTCTGTCTCTGCTTCATATGCCTGTCTCAAGATGAGTGTTTAGCTTTCTGCTCTGGCCACCTCTGTTGCCTTGATGGACTCTTATCTCTCTGGAACCATAAGCCAAATAAACCCTTCCTTCTATAAGTTGCCTTGCTCACGGTATTTTATCATAGCAACAGAAAAGTAACTAATACATACTCCATAGAAAATGAGAAAAGACATGGAAGTATATTGTTCACTTGACTGTTTCAGATAAGACCCTGTCTAAAAAAGTCTTATTTATACTTCACTTTCAACTAATACTCATTGATTGACTCCTTGGTAGGCACTATGCTTGGGCCTATGGGTTGTGTGGGGACCCAGTGGTCTAGCATTTCTGGAATTCTCTTGAAGGCCAGGCATGGACAGTGAAGAAGCTCGTAGCAACAGTAGCTATCACAAGAGCAAGACATAAGAGGGTAGTAGGAAGCACCAGAAGGACACATTTTATGAGGAGGGTCAGGGACCACTGCTTTAAGAAATGCAATTCATGGATTAACATACCATCCAAACATCAGTGTCTAGACCAAAGTAACCTACCATAACAATTAGTACTGTTTAAATACCTATATATCTAATTGCTTGTGCTTCATTAGTAGGATCGAAAGGTTATTCCTCGACAAACTGTCAGCCCATGAAAGGAAACAGCCAGAATTGACCAGAGACCAAGACAACAGCTCCAGAGAAATTAGACTGTTTTGCTTCTCATCCACCTGTGCCCCTTTTCTAAGCCTAGGGAACAATCTGCGGAAGAGGGGGCATGGTAGAATGTAAGGGATGCGATTGGGATGAATGGTGAAACTACAGCAATATAGTCTGGACTCTTATTTGATCAACTTGATTGAACATACAAGCCCCCCCTGCTGGATGGTGGGACCCATGGGCTGTGTGGGTTTGGACACAACTGCTTGCAAATTGGTTTTACATGAAGGATGCTTGTACTCATAAATTATTACTTAATGTTAAAAAATAAAAAAAAAACTGAGAGAAAGATGCAGGACAGTTATGGCAGAATGCATGATCTGGGATAGGTTGGGGTGGGGTGGGGGAAGGGAAAGGGAAATATGCCTGAACTGAATTGGAAAATGATATATGAAATACACAAAGCATCAATAAAAAATGAAAATGAAAAAAAAAGAAATGCCGCTTCAGGCAAGGAGGTGGTCCCTGTGAGTAACTCCAAGAGAGTACAAGTGTAGAGATGCCCAGCTCCAAGTCTGGCCTTCTTTAGAAATCACACTGTACCTAATAAAGAAATGCTTCTAATTGATATTTGATGGTTGATCTTTACTCTTGTGATGACTAAACTTGGTTGTCAACTTGACACACCCAGGAAGAGTCAACCCCAAATGAAGAATTCCCTCCATCAGATTCAACTGTCACATGGCTCTGGGGTATTTTCTTGATTGCTAATTGATCTAGCAGGGCACTGTATGCCATGACATCCCCAGGCAGGAGGGCCTGGGCATTTGCTTTATATCATACTGTTTTTCCACAGCAGCAGAATGAAACTAGAACTGTCAGTTTGACTGGGTCTAAAGTCACCCAAGAGACACATTTCTGGGTGAGCCCATGAGAGTATTTAGAGAGAGATTTGAGAGCAGTGGGAAGATCCTTCCTGAATGTGGGGAACACTAACTTATATGATTAGGTTCCAGAGTGAATAAAAAGGAGAAAGTGGGCTGAGCATCAGCATTCATCTCTCTCTGCTTTCTGACTGGATGCAGTGAGTGACCTCCACCATATTTTTCCTGCTATGATTAAAAGATAAAGTAAGTTACAAAGTGAATGCAGGGTTAGAATTCAAACTACAAACACTGTGTATTAGAGATAATAAGAAAAATAAAGTTATAGGATCATAACAAGAAGTTGGATTTGCTAACACAAGACAGAAAAGAGAGAATGAAAATAGAGGGGAGATAAGATTGGTGATATAGTTCATGGACATTTTTCAAGAAAGAAGGGGTCCAGTTTCCATAAGAAAAGGGCAGGGCTGGAGAGATGGCCTAGCAGTTAAGAGCGCTGACTGCTCTTGCAGAGGACCTGGGTTCGGTCCCCAGCACCCACATGGCGGCTGAGAACCGTCTGTAACTCCATTGTAAAAATTATTTTACATTGTGTGTATAAGTGTGTTACCTGCATGTGTTTATGAAGTGTAATGACCATGGAGGTCAGAAGATAGCACTGGATCTCCTGGAACTGGAATTATGGACGGCTCTTAGCCACCATTTGGTTGCTGGGAATTGAATCTGGGTCCTCTGCAAGAACAGCCAGTGCTCTTAACTGCTGAGCCAACTCTCCAATTCCAGGAGAACTCCAGTTCCAGGGGAATCCGACACCCTCTTCTGACCTCTGCGGCATTGCACGACACGGGTGCACAAACCTACATGCAGATAGTACATTCATACACATATGAAAATAAATAAAAAATTAGAAAAAAAGGAAAAAAGGGCAACCGGAAGTCAGCACATCCAGTGGGACATAGTCTATTTATAACAACACATTCTGTGCAATTATCGAGAGTGGAGAAAAGAGCAGGTGCCAACAGACTCCCCAAGGGTTTGCAAAGCAGAATGTATTTGGACTTTTTATTTTCATTACAAAATATTTCTTGAAAAGACAAAAAAAATATTTCTTATTCATTCATTTGTTTATTTTATGTTATCATTGAGATAAGGTAGCTTCCAGTTCACTGCTGAGCTCAGACTGGCTTTGAATTCCTGATTTTCCTGCTCTGTCCCTCTGGAGTCCTAGGGTTAGAAGCCTATACCACCAGGTCTGCTTTGGCTGTGGATATTCAAATGCAATGATATAAGCCAGAAGCATTAAAGAAAATGATACCTTGTGCAGATTTCCATGCCTATACAGACACAAAATTAAAATAAAAATCTCCCACTTTTGCCAATAAGCTTTCTATCAGTGTGACACAATGCTTGAGATTAAAAAAAAAAATAAGCAAAATCTTAAAAAAAATTTTTTTTGTAATTATGACAATCTGATGTAACTACGGTTATTAGCTTTGCCCTTGGCATCATGTAATTGTGTTTTAAGCTTTGTAAATCTTGCCCTGCTTCTCCTTTGGGTAGAAAGTTCTTTGGGGCATAATTTACCTCTCTGACCACTAGCTATTAATAACGGACTCCTAATTCGACTATAAAAAAAGTTTTGGTTTTTTTTTTTTTTTTAAAGAAACATATATTTTGGTTCACATCATCAGTGTTTCAATCCAGGGTTAGCTGGCCGCATTGCTTTCCGGCCTGTGTGGAGTCTGTGGTGTAGCAAGCTGTCTACCGCAGAGTATTAGTAGAAACACGGAAGAAGGGGCTGTGGTCTCAAAAAAAGTCCCTTCATGTGCATGCACACCAAGTTCTTCCCTTCGTGGGCATGCGCACCATGTTCTCCCCTTCGTGGGCATGGGCACCGTGTTCTCCCCTTCATGGGCATGCGCACCATGTCCTCCCCTTCGTGGGCATGCGCACCGTGTCCTCCCCTTCGTGGGCATGCATACAGTGTTCTCCCCTTCGTGGGCATGCACACCGTGTTATCCCCTTCGTGGGCATGCGCACTGTGTTCTCCCCATTCCTTCTAGGACCATCAGCTGGAAACCAAGTCTTTAGCTCATGAACTTTTAGAATACATTTATAATTCAAAACCTGAGACCCCTTGTCACCTTTTTAAGTCACCGAAAGTCATGCTTCATTCACAGCAATATGTTGAAGTGGGTACAAAATTAAAGAAAGGGATAATCATTAATGGAGAAAATAGATCTAATAAAGGAAGAAGCTTAAAAAAGCCCTAGAGTTGGACAAAGGCATTTGGCATCAAGGCAAAGTAGAAGTGAGAGAGACAGAGATAGAGACAGAGACAGAGAGGAGAGAGAACACACTCAGTCTTCAATTAAATATAAGCAAGAAAAATCATAAACATGGCAAAAAAGAGTAAGTACAGATATTTTTCAGATAGATGACGTGCAATGAAATAATATGGTTTTTAATATTTTATCTGTAGATTATTATTATTATTATTTTTTTTTTGGTCTTTTTGAGACAGGGTCTCCCTGTAGCTCCACCTGTCCTGGAACTCGCTCTGTAGACCAGGCTGGCCTTGAACTCACAAAGATCCGCCTGCCTCTGCCTCCCAAGTGCTAGGATTAAAGGCGTGCGCCACCACGCCCGGCTATTCTTTACATTTCTATTATTTCTTTTTAATATTTCATTTATTATTTTACATTGTGTGTATAAGTGTGTTACCTGCATGTGTTTATGAAGTGTAATGACCATGGAGGTCAGAAGATAGCACTGGATCTCCTGGAACTGGAATTATGGACCGCTCTTAGCCACCATTTGGTTGCTGGGAATTGAACCTGGGTCCTCTGCAAGAACAGCCAGTGCTCTTAACTGCTGAGCCAACTCTCCAGCCCCTCTGTTTGATTTTTTAATTGATTGTAATTTGCTCAGTAGTTTTAATTTTCTTTATAATAATCTCATATTGCATTAGTCTGAAATTTTTATTTGGGGGCACTTCTATGCATTTGATGTAAAGTAGGGGTTAATTTTATTTTCCAATTTTTTTCTTAGTATAGTTTCTTGATAAAAGAAACCTCTCCTTTCCTATTCGCAGCATAAATGTTCTTTACAGCATCATCTGAAAGTTCTTCACATATTTATCATTTTTCTCTGGTCTAATGAAAGCACATTTTGTTACAACAGTGGGTTCTCAGGATATTTTAATATTTGATAGGATAAATCCACCTTAATTATGCATACATTTCATATTGTTCTTGGCAATGCTCACATTTATTCTTCCATATAAATTCATATTCAATTTGTACAGTTTCCAAATATACCCTTATTTATGAAAGACGTTTTATTAGACTTATTTACTGCTGAGCTCTTGAGTCTTCATTTGGAATAAGACCCATCATTCTTAATTGTCTTCTTTGTGTCTTTCCAGGCAACATAGTTTATTTCCCAGGGGATTTACATATTTATTATTGTATTTAGTATTATCCACTTTAGAATTGTATTACTATGTTAGCAAACCCCATTTGCTATTTTTCTACTTAACTCTGCAACAGATTTTTTTTCTTTTAAACTCTATCTATCCTTGTATGTGTATGAATGCACTGTCTACATGTAGGTCTGAGCACCCATGCTGGGCAACGCCTTGGAGGTCAGAAGAGGGTGTTGGAACCAGAGTCAAGGACGGCTCTCAGCTGCCATGTGGGTGCTGGGGACTGAACCCGGGTCCTCCGCAAGAGCAGTCAGTGCTCCCAACCACCAGGCCATCCCTCCAGCCCCTGCAACAGATTTTTTTAAAAGAAACTGTTTCTATATTCCCCCTTATCCTTCAACTTGTAGTCATTGTTATTTGAATGGTTTTGTTTTCTAAACATGTACCAGGGTCTGTATGGAACACTTACCTGTATTTATCCTGTGAACTTTACATTTTACAGTTTATCACACAGCCTTTTTAACACTGTGGCTAGTGGGCAAGTGTGTCTTTACCCTTATTTTGTTGAGATTTTCCTAACAATTCTCTATTGAATATACTTTTTGCTGTGGAATTTGATAGCAGTTATCTCCAGGGTCTTCTACCTTCCAATTATTAAGTAGGAATTTTCATTGAAAACTAGTGTCTACTTTCATTCACTGCTTTGCGGCCTTTCCCTTTGCTCTGTGCTGAGCACCAGGCCCCAGGCTCACTCTTTTTTTATTTCTGTATGTGTATGAATGTACTGTCTGCATGCAGGTTTGTGCACCCGTGTCGTGCAATGCCGCCGAGGTCAGAAGAGGGTCTCGGATTCCTCTGGAACTGGAGTTCTCCTGGAATTGGAGTTTCAGACCGTTCTCAGCCGCCATGTGGGTGCTGGGGATCGAACCCAGTTCCTCTGTAAGAGCGGTCGGCGCTCTTAACCGCTAGGCCATCTCTCCAGCCCCAGGCTCACTCTTTATTCTCTCTGTTCTTCCTCAGAGTGTTTTCGTTTTTTTTTTTTTTGTTGTTGTTGTTTGTTTGTTTTTAACTTCCTGATCTGTAGCAGTGTTCCTTGTAGCTTCCCCTTCATACCAGTCCTGTGCTGTGGGCTAGGGCTGTGATATCAGCTCTCACAAGAAGCCCAGGTCCAGCCTGCAGACAACAAACACCTCAGTCTTCTTACCTCAGACCAGAGGAGACCTGCCATCAGGCAAGACTGTCAGAATCTCTCACTTTTCACAGAGTGAATACTTTTCTCTCAGCTTTGTGGGACGTCGATCATCCAAAACAACCACACTTGGCCTTCCCTGATGACAGCCATCTTAGTTATCTGGGGAGTGTACTTGTCATGTGCCCTTTAAAGAGAACTGAGACCAGAAAGGAGTCAGCTAAGACACAGGCCAGCTGCTAGCTTCCCAAGAGTCCCCGTGCTTTGACATTAGGAAACATTTCCAAATCTGGAGCAAGTTGTGTCCAGCTTTACCCACTGCTACCAACCCCAGCATCATGATTTTGTTACAGAATTCCTGTGTGCCTAAACTGTCCACCAGCTTTTACTGGATGCCAGTGCAAAATCAAACTATACATCTGAATCATAGATTTGAAAAATATAACATTAGAAACTTGATAGGTATTGCATTAACTCTGCAGATTAATTTTGATAGTATAGCCATTTTCATACTATTAATGCTTCTAGTCCAGGAGCATGATGGTGTGTCCATCCTCTAGAGTTCCTTTGTTTCTCTTTTACCGTGTCTTAAAGTTTTCATGGTTAGAGGGCTTTCTCTTCTTTGGTGAAATGTATTCCTAGGTACTTAATATTTTTTAAAAATATTTTGAATGGGATATTTTTCTTAATTCCTAATTTCTTTCTTGGAGAATATATTGTTGTAGTACATAAAAGATATATATGTATCTGACAACTTTAGATCTGGAAGTTTTCCCACAGAATTTCTCCACATTTTAAAGGATTAAGACACACTTGTTCTATCATATTCGAAATGTCACATACACAATAGTTTTACATAATTTATTTATCACATAACTTCAGGACTGCAAGAGTTTTTGTTCTCCTCTGAAATGTACTGAGTTATTCCAGTGAGGAATGGGTGCTCATTAATCCCAGAGTTTCAACATTGTCCTTGGCTACCCAGCACTCAGTGCTTCCCTTTTCCTGTCCTTCCTCTGTCTTCATGCTCTCCTCTTTCCTTACTTCCTGTGCTGCTTTCATCACTTTAATCTTACCTGTTCCTTTACTGAGAGTTGCCTTTGTGAAAATGTCAGTCATAATTAAGTCTGGACTTGTGTAAATATGGAACAAAAATAGAACAACAGTACTTCGACATATATAAATCAAAGTTTGTTTTTCCTTGTCTGTTGTAATTCTATAGGGTTCTAGTACTTGGTCTAAATCTAAGAAAATACAATCCACTTGTGAGAAAAAAATCATGTTGGAAACTCAATGTACATCTGGTTATGACATAGTTCTAAATTGACTTTGAACTCTTTGAGCTCTGGAATGGTACATCTGCATGAGGATTAGCAGAGGGGCTTTCCGAGTGTCCTGATATTGAGATGCAGAAGGTAGCACACACCTTCCAGACCAAAGAACAAGCAATATTTTGTCGTTTTATATATAGTTCTCTACATGGATTTAGAAGTTTACCTTGCGAAAAATTAAACAACCAATGAAGATCTTCAAAATTTCCTTTCCAGTACTTGCTACTATACTACCCAAGTCAGGAGTCCTGTGCCCTGAACCATGTGTACTTTTTGGGTTTTCTTCCAGCTCTGGAACCCTCAATTTGCCTAGAGGTTTGGTATAAAATGTATTATCAAAGTCAGGAATCTCCTTCTCTTGACCCCATCACATCACTTGGGAAAGACAGAAAAGAAAAAGACATCAGAACCATGCCACAGAAACCTTATGCTATTGGCCAGCCTCTGGCTCCCTTATTCTGGGTCATTCTGGTCTATCTGGGCCACTTATAGAAAGAGGTAGACATTGCTAACCCTTCACAGTTTGTATGGCCTTCCTTTCTCTGTGTGTGTGTGGGGGGGGGGGTTGTTTATGAAGGATAGCCTGCCTGCCTTTGCTTTTGAGTCTTTGAAAAAACAACAACAATAACAACAACAACAGAACAAACAGCCCCAGGAAGTATTAATGCTTAGGTCCCTCTTGGCCCTGGCTCTGCAGCTTTCCTGACTTAAGGCTGTTGGGGTGGTCCCTGGATCAACTCCATTCCTCTATCCTCTGCAAAACTAAGATGAAACCAGTTGACATAATATTTTTTCAACTTTTCTGATGTATTTTGTTCATCTAAATCTTTCCTGCCCTGAGATGCACACTCATGGAATAAATGCTGTCCTCTAATTTAGAAGGAGGAGAGCATTAAAAGATAGGAGAGAGAGAGAGAGAGAGAGAGAGAGAGAGAGAGAGAGAGAGAATATACATTTCACACCTTTCCTCACCCTGCTGAGGTCATGATCTTGCAGCATGGAGGAAGTCAGACTTTGTTATCAGAGGGCAGAGGTGTGTTCATAATTCCAGTACTCAGGAAGCAGAGGCAGGAGGATTGCTACAAGTTTCAGTCCAGCCTGGTTTACCTTGGTGAACTCTAGGCCTGCCAGAGTTATAAGGCTTATTTTGGGTTCTATAAGCAAACCATTCCAGCCCTGTGGATTCTTGACTCCCTGCTCCAAGCAAGGTTCAGTAGAAAGTCTGTTTTGTTTTATTTTTTTAAAGTTCATATGCCTAGTTTTTCTTGCTTTTATCCTTTTTTTGCCCACATATGAATGAAGACGGGTAAAAGAAAGTGTTTTCTCCTCAGCAGGAGACATTTAAAAAATTTTTTTTATTTATTTTTTTATGTGTATGAATGTACTTTCTGCACGTAGGTTGGTGCACCCATGTCGTGCAATGCTGCGGAGGTCAGAAGAGGGTGTTGGATTCCTCTGGAACTGGAGTTAAAAATGGTTCTCAGCCGCTACGTGGGTGCTGGGAATCAAACCTGGGTCCTCTGCAAGAGTAGTTGGCACTCTTAACCACTAGGCCATCTCTCCAGCCCTGCAGGAGACATTTTTAAAAATAATTTTGTTTTATTTCTTAACAAAATAGTCCATTGAAATAGATCTTTAAGAGCTAGGGAGAAACTCACTGGGTAAAGCCCTTGCTGTGCAAGCTTGAGGAGCAGAGTTAAAATCCTCAGACAACTACGCAGCAGTAAAGACGGATGACATCATGAGCTTTGCAGGTAAATGGATGGAGCTAGAAGATATCATGTTAAGTGAAGTAACACAGTCCCAGAAAAACAATCGACGAATGGTATCCCTCATCTGTGGATGCTAGCACCAAGTACGTAGTTGTAAGGCAAACTCAGCAACATTAATGATATATTCCTCGTGATCTGAAAACAACTGTGCTCTTATATTGTGAATCCCATAACGGATTCTAGAATTAACCTATTTATTTTTAAACTTTGGAATTTTTGGTATATGGGCAGAGGGTAGGTATGCATATTTTAGAGTAATATAAAATCAAAAGAATGAGAAAAAAAAGTCCTCAGATGAGCAAAAGAATCTACATAAAGCTAGAGACCAGGGTTTCTGTCATCCCAGTCCTACTTCTGGCAAGGTAGGAGGTAGAGGTAGGAGAGTCCCAGACGCTCAGGCCCCTGCGACAGCGAACCAGAGACCTCGTCTCAAACAAAGTGCAAGGTGAGATCCAATGCTCAAGTTTGTGCTCTCACTTCCCTATATATGTTATGGCTCTCACACACCAGAAGCTATACCCATATATACACAAAAAATACATCTGAAATATCTTTAAAATATTGAAGATATATTCTCTCTTCAGTGTACTAAGACCTAACGCATGACTACAAGAATGAAAACCAAATTTATATGAAGTTAATAAAAAGATTATTTGAGGCACAGATCATTTCATTGCTGACTTATAAAGGTCAGGGAACAGGATGAAAGCTCTACAGTTTCATACTTTTGATGCATGCTAACCAAGGTTGCCAGGAGAAATGTGGACTGTCTGTTCATCCCCACAGTGGCTGTATCTTCAGACATCATACAAACTGACTCTCTGAGGGCACGTCTGCTCTGTCATCAGAGTGTTTTCTATGTGCTCATCTGAGGAAACTCAGAAATATCCATTGCATGCTCCTCACCTTAACTGACAGCAAACCTTCCCCAAATGAGCAACATGCCCTGCCCTGTAGAAGGGACACTGCTCACATTCAAAGAGCAATAAGAAAAGTCCAGCTGGGGCCTGAAGACCTACATGGACTGGACAGACACCAGCGGCATCTGTAACCAAAGTGTCAAGGACTCCATCAATGGTGCTGAGAACAGACAATATGAATAGCTTTGAAACTAGTGGAGTTTAGGGAATGAGGAACAATAGCTAAGGAAGATGTTCTGCTATGATATTAGATATTGATTCTATTATCAATGCTTACCCTATCAATTTTTTTCAATAAAATATTTTTATTGCTTATATATATATGTATATATATATATGTGTATGTATATACACACATACAGAAATATATCCAAACGTACATACACGTATCACCTGAGTTGGAGGATTTTCTTCTTTTTTTTGCTAGAAGATGTCATGTTTTCCTTAAGGAAGCCTTTGAAGGCTCCTCACTGGCAAGCCCAAACAACCATCAATCCTGCCCCCGTGCTTCACACTGGGGTCCCTCCCTCCCATGTCACCCAAATGAGGTCCAGGAAGCATGTGCCCTGTCCTGATCCCCCTGCACTGGCCTCCATGACACAGCCTGGGTAGTCCAACAATGGCAGTCCACACTCGTGTGTGTATGCATGTTCTTGCGTCTGTGTGCTCCTGGACATAAGGACTGGTCAAGTGTCTTTGTCTTGTTTTGAGATAGGACCTCTTCTTGAACCTGAAGCTCACTGATTTAGCCAGACTCACTGAACCAGTCAGTCCCCGTTTTTCTTGCTGTATCTCCCCTGCACTGAGATTCCCAGTGTGTGCTACTGGCTCTGGTGTTTTCTGTGGGCTCTGATGGGTCCAACGTAGGTCCTCACACTGTGAGACAGGCACTTTATGGACTGAGCCGCCTCCCTATCCTCGCTTCTTTTCTCTGAGCCTCAGAGCACATGCCCCTGTGCCTTTTAGACGATGCCAGCTTTGTAGATAGTTAGAGTTGCCCAGTAAATCTGGGCCTGCATTTTAATTTGTTTATATCATTTTCATCAAAGATACACCATTTTCTAATACCTTCCATCCTTTGATTTTGTGAAGATTTAGAAGCACTGCCTTTCTGCTCAGTCCACTGATTCATTGGAAGGATGATTCCTAGACTTAAGCTTAGGAAGAATGACACTTCCAACACGAATCATCATATTTTGGTTGTTCCTAAATGTGTCATTGGCAGTTGTAGATGGATGATAAACACTGTGTCCAGTCCTGTTTGTCTGCTACTGGCTGCAGACCTCTCAGAAAAGAAGCTCTAACAAGGCAGGAGGGATGGGTCTGAGGAGTGCTGTGATTCCCCCGAACTTTAAGGTCAGCAGCCACCTCTTCCCTGGCATTGCCTTAGGTCAGCAGAAATCCTGCCGCACTGTCAAGAGCCTGACAATCCTCTCTTCTTACTATTACAAGAGGGAGAGAGCTTTGAGGCAGCTTCTCCACTTAAGTATCACAAAATCCTCCCTAATCGATAAATCTTCCAAGTTCATCTCCACATAGACAGAGCATTGCATCTGTCAGCATTTTGCTGGGCATTTGCTCTCCTCATTACAGACTTAAAAACAGGAGAATCAGGAAAAAGGGAAACCAATTCAGAAACGCAGATCCTGCTTAAACACCACTGGAGGAAATTCAGAGAACAATGACAGTTTGTCCTTCTTCTCCTTGTCATAAGCTCAAGAGGAAAACAGCAGCATTTAGGTGAGAAATGGACCAGCAGGGCCAATCCCCTGGAAAGTAGTGTGAGGTTTGCAAAGCAAAGTTCCAGTGCATTCCCCTGCAGTGTTTGCATTATTATCCCTGGAGGTAAGTCTTCATTGAGTACTCTACGAATAGTAGGTTGTAAATCAATGTTGGATGAAAGGACGAATGGATGAAAATTGTATGTAGAATTGAATAGTTTGAAATGACCTCTGAGGCTGATTTTGAGTAGTTTTGCAATGACATGAAACAATTTCTATGTAAAAGCCCTTTGAAGAATGTGTACTTAAAATAAATCAGTGCACCAGGGGATGGAAAGGAGGGTAACCATCCTGTGAGCCGCATTTGTCTTTTAATTCATTTTGTCCTCTACCTGAAAGATAACAAAAAGACAGCTGCCAGCATTTTTAAAAGCTTCTGCTTGTGCCTACATTATATTTTTAAATGAGACCCTAAAGCTGCATTCTAATGTAAATTTCATTTGCTAACGTATGCATTCAGTCTCCTTCTACATCACCAGCAGCCTTTACTTGTTCATCAAGAGAGCAGGCCCAACCATCTCCATCACCAGGAGTATTTCTCTGCCAGGTACAGCTGACCTGAACACTTAACCTTTCTGGTAATTCATGACCTACTTGAAGGCAAAGAAAACAGGAATATAACTGAACAGGAGGCAGGAGAACAAGCAAAGATCCCTTTATAGTCAAAGTGATGGATGCAGCTTTGCATCCTCTGTGATGTTTCACTGGAAAAGCGGCAGTAAACAGCTTCAGCCTTGGTAAAAGTTAGTGTAGTGATCAGTGGACTTTTACCAAATTTACAATCTAGGGGAGAAAAGTGGTCTTGTTTTTCACAGCACCTAAACATTTTTCTCTCTCTTCTCTCTCCCTCTGTCTAACTCTCCCTCCTCAATTACCAGTCTAAGTACCCGCACTTTCCCATTTCCTCCTCCGTAATACCTGTCTCCTATTATCACTCCTCTTCTGAGCACCTTCTTCTCCTTTTACTCCCAAGGTTCTTTGTAGAACTTTCCCTCCTTTCCTCAGTTTCCCCTAGAGAAGGTTTGTTTCCTACTATTCTACCCCAGTGGTTCCTTTCCATTTTCCTGGCTCCTGTTGTTATATCAGGATATATACTCCCGTCTAAGCATTTGGAACTAAGATACACAAATGAGGGAGAACATACAGCACTTGTTTTTCTGTTACTTCACGTAGTGTAACAGTATCTAGTTCTATCCATTTACCTACAAATTTCATGATTTTGTTTCCCCTTACTGGTGAGAAGACCTCTATTGTGTAAATGTACCACATTTTCATTATCCATTCATCAGTTGAGGGCCATTTAGGTTGTTTCCATTTCTTAGCTATTATAAAAAGAGCAGGAATAAACATGGATGTACAAATTTCTCTGCAGTAAGATGAGTCCTCTGGATATATGCCAAGGAGTGGACTAACGGGATCATATGGTAAATTTATTCTTAGCTTTTTAAGAGTTCTACACACTGCTTTCCACAGTGGTTGCACAGTTTGTAGTCCTCCTAACAGTAAATAAGGATTCTACCTTCCCTGTATTCTCACTAGCATTTGGTATTATTTGTTTTCTTTACCTTAGCCAGTCTGACTAGGGTAGGATGAGATCTTAAACTAGTTTTGATTTCCATTTCCCTAATAACTAAGGATGCTGAACACTTTTTAAGGCATTTCTTAGCCATTTTATTTTCTTCTTTTGAGAATTCTCTGTCCAGATCTATAGCCCATCTTGTAATTGGATCATTTGTTTTCTTGAGTCTTTGTTTCTTGAGTTCTTTTGTATTCTCTAGATATTAATCCTCTACCAGATGTATATTAGTTCAAAAGACTATTGAAAACTACACATACAATGTATGTATATGAGTACAAGTATACAGCTGAAGATTATCTAACAAGAACACAGTGCCAGGCAGGAGCAACCCCCTTCAGCTTGTTGGTCAGGGTAGTCTAAGAGACTCCAAAAATAACATAGGCTATTGCTAAAGCCCGTGATTGGCTCCTAGAATTTGAAGGTAAGACCCCATTGTTGACGACAGGACGTACTTTGGACATAGGATTTAGAGTAGTAGCGGAGCTAGAACTGATCTGGGGGCCTCCGCCCTGAAGACTAGCTCTCATCGTTGCTATCAGAGGATTCTATGCAAGCTGCTAAGGGATAAAAAATCAATGAATGGCCCAAGTCTGGCTTAAAAGCCATTTACTAATCACAGCAATGTTCAGGACAGCAACCTTTTATTAGGGCAGTAGTGGCACTTTTACCTTGGAGGTAATCAGAGGCCATCTAATTGGACTTAAAACCTGCTTAATAGGGGCTGGAGAGATAGCCTAGTGGTTGGGAGCGCCGACTGCTCTTGCAGAGGACCCAGGTTTGATCCCCAGCACCCACATGGTAGCTGAGAACCGTCTGAAACTCCAATTCCAGGAGAACTCCAGTTCCAGGGGAATCCAAGACCCTCTTTTGACCTCCGAAGCATTGCACGACACAGGTGCACAAAAATGTATGCAGACAGTACACTCATACACATACAACAACAACAAAAAAAAAACCCAAAAACCTGCTCAATAAGAGGGAACTCATGTGTGGTACTATGAACATAGCCAAATACTGAAGGCTAGAGAGGACATAAGACTGAGAGAAAAATCCTATATCTGTAACATTCCTAGGCAAGCATAATTTTTTTCTGTATACTAAAATAATATCCTAATATTTCCAGAAAAACATACTTCTCACCACTCATCAAAGAAGCTTCTTTTTGCAACAAATAGAAACTGTTACAGATTTCTAGAAGGAGTCAAACACAGAAGATAAGTGTCTACGAGATGCCTACCCTAAATGACACATCATCAGTGCAACCTCTATACCTACAGATCACAGACCATAGAGCAGCAGGGGGTAGAGAGACTATTAATGCATCTCTTAAATCTCACCAGCAAAGCTTCCTCATGCAATAGAGGGTGAATGTCATAGAAAGCCACAACTGGCCAAAATGTAGAGAATGAGAGACTGCAGATTGCATGTCCCTGGATAGAACTCCTATATTGGGCTGGAGAGATGGCCTAGCGGTTAAGAGCGCCGACCGCTCTTGCAGAGGACCTGGGTTCGATCCTCAGCACCCATATGGCGGCCGAGAACCATCTGAAACTCCAATTCCAGGAGAACTCCAGTTCCAGGGGAATCCGAGACCCTCTTCTGACCTCCGCGGCATTGCACGACACGAGTGCACAGACTTGCATGCAGACAGCACATTCATACACATACCGAAATAAATAAAATTAAAAAAAAAACTCCTATATTAAACCTCTGCCACTCAGGGCTCAGGGACCATTGGAGAAGAGGGTGGACAGGTTGTAAGAGCCATGGGTGGTGAACAACCACAAGGAAACAGTTTTCCAATCTTCTGAGAAGTTGGTCCTATGAACTCACAGCATTGGTACCAGCATGCACAAGACCCACGCAAACCCAAACCAGTAAAAAACCCAGCATAGAACTGGGAAAATGGGTAAGAAGCCCCAACCTTAGCTCAGGAACTACTGACAGCTAACCACTGCTGGGTGAGAGGGGGTGATGCTACATTGGCTGACCAGACTCCCATGGGTGAACTCACACTTCAGACCGAGGGACATCTGGGGATACAAAGGACTTAAGAGGCCTTAACATATGTGACAAAATGCATGAAATCTGATGAGGAGACTATGGGAGAGTGGATAGGGCAGTGAGCCTAAATATGATTATGATATATTGTATGAAGTATCCAGAAATTCAATAAATACAGATATAGTAAAATAAGAAAAGTTGTCTGCTATTTGTTATTTTTGGAAGCAGAAATGTACTGTACTGTGCATGGAGTTGGTCTTCTGTGACTTCTTCTTAATTCAAGGATTCAATGAGCTGTGAGATATGTGTGTGTGTGTGTGTGTGTGTGTGTGTGTGTGTATGTATGGTGTGCACTGAATAAGTATAGAATTTTTCCTCATTCCCTAAGTAATATAACAAGATCTAGAGAACTGTCTCCAGAGAATTACCCTGTATCAGGTACTATGTATAGATGTTTAATGTATAGATGTTTAATCTATACTAGTGTATAGATGGTTTAATGCATAAACAGGATATGTACAGATCCCTGTGCACACTGAGCTGCTGTATGTATGCTTTGAGCATCTTTACATGTTGAGTTCCATTTGTGTCCAAGAACCAGTTTATCACAGATTCCAAGGCAAGACTTACTCTCATGTTGGTGGAAGTATGATGAAAGTGAAGGGTTCCTTTTGAACTTATTTTAAAGAAAAATGTTTGGGGTGTGGGGGCTTGAAGAATGACCAAGCAGATAAAGGCATCTTCCTCCTGAGCCTGAGGACCTGAGTTTGATCCTGGAACTTACTTGTTGAAAGAAAGAATAATAAACTCGACTCCCATAAGTTATCTTCTCGTCTCTGTCTCTCTGTCTCTTCTCTCTCTCTCTCTCTCTCTCTCTCTCTCTCTCTCTCTCTCTCTCTCTCTCTTTCTCTCTCTCTTTGTACATTTTTAAATTGGTTGGCTCACAGGGGTACATAGTTAAGTGGTAGATTTTCTCTCAGGAAAGCTGTGCCACTGCCTTAAGTGAGTTTCGTCTGTGTGTCTTGATGGCTGTGGAGGGTTGGGTAGTGAATACTAAGATTTGAGCCTAATGGTCCAGTGATTTGAGGGACTTCGGAAATGACTGGAGTCACCCTGGGTCTCAGTCCTTCCTGTCTAGGAAAGCTGCAACATCACATTCTCATATCCACATAGGGCACTTCATGGCTGAGCGTCCAACTCCCACCACTTTCTGAGGCTTCACCACAGGCTTTCATTTCTTCCTTAGGCTGCATTCGCTAAAGGCTTGGCAGGGGTTGGTGAGGGAGAGGAGGGAGAGGAGGCTGAGGCACCTTTCTTTTGCTGCTCATGTTTTCTGGGTAAGATCTGGTCCTCTGGCTCTGCCTAACAGCCAGGAGTTAGGATTGCTGGGGAGGAAGATGAAATAAGCGCCGAACTTCTCTGCCAGGCATAGTCAAGTTTCTCCCACAAAATCATCTTTTTGTATGATTCAAACTAAACTTTAATAATCACCTAAATACCAAACCAGCATGCACTCAGTGGCCATTACATAAGATTTATTATAATTTAGATGTTACTGGCATGTCTCCATCTACCAGTCCTTTAGTAATGAATTTTAATAAATTATGTGATTGAATTTTCACCAAAAGAATCTTCACCAAAGAAATATCTTCTCCCTTCCCTATGAAACAGCTTTATTTTTAGATACTTTGACCTATTGATAATAGAAATCTGATGTCCATTCGATCACTTTAAAATGAAAATAACCCTCACAAGTCATATGTCACTATTTAGTACTCCTAGGTATACAGGGAGATGGGTTTGAGCAGTGAGATATTAACCTGCATTTCCCCAAGGTGACTGCTTTTGTCTACTGCTTTTGCCTGCACATCTGGAAAGCCAGGGAAGAGCCAGACTGTCAGCTCTCTTGCGACCTCCTACTCTAACATGCAACCACTGGACAGCAATATTTCCTGGTGAGGTCTGGATGGGATACGATGCTGATAGCATTTTCTGTCTCCACTCCCTCACCAACCCCTGCCAAGCCTTTGGCGAATGCATCCTAAGGAAGAAATGAAAGCCTGTGGTGAAGTCTCTAGAGACAGCCTTGCTGTTCCCATTGAAGTAACCCATGTTGGTGTCTATAATATGGGGGAACAAAGAACAATGAGATGAGACAGCATTCACAGGTTCAAGAGGACTCAGTTCTGCTGACAGCCAATGGGATTTTCTTGCCATTTATCTGAGTACTTGAAGGTGTGTTTTGGCTTCTTGCTTGGCAACTCTTCTCCTTTGAATGGAAGCCTACCTGCTTTCTGATTATCTGATTATCATATAAGGGAATCATTCAATTTGCCCAAGGGAATTGGGCCATGTATTTTGTCAGCCGACATTTCTCAAGGTTTTCCTGTTTTAGGCTCCCTGTGGGGACAAGAGACATGGCGATAAATATGAGAAACTTTTCCTGAAATAGAAAGATCTTTTTGCCTACTCTCAGGAAGACAGATGGGCTAAAAATATGTGAATATGGCATGATCAATAATAAGGCGGGGGAAGGCAAGGAGTAGGCGTGTTTTGAAAACAGCCATGGAGATAATACTGGAGGCCAGGACCTGAGTCTGACTGGGCACTGTGAGCAAGGAATCCAGTTCACAGGCTCTCCTGGCCCCTCATTCCCCTGCATCCTGATGTTCTATCAACATTGGAAACAGTTCAGGTCTTGGTAAGGACCTTTGGTCGGATCCCCCAACCCCCTCAAAATACACCATAAAGTAGAAAGTGGAACATTTACAGTAAGATATGTGTTAACAATCTCATTTTCCTCTGAGTACTTGAGAGGACCTTCAGGTAACAGCTTGACTTTCAAAATGCCTCCTTTTCTTCCTTATTAATTTGTGTTTTCTCTTTCTTATCTTACATGTCCTGAGGGTCCAGATCTTTCCCTTCCTCTCCCCATCGCTTCTTTCCTAAAAGAATTTCTTCTTGCAAGGCTTCCAAATTACACATATTAATAAAAATAAATTAAATTAAATTCATGAAAAGAGAGCCTCCCCGGGTCACCTTGCCATGTAATTCCAATAGGTTTTCTGCCTTGATTCTTTCAAGGGAGGGCGGGGAAGTTAATAGGCATTTCTCTGCCCGTGCTGTGCTTTCTAACACACAAATTCAGTTGTCGGAGGCAGGACTTACTACACCAGACATAATATGTATCCCTGGAATGTCCATCCAGGTGCCAGAAAATTGCAGGCCACTAGGAAAATGGTGTAATCTGTGATTCCATCTGGCCCATGAATTTCCAGTGGCCTTGCTTATAGATTGTCAGAACTGTTCATTAAGTTTGTTGTGAAACCAAAGGCTTAATATCTGTAATTTAGAGGGTTCAATAGGCAGTTAAATTGAGTGAAACTATTTTTGAATGACGACTCCAGTTTCAGAGAAAGAGCCGACATTGCAGCTCAGAAGAGCCACATTTTGAGGCAGCACCAGGAATTCAAAATTATTTATAGGCCCTTTAGAAAAGGGCTTTGCTACGCTAAGTTGAGAAACTTTTTTCCCCTCTCCTGTTAAAAAAAATGCCCACAAGAGCAAAAGAGCTGACAAAAGGGAACCTTTCTAATGCAGATAGGTTATCAGCCATAACCACAGAACACTAAATGGTTCAAATGGAACACAAGCTTATTTGTTTTCTATTTTGTTTTTTTCTTTCTTTCTTTCTTTGGCTGAGCTGGAGTTGCCTTTAAATGCACATGTTATAGTGAAAAGGTGTTTCCTTGTAATGTTATGTGCAAAACAGCTGCTGTGTGCTGAACCTGTGGTAAAAATGGAACTCCTCATCTGTTGTACTTGTTACTTGTAAGCAATTCCTGAGACATTTTGTCACCCATGGAAATGGTAGCCACTCCTGAAACCAAAGAGAAGGTTCTGGAACTCTGAATGTAGCAGCCAGCTACAGATGCAATTATTACATTTGTCCTGGTGAGTGACATGGAAAGATGATATAGACTGCAGGCAGACAACCAAGAACAAGTGAATGACATCAACAAGGCCAACCAAGGAGGAAGCCACGGAGCCTCCTGGGCTCTGGTGTCCCTCAGCTGATCCCTAAGTGTTCTCAGGGTGGCTCAGAGCTGCTTGTTTCCATGAAGCACTGGGTCAAGCAACCCGTTCTAAGGGCTGCGCCCATTGTCACCTGCAGATACCATATAAGGTGCTTTTCTTGTTGGTGTGACCAATCACCTGACAAGAAGCAATTGAAGGAAGGAAGGGTTGATTTGCTTAGTTTGATGGTATGGACCATCAGGATTGTAAAGCCCTAGCGCTATTGCCTGAGGCAGATGGTCACAATGCATCTCAAGAAGCAGAGAGCATCCCTCTCTATGAAGGATGCTTGTACTCATGGATCATCACTTATAGCTAAAAAATGAAAAGGAAAAGAAAACTGAGAGAAAGATGCAGGACAGTTGTGGCAGAATGCATGATCTGGGATGGGGTGGGGGTAGGGGGGAAGGGAAAGGGAAATATGCCTGAACTGAATTGGAAAATGATGTATGAAATGCACAAAGCATCAATAAAAAAAAAAAAAGAAGCAGAGAGCAGTGATTGCTGGTGCTCAGTTTGTTCTACTTCTCATTCAGTTCAGGACCCCACTTCAGGGAAAGGGGACACCCACATTCAAGATGGGTCTTCAACCTCAATTGACCTAATCATCATCCCTCACAGGCATGCCCAGAGACTTGTCTCCTAGGTGACTGTAGATCCTCTCAGGTTGACTATCAATTGTATTGGCTGTAATAACTAACCATAATAGGTATCCAGCTGGTCTAACCTGGTATAGCAAGGGTAGCTGGTCCCCATTCCAAATCATTCTACCCTTCTTTATTCACACTAATTTTTTCCCTGAGTGGTGGGACAGAGAATACAAAATGGAATTGATAAGCCTGTCTTGATTGCTCAATGACCTTATTCCAAAGAAGATATAAGCATAGGTCAGCTGGGAGTTTCTGGGGAAAGTTTCTTTCCTGGAATTAACTCCACCTCTCTGTTTTTACTTTTTAAATTTTTTTTTAATTTTTTGCCATTTTCATCTTCCTTCCTGGAATAAGAGCTGAGTTTAAAGCCAGGTCCTTGCTTTTGTGATCAGGAGACAATCAGGCAGAAAGTTCGCATACTCTGGATGATATATCAGGAAGACAGAAGCAGCCTATAGCATATAATTTGTAAGCTGGCTATTGTGAAAGAAAGATGCAAAGCCAACATAAGGAATCTTGTCTCAGAGAGCCCCAGTGAGGGTTCAAGTTCAGATGGCTTCTGAGAAGTTCAAAGAAAATGCCATTCTTTGGGCTAGGGAGAGGCTCCACGGATAACGCACTTGCAGCACAAGTGTGAGAACCAGAATTTGAATCTCCAGAACTCATGTAGAAGCCGGAAACCTTTGACAGCCTGCCTGTCATTCCAGAGACAAGGCACGCTGGCCAGCTAGACTGACAGAACCAGAGAGACTCTGCCTCAGCAAGGAAATAGTAACTGAGGAAGACACCAGCCCTTCACCCCAGCCAGCCTCCACATACTCATGCACAAACTTGGACTTGTGAGTTTCAACCCTCATGTACATGCTGCTATCCACATGCAGACACACATATACTCACATGCACACTGTGTATACATTCATATATACAATGAAAAACTTTACACAGTTATTTTTCTTTTTTCAAAATTGTGTTTCTTTCTGTATTTCTTCCTTTCTTGTGTGTGTGTGCCTCTACATGGCACAGCTTTTCTCTGCAGGTCAGACAACAACTTTCAGAAACAGATCCTTCCTTCCCCAAGGTGGATCCTGAACACAGATCTTCAGACTTCGGCTTCGTGGCAAACACCTTTACCTGCTGATCCATCTCCATTGTCAAGGAATAGGCCACTTTTGTGTCACACTCCCAGCACGTGATGCACTTACACAATCAACAAATCATGAGGGGCATACAGGAACACCATACAAACTGCCATACACCACAGCTCAAGGAATTATCTGTGACAAAGAGATGCAAGTTAGGGCTGGAGAGATGGCCTAGCGGTTAAGAGCACCGGCTGCTCTTGCAGAGGACCCGGGTTCGATCCCCAGCACCCACATGGCTGCTGAGAACCGTCCGTAACTCCAATTCCAGGAGAACTCCAGTTACAGGGGAATCCGACGCCCTCTTCTGACCTCCTCGGCATTGCATGACACAGGTACACAAACCTACATGCAGACAGTACATTCATACACATAAAATAAATAAATAAATAAATAAATAAATAAATAAATAAATAAATAAATAAATAAAAGAGATGCAAGTTAATGAGTAAGACAGTGAGATACTGGGGTCTTGTACTAATGCATTAGATTCTAACTAGATGTTGTTTTTTGGCAATTAACACTGAAAGTGAAAGAACTGGATCTCTGCTCTTCAGTTGGCACTTGTGTGCACACACACCATAAAGGAAATTCTGGGGCACTTCAATAGTTCCTAACACTTGCAGGATTTCATTTATGCCTCCTATCCATGGGTACCTGAAGTTTTAGAAATCATTTTCGGTAATTATTTAATCATTCAATTTTATTTCGTCCTCTACTATTACATCTTAGCTTGTTTTCCTTTAAAAAAGATTTATATTTTTATTTATGTGCATATATGTGTGTGTGTGTGTGTGTGTGTGTGTGTATGTGTGAGTCAGGTAAATATGGTTGCCCACAGAAGCCAGAAGATGGTGTCAAATCTCCCAGAGCTGGAGTTATAGACAACTGTGAGCCACCAGTGCTGTGAACTGAGCTCAAGTCCTTTGGAAGATCAGCAGGTGCCATGAGTCACCGAGATATCATTCCAGGTCCTAGTTTGTTTTTCTTTAGTCCTTTCCCATTCATCATGTAAATTATTGCTCTAAAATAGCACAAGTAGATTCACTGGGCTGGGTATGGTATGTGTGCATGTGTGTGCATTATATATGTGTGTACATAAATATGTGTATGTGTATATATGCATTTTGTATGTGTATAGGCATGTGTATATGTCTCTGTGAGTATGTGATTGCGTTTGTGTGTGTGTGATGTGTGTGTCACGTGTGTGTGTGTGTGGTAGGCCACAGGACACAGTATGTATGATATAGATTATTACTCTGCAATAACAAGGGAGAAACTACGTACATGTGCACTGTCTTTGAGGGGCGTCTTTGATATTGTAAACAAATGCTCAAAGTCACTATATCAGTTATCTTTCTTCCGGTGACCCTTTATTTTGGAGAAAGTAAGTGGAGGGCTAGGGCAGCTATTGAGTACTGAATATAGGATAGCTATATTGATTTGGCAGTTAAGAGCATTGGTTGCTCTTATAGAGAACCAGGGTTCATTTCTCAACAACCACGTGGTAACTCACAACCATCTGTAACTCCCATTAACTGGCCTCTTCTGACTCTGCAATCCCCCATTCCTGTGGTGTAATTGTACACATTCTGACCCACACACATACAGAGAAAATAAAATGGTGAAATAAATCTATAAAACAAAATATGTGGAGGGATCTGGGAGGCACTGGAGGGGAAGAGCAGAAATGATATGGATATAATACTCATGTATGAAGCTCTAAGAAAAGGTGTAAATACATTGATGTGTTCTAGTGCAAGACAGACTCTCATTGTGCATCACTGCTCAAATTCATATGGGCTGTCTGTGTCTTGCCCTGAAGAATCTAAGACTTTCAAGCCTGGTTGAACTAGCAACTATTACAGAACCTGTCTGTCCACCCAAAGGTACCTGTGGGAGCAGGGCTGCTGTCAACAAAGCTCTAGATTCTTGTTCCGATGCCACCTGGGCTGCTGGAGATCCACCACCTGCTGTTGACTTCTTAGCCAGAGCTTCATCTACGTGTCCGCTGTTGATCTTCAGTTTAATTTAGATCACAGTCACTGAGCACCAGTTATTCTGGCCCTAGCACTGGGCAAGTCCCCAAGTGCCCTGTGGCCACTTGCAGAAACAGATAAAATAGCGACAATGATCTCCTCTCTCCTGTCTCCAATTTTATGTCTTCTTATTTTACTGGAATTTGGTCAGCCACCAACCCATGACTCAAACAAACAAACAAACAAACAAACCTCCCATGAAATAAGCAAGTTAATTGCCACAGTGCCATGTTCATGCATCTTCCTGAGTTTTAGTACAGGTAACCTTCTTTATTACAGATAAACTCAATCCCTAAAAATGGGCTGTCTTTGAATTCATAATTGTTCATAGAGTCTATCAAAAGGAAACTAAAATGAAAAATATGGGATCAAAATATATATATGATGTCCAATTATTAATACTAAATATAAATTGCATACTAAGCACCTTCATAGAAAACTCTTACATAAAATTTGTGTGAATGTGTAAGTATGTGTATGTGTGTGTGTCTGTGTGTTCCTAGGGTGCACATGTTTGTGCAAGGATATGTCTAACGTGTGCAAGTGCATGTGAAGAGCTAAGGTCAGCCTCAGGCTTTATCCCTCAGGAGATGCCAACCTTTTTACTGAGACACAGTGGCCTGGAACCACCTAGTAGGCTGGGTATTTTCTGTTTCTGTTAAAGTGGGGCAGCCATAAGACTTCTGTTCTGACTCATTTCTTATCACACAATTAATACACTAGTAAATACATACTGTGTTGTGAGAAGAATTTTTGTATTTATTTATTTTTATTTTATGAGTATGAGTGTATTGCTTGCAAGTGTGTTAGTACACCCAGAGGACAAAAGAAGGCATCAGATCCCAGGAACTGGAGTTAAGGCCCAACTGGTGTTAGTCTTCATGTGAGTGCTGGGATTCAAACCTGAGTCTTCTGCAAGAATAACCAGTGCTTTTAACTGCTGAGCCATATATCCAGCCCCACTGTGATAAGAATTTAAATATCCCAAGTTTATTTGCCTTTTGATCTCCACCCTTAAACTACCTTCTTCCAAACATGTGAGCATTCTAGAGGTAAGTCATTTTTCTCAACTAGCTGTTTTCCTCTTGAAATCTCTTTTCTTTGTGTTATAATGCCTATTGTTATATACATACACACATAAACACATCCATACACACAAACATATATAGCTGCACACATACACATACATAAATACATACATATCCATAAGCATACACACATATATATAAATACACATGCACACAATTATGCATGCACACATATACATACCCAAGTACATACATTATGGGTACATACACACATACACACACAAAGGCACACACACACATGCACGCAGAGACATGCATGCAACATGCAGACATACACAAATACACATACATGTACAGATGCACACATACACATGTATACACAGAGAGCTGTGTGCTGGTAAACTTGGTAGCCAGCTCACCAAAAGCAGAGCAAAACAAGCACTCCAAATCCTTTATGCATAGGGACTGCCAGTTCCCCTGGCATAAAGACTCTTCCTATGGCTAATTCTAAACTATCAACAGTAAAAGCCCCATCTGAAGCTGCTCCCGAGGCATGCTGCCCACAGACTGATGGTAAAGTGGTATATGTATGAAATGAAAAGAATTGTGAAAAAGAAGCACTGTTCACCTCTGGCCTGACTTGGGTTACACAGTCACCTGGAGGCACATCTGAAAATGTTCAGGCTCTTGGAGAAGAATTAAGAACAGATGACAAAACTTACACATCCACCTGAAGCCAGACCACTCATTTGTTATGGATGTGTTCCTTTATTTATTCAGAATGCTTTCTTTCAAGTTATAATTGGATGCTAGGTACTTGCCATCTGGTTTTAAAACAAGGGATTACAAAATGTGGCTGCAAGGAGAGGGAATCAGAAGTGCAAAGGATAAAGTAATGTTGAGTATCCCAGTGAGAGCTGGGTGCACGGGCAGCAGGGCAGCATGCTGCCCTGTGGGGATGGTAAGGGAAATTCCTGGACAGGGTGGCTCAGGAAAGAGGACTTCATGAAGCTAAGGTAGGCAAGAGAAGTTTCTAATTTGGTGCATAAGCATGTAGCTCACCTGTTAGAGTGCTTGAGGTGCACAAAGCCTTGGTGGCACATGCCTGTAATCCCAGCACTGAAGGGGCTGAAGGTAGAGACAGGAAAGTTGGAGGTTCAAAACCATCCTCCAACACATAGCGCTAGCCTGGGATACATGAGACACTACCTCAAAAGGATATCTGTTTAAAGAATATTGAAAGCTTTTGGAAATAATCAGGTTTTACTCAATGTACAAGATTTAGAATTTCCTGTCCAAAGTACATTTTCTTTTTAATTTTTTATGGAATGTACATTTGATTTCTTTTTTCTTCACATAATGAGATCCTTTTGTTTAAAAAAATGTTTCCCACCATAAAATCAATACAATTATGTTATAGAACATTTCTGAACAACCAAAGAACATTCTATTGTAAAGTTTCTGACAGAATTTTGTAACAATGAAAGAATTAAAATGATGAAATGCTTACTTATAGAAAAATGATTAAAAACCTATGGAATATGATATGACATAATAAAATAGATTCACAGAAAGATAATATATACTGACATGGAGTGTCTTAAAGTCATAATATGGAGAACAAACATGAAGAAACGGCATGACCTTGAGCCATGGAGATGGATCAGTACTGAATTGTCTGCTACATATGTAGAAATGTATGATATTTTCCAAGAATAAATAAAAATATATTATTTTAGAAATGCTTGAGGATGTTCATCACCAAATGCTGGCCTCTTTAATGTCATTGGAGATGGCCAGATGTGACCCTCAACCTCATGTGGCTGTTCTGTGACTAAACTAGGTAACCGTGAAAGAAGCTCATTGTTTTAGGAGTGAATGGACTAACAGGCTTGCTCATAGGGACTGAGCAATGCATTAAGAATTCTGCATTTGCTACCACATCTTCTTTACTCTCTTTTCATAGCTTGTGGGAAGAGATCTGAACTATGTATGTTTAGACACCTGACATGGCCCTGACAAGGTACTCTTGCCTCTAGAGTCTAGAAAGGGAGTTTTACTGGAGCACAGAGTAGAATTCACTCCTGAACACGGCCACTGAGCTCCTCTACCTGAGTCTTCTTTCCACATCACTCACACCTGGGCACTAACATCTGGCACAATGGGGCCCAGTGCCTTGCATGCACTTTGACTGTCCTTTGGGGTCCTGGAATGTGCTGGGCTGTGTTGGCATCATGCCTGCCTCAAGGCATCCTGAGTATGGCTGCTAAAGACCAAAATTAGTTGGGATGGGTCCATTTGACAGTTACCCGGGCCAAACTGGCACCTGCAAGCTGAGTCACTGACTTTTAACTGTTTATTAAGTGGTGACAGTGACAGCTAAATAGTGTGGAGGAAGGACCCCTTCTCTGTGTGTTCCGGAACGTAAGGATTTAGAGAAGATACAGAGGCATTACCAGCATGGGTGGCACTGTGCGGGAGGGGCACAGGGCAAGCACGCATCAAATTGCTCTTGTCTTCACTTCCATCTGTGAAAATGGTTCCTAGGGAGCCCTTTTAGTGAGGAGCTCTCCTCTGCAGCTCTGACCGACCGCAGGCTGTCCTGTCCTTGAATGTTCTGAGGAATGCTGACAGCTCCGGTAGCAACAGAAGAGGTCCCTTGAATCTGGTAGGCACCAGGTATCTATTGAAAAGTCCCATCATGAGGGATCCTGAATCCTCTAGAGACAAGGACAGGCTTCTAGGGAACCCAGCATGCTCCCAGGAGACCCAGGAACCTTTCTCGGTTGCTGATGAGCTTTCCCAATAAGCTTACTTGTCAAGAGAGGCCTGGAAGTAGTGTGTATTTTCCAAATTAAAATAGGTGGATGAAAGCATGGTTGGGATGGAGCTACTCCCTAGGAAAGGGACTGTTTCCATGGCAATTTTTCCCCAACAGGTTCATCCTTGACACATACAGCAGGAAGGGGCCAAGACTCAAGTGGAGAATTTTGCCTTGAATGAAGCAGTCAGAACTAACTGGGTTCTAAGAACCCATTTTCTAGAAAAGCTTGTGAATATGTGCCTAGGACAACCCTTCCTCCTGGAAGCCTGTGCAGATACACAAATGCAGGCTTTTGGACAGCATGTGTGGCCGATAGCAAATTTAAGCAGAACTGTGTGCAAGCCAAAGTCTAAGGCAGGGTAGAGTGGTTTCTTTCTAAATCCTGACCGGAGCTGGACAGCCTTCACTTTGTGCCTTGTGATTCATCCCTGGTGGATGCCTACGTAACTGTTTTCCATGCACGAAGTGAGGAAAATGATGATAATCCCTACCTTGGGGGGATGGTTGTGAGGATCAGTGAGCTAATAGAGGCTCTCTCAACCTTAGCACGGTTGACATTTTGAGCTGACTGCTTCTTGTCATGGAAGAGTCTGCACTTTGTAGGTGCCCCAGGCTTCTCCATCAGGAATCCATAGAACATCCTACTTCTCTGGTTGTGGTAGTCGCTCCAGGCTTTGTCAGTTGTCCCTGGGGAGAAAAAATTAACCCTCGAGAAAACAAGCAATTAATGTCTGCAAAGAGATCAGAAAGAGGAAAGAGCACGTGTTAGTCATGAAGACACAGACAGTGACAGGGGGAACCACAAAGACAAATACTCCCAGATAATACTCTGGGGGTTAATAAACCAGCCCCTGCCTTCAGATTTATGGGGTGGGAAATTGGATTAATCCAGCAGGATATGTTTTGGCTCTATGCTGCTGTGAAATGCCATATTAAATTAAACAAATTCTGTTTCTTTCTTCAGAGTCAAGGGGAGGGAAAGAAGAAAATGAGTAACACTTTAAATTGCAGGATATTAATTATACAGACCCACATATTAAATGTTATGCATCTAAGGAGCTAATTTCCCTCACAATGTTATTATTATTTGTTGCTTGGATTGCACCATTGATGTAAACACATTGCTTTACAAATACTCCTATGAAGTTTATTGCTTTTCTATGAGCGTGTCATGTAATTATGTATTTACCTTCTAATAAGCGATGCGAGCAGCACAACTCACTCACAGAAAAAACCCAGCACTTTCACATTTATCCGACTTTCTAAAAATTTCTGGGTAGCAACTACATTGGGCTGCACTAGAAACAGAACTGATAGCATCATCTGAATAAACAAGAAAGTTCTATTTTTGTTATTTTTTTCCAACTTTAAAGAAATAGGCCAGTCTTTCTCAGAAAGATTCACACTGTGGGGTATTTTTTGGAGGAGGGGTATTTTTGGTTTTTTGTTTGTTCCTCTACAAGGCTGATCCATCCCTATCAAGTCTGCAAAGCGTGCTGTGTGTGGGTGGAAAGACAAACCACACAGAACTTTCTCATTGCAGCAGTCAGGCCACCTGAAACACTGCATGGCAGTTCTCCTCAGAAGGGGGAAAATGCAACGAGAGGAAAACATACCTCGCTGTGCACACACACACACACACACACACACGCATGCACATACATACACACATACACACAAACACACATACATACAAGCACACACATACACACAGATACACATGCACACATTCACACACATGACCACAAGTACACACAGATACACATAAACACTCACACACATGCACACATACAAGTACCCACACATACACACAGATACACATGAATACATGCATGTACACATATACACATGTACAAACATAAGCACACACATACATATACACAGAACCTCACAAACACATAAACATGCACACACATGCACACATACACATGTATGCAAATATACTCATATATACTTGCACATAGTTACACATACATATACACATACACATAAATATACACATGTACACACATACACACAAATACACATGCATACATACACAAATACAAATACACACATACACATGAGTACATGCGCATACACTCACATATACATGTACTCACATATATTCACACATGCATATACACACAAAGGATCAAATTCCTGTGTGGATTATATTTTGTAAGACCTATCAGCTTTCTCAACTCTGGTCTCCCATGTCAACAAAAACTCTTGGTATCTTTGGTATGCATAGAAGGCAGGCCTATCTGCTGTCCAGCAGCTGGGCTAACACTGATGATGTATCCATTGATCCACTCCCTGGAACTGACTTTAGATGACTTCTAGTTCAGATACATTAATAGAAATTCCTTTGGGGAAATCAACCCAATTGTTGTATTGGTAAAAAAAAAAAATTATTAGTAATTTGGTGAGATTTCTTTTTTTTTCCTTTTTCCTCATAATAAGAATTCTAGAAACAGATATTTAAACAGACATTGCTTGTGTACATAACTGATTCTGAATAACAAATAATCTTTCATCTCTGTGAATTGGGCTGTGGACATCCACTCCAACGACTGTGTAGCTTCATTGCTTATTTATTAAAGAAAGCAGCTTCAGAGTGAAAGCTATGCATCCCCAGAATCCAACAGTGCTATGAGGTGGGCAAATTTCTCAGGTCTCAATGGCCTCTTTGCACTTTTCAGAGAGTGGAAGCATACAGTAATGGATGTTATTGATTTATGAAAAACAGTTACTTAAGAAGAAGAAAAGAGACTTGAAAAAAACTCTCATCAGGAGGTTTTTAATGATGTCTTTCTAAATCTGTCTATATAGATATTTAACTCCATAGAAAGACTTAAGAATCTTTGTTCAGTTAATTCATCTAAAGTACTATGTACTTCAACCACTCTATATGCCATAGATTTCTCTAACTCTCTATCTGAAAATAAATGTATTTTGCATGCTTTGGTGTGTGTGTAGCGGGGGGTGGGGTGGGGTGGGCTACCTGTAAGATGTGATGTATTCCTGTTCTGGAGTGTCAGCAATTTTCTACCACGGAGGAAGCAGCAAGATGGGAATGAGGATGCTCACAGAGAGGGTATTTCCTCTCCTTTCCTTTCCTCTTTTCTAGTGAGCCACACACTAGGAAAAAGCCTGTAGTTATTCTCTACACCTGGGAGGGATCTCAACTCAGTTGTGGATTCCAAGGTGGATTTTAATACCCTCGGGTAAATTCTTCAGCTATTTATTAAAACCTGGTAATCTAAGATTTAGGCTGGACTAATTTAACATACATTCATTCAAAACGTGTGTTTGTAAAGAAAATAATATAAAACAAAAAGTTAAAGGCTGGGTGTGGTGGCACTCACCTGCGATCCTAGCACTCCGGAGACAGAAGCAGGAGGACTTCAAGTTCAATATCTACCTGAGGCAATGTGTGGAAAGCCAGTCCCAAAAAATGTTCTCAATGGCCTCAGAAAATGCTCAGAAAACTGAGCAATAAGAATAGGAGAGAGTAACTTAGATGAGAAACAGGAACTTTTTCAGTAAAGGACATTTTTGATAGAAAGGAAAGCGTGTGTGGAGTCAGGGGTTTAAGCCTCACATGAAGAAAGTTGTCATGGAAGTCAAGTCATTCAGGAACTGCCAGATGCTTTTTGCTTGAGTCTCAACCTTTTGAACTCCTCGGGTACTGTGCTCTGTCTTGTTTCTGAGTCTTGGGAGCCCATGGCACCCAGCAAGTTCTAGCTGAAGTCCACCTGACATCTCAGTATCAAAGGCCATACTTCTTAAATAAAATGTAGTTGTGAACTGAACTGTGCTGTCATGTCACAAACCACCAAAAAGTGGTGACCTCCTCTGTAATCAGCAACTTGAGAAAAATGGGTAACCTGTTACTTCCACTAAGTTTGACTTAAAACTGCTGCCATACTTATTTAAAATATATTCTAAGGGTGTCTTCATACACAGTGAATTGTCACCTAACTTGACATATAAACAGACTGGAACTTACTCTTGCTACAACTTAGAACAAGCAGACATCAGTTCAAATACTGTTTAAAAGAAAGCCTAGGCCATGACTAGTAGGCCTAAGGGCTTCTTTGCATCCCACTTCTGCCTGCTGTAGTGTGTTTCCTTTTCTCTGGAAATGAACTGAACTTGTCCTTGGCAGGGACAGACATTCTGAACCAACCATTTCTTTCATTCTTGGAGAGATTTGTCCTTGTGCAGCATAGGCTGACACTGGACTCTCCAGCCTTCTACATCCACATGTAGCTTAGGAGCAATTCTCATTGTAGACTGCTGGGTTCTGAACTGCCAGTAAAGCAATTAGAAGCAGCAAAATGGGATTCCTAGAATTCAGCCTTTTAATATCCCCTAGACTCAAATAGGTAGCACTTTTCAGGACTGTCCTCCACAAAAATCTGGTGTACCTGATAGCACCCCAAAAGCACCCAGGGCAGAGATCTTGGCAGGGGCTGAGAGATTATCCAGTGAGATTGGCTGCCAAACTTCCCGCAGAAAGTGGCTGCAATCATGAGAAGAACCAATTTTCTGAAGGTGAAGTAGGGAGCCAAGGGACTCCAAGCAGAGGAAACAGAAGGTGGTAGATACACTCTGGAACCGAAGAGAACCTAGAGCAGGATCAGGACTTTAGGTGTGGGTCCTGTTCAGGTTGAGGGGAGTCCGGTGGAAGACGTGCTGGTTAGATTCAGCAATGATGTAATGGATCATTCCTGTCATGACATGTGAGACCAGAGAATTTAGAACGAACTGCTTTATCAGGGTCTGAAGGTACTTGTAAGCCTTTGTATTTTATCCCGGGTGGGGGGTGGGGGGGCGCTTTATGAAGAATAAAGGGAAACCCAGAAAGTAAAAACCTGAGCCC
This sequence comes from Rhizomys pruinosus, assembly GCA_009823505.1. Classification (NCBI taxonomy): domain Eukaryota; kingdom Metazoa; phylum Chordata; class Mammalia; order Rodentia; family Spalacidae; genus Rhizomys; species Rhizomys pruinosus. The sequence goes on from VZQC01014421.1 coordinate 1,785,698, forward strand.
TGTCCCAAGAATGAATGATCCTGCCGGGCGTGGTGGCGCATGCTTTTAATCCTAGCACTTGAGAGGTAGAGGCAGGCAGATTCTTTGTGAGTTCAAGGCCAGGCTGGTCTACAAAGTGAGTTCCAGGACTGCTGGTGCTACAGGGAGACCCTGTCTTGAAAAGATCAAAACAACAACAAAACAAAACAAAACAAAACAAAACAAAACAAACAAACAAACAAAAAGAATGAATGATCCTAGAGGTCACTGTGGGTTTGACTTGCAGTGATCTCTGGGTCCTTAGCTGGCCCTAAGCCCTTCTTTACAGATCTAGATGCCTTTACATACATGCTAAGCTGAGAAATGGCCTTCATGCAAGATTTTCATTAATAAACTTAACAAAATAAGAGATGTAAGCTTTTAAGCTTTTTTTTTTTTTTTTTGGTCTTTTTGAGACAGAGTCTCCTTGTAGCCCTGGCTGACCTGGAACTCACTTTGTAGACCAGGCTAGCCTTGAACTCACAGACATTGCCTGTCTCTGCCTCCCAAGTGCTAGGATTAAAGGCCTGCCTGCACCACCATGCCTGGCTGAGACATAAGCTTAAAAAGAAGAAAGAAGATATTTTAGAGTGCTGATTTAGATGTTTAAGTCTCAATGGCACTAATTAATCAATATAATGTTTTTCTTTTTAGCTTTATGTCTATGTTTCATTTTAAATCTGTCACAAATTACCAGGAAATTATAAAAAAAACAGGGAAAAATGTCATTTTCCACTCCACTGGTTTAACTTCATGAATGCTTAGCAATGTTTAGTGAACTTTCCTCAAGCCTTTTCCTTTCCTCTTATACGTGGGCGTTTCACCAGATTTAAGTCATATGATGTTCAAAGTTTGAATCCTACCTTTCCAGAAAACTTTGCATTATAGGTACTTTTCTTTGCTAATCACCATCTCAGGTAAGAAGACATTATTTCTTCATGAACATGCACAACACTTACCTCTCCTACTCTCTAGATGGTGATCTATATTTTGCTGTGGTAAATAACCTATGTATTTGTCTGTCATTGGGACCAATTCCTAGAACTGGACTTTATTGAAGGGGCAACAGTGTGCTCAGGTCATATTGTTCATATCATGAAAATGCTTTGTAAATAGATTATTCCAACTTATCCTCGGACCAGTTACCCCCCCTCACCCTCCCAAAAAGCTGAGCCTGGTAGAGGTGACTTGTCACCTGCTCAGTGATCCAAGCTGTATCACTTGCCTTGCCCCTGTAAAAAATAAGAGGGGACGGGGCTGGAGAGATGGCCTAGCGGTTAAGAGCACCGACTGTTCTTACAGAGGACCCGGGTTCGATCCCCAGCACCCACATGGCGGCCGAGAGCCGTCTGAAACTCCAATTCCAGGAGAACTCCAGCTCCAGGGGAATCCGAGACCCTCTTCTGACCTCCGCGGCGTTGCACGACACGGGTGCACAGACTTGCATGCAGGCAGTACATTCATACACATACAGAAATAAATAAAATTAATAAAAAAAAATTAAAAAAAAAAATAAGAGGGGACACAGCGATGTCCACCATACTGGCACCTGTAAGGGGAGAATTGGGCTCCAGGGCAAATTTCTAGCTCTGGGTAGTGACTGGACTCTGCTTCCCATAGCATCCCAGAATATTTCTGTGGCATTTCAGGAAGCTAGTGTCCCCTCAGGGCAGAGAATTTGTTTGTTTTCTCACTCACGAGGATTGAGCAACATAGCCAGCTGCCCCCTAGTGTCATTAGGGTTTGTCGCAGCCATGAGACCTCAACTGTTCATACACAGCACTTAATGGTGAGCAGCCTCACTCTGGATCTGCTTTTTAGCCCACATGGCGTCAGGAAATGAAGTCCCAAGAAATCTCCCGGATCTGAGCAGTGGATTTTGCTGTGACCCTCCTCCTCCCTCCCTCCCAGGCTGAAACTCCTGTGGGAGACTTCCTGGCAGACAAATCCCTGTGAGCAGCCCCGTTTCACCGGCTCACTAACCTTTTGCCTGCATATTATTTAGTGTTTTATTCACTGATGAGAAAGGTGGAAATTGGTAGCAGGATTCCATTCCACGCTTTCCTCATTGTGTCCCCAGATGGGACTTGTGTAGCCAGGAAATGCTGTGAGAATGCCCCAGGCTTCTGGGAGCTGAACAGCGGCCTTTCCCCTCCCCCATCTCCTTACTGTGAAGATCACAGGGCATCGTTTTCATTCTAGCAACTGTTCTCTCTGCTCCAAGACCTAAATCAAGGAAGGCTGGCTTTACATGTGCAGCAGTGGTTAGGGCTGAAACCGAGGCCCACAATTCAGATGATGCAACTAAACTCTCGTGAAAGTTTGATGCCTGTGTGTTCTATAATGAAGCAATCAAAAACCGAAATCACGAAATGACTACTGTTCACAGCCCTTCCATTTTCCAAGTAATTGCTTGACTGCTTCTGGGGTTTAGCTGCCAATTTCTAGTCTTTTTTTAAGATTGAGATTTATGTTTATAAGTTTTGGTAAAGCTAGGTTGTCCAAAAACAACTTAAAGGTCATCAGAAGGCATTGAAATCGGGGGGAGGGGGGGGGGTTTACAGATTTTTTGGATATGAGTAATGTATTAAAACAAGACCAGAGATGACTCTTAATTTTAGAAATGCTCTGTAACCCGAGGAGTGAAACCATATTTGGGCTCGTTATTTTAGAGCTGGGTCATGGTCCAGAGATAACACTTTCAATCTGACCCTTTAGACATAGCATGCTGTGGCTAAAAGCCAGATCCAGCCCAGTCCTTGTGTTTCTAATTACAATTTCACTGGCGTACAACCACACCCATTTGTTCATGTCCTACCTACAGCTGCTTATCTCACAAGTACAAGGGCTGAGTAGAATAGTGGGGGGGGGGCAGGTGGCCTGCAGAGCTTAAAGTATTTGCCATCTAACCCTTCTCCAAGTTTGGAAACGATTACTTTAAATAAAACAGCTATTATCTCAGCTGGAGTTGTACTTTTACAGAATTTTGGAATAGAATGAAATCCAATCCTAAACAATCTGAATATATTCCATTCCTAAATTCTACTTACAATTCTTCCTCATTTCTTTACCCACTGAAGAGTACTTAGGGAGATGGTTTAGGAGTAAAGCCCTTGCCTTATAAACAAGGGGACCAGAATTCAGAGCTCTGGAACCTAAGTAAATGCCTGGTGGGCATAGCTACCCACTTGTAATTTCTAGTCTCTTGGGCAGAGACAAGGATCCCAGGAGCATGCTCTCTAGACATGCTCTGAAGGGTCATCTCAGAAGGGTCAGCTCTGGATTTGCTTGAGAGACCCTGTGCTGGATAGCTTCAGTGTCAACTTGACACACCTGGGTTGAGGGAGCCTCAACTGGGGAATTGGGTCCATTGGACTGGCCTGTGGCCATGTCTGTGGAGTATTGTCTTGATTGTTGAGCAATGTGGGAGGGCCCAGCCACTATGGGTGGTGCCACCCTGGGCAGGTTGTTGTGTACTGTATAAGAAGTCAGGCTGGGCATGGGCCAGGGGAGCAAGCCAGTGAACAACATTCCTCCATGGCCTGTGCTTCAGTTCAGCTCCTGCCTCCAGGTTCCTGCCCTGAGTTCCTGCCTTGGGCTCCCTAAGTGATGAACTGTGACCCAGGAGATGTAAGCTGAATAAATGCTTTCCTCCCCAAGTTGGTGTCGGTCAGAGTGTTTTGTCACAGCAATGGAAGTCAAACTACGACAGACCCCGCCTCAGAAAAAAAGACAGAAGAGTGATGTAGGAGAATTCTTGACATCAATCTCGGACTTCCATATGCATGAGTACACATGTGCACATGCAACCAAATGCATGTGCATGCCTACACACGTGTGAGCACACATAGACATATGCAGGCATGCTACACAGGACACAAAAAGGAAAAAAAAAGAATAAATTAAAAAAATAATAAACTTGAAAAATTCACTGAAGAAAACTAGCAGGTAAGAAGATCTGTGTGTGAGGTACAGGATAGAATTACTTATGAGCTTCAGCAAGTTTTATTAAAGAGCCAACACTACTCAATTTATTCCCTACCAGCAGAGTAGCAAGACCTAAAATATGGCTCTAGCTCATAAAATACAGGCCAGTAAAATCAAAGATCAGTGTAAGAAAGCCTACCAGGGGAAGGAGACACCCAGGCAGGGGTTCTCAGCCATGGCTGCTGTAGAGGAACATCTGTAGAGTCTAAGAGGGTCTCAATGCCAAGTCTCACACTAGACCAATTAAATCAGAGCATCCAGAACTGTGGCCAGAGCTATGACTGGGCTAAAGTTCCCTAGGTGATTCCACTGTGCAAATGAAATTGCGACCCCCTGTGTTCCAGTAATGAAGGAAGCTGTAGGTGGAGAGGCAATCATTTAACCCTTTTGGCCTTCCCCTTTGAATCAGTCGAATGAAAAGAGTGAAACACGGCTCTCAGGACATTCCCATCTGCAGCTGTGAGTTCTGTTCAACTGAATTGAATTAATCTTCCCAGCAGAAGAAGTGTGAGATACCATGACAGTTCTTATTATAAAGCCACATGTAGAAGAGAAGAAAGAAGAGCAAGGACAGGTCCATCACCATGGGGACATGGGAAGGAAGGCTGGCTGTGAATTACTACTGGGTGGCCCAGTACCTCAGAAGAGGAGCCAATACTTCCATGGGACTCTTGTCAGATGTCTTTTGTCCCTCCGGTCTTTCCATGTGCTCTGGGTTCTGCTGGTTGGCTTCATTCAGTAGACAATAGTTGACCATATGCTGTGAGTCACACTTCAGAGAGAAAAGCTCTGAAAGGGGACTGTTTTCTTGAGACAGGAACAATGACAGGACAGACTAGGGCTCTGCTATTTATTAGCTGTGAGATATGGGGTTTATTTATCCTCTGCAGGTGTCAGTTTCCTTGGCAGAAGCAGGACAATATTCAACTCTGCTTGAGGACCATTGTGAGGATTTTAAATATAAGGTGAAAAAAAGGCTTATCAAAGTTCAGAGCAAAACATATGCTAAATAAAGCATGCATTCTTGCTATTATTACTACAGTTTGCTTTTTGAAGAGGTGTGTGTGTGTCTGTGTGTGTATGTGTGAGAGAGAGAGAGAGAGGAGTATGTACATGCTTGTTCATGTGTAGTATTACAGGTAACTGTACAATAGTACTCAGAGGACAACCTATGGTTATTGTTCATTGCCTTTCAACTTATTTTGAGACAGGGTCTCTTTGTTGACACCTAAGTCAGACTAGCTGGCTTACCAACTTCTGGAGATTCTCCTGTCTCTGCCCCATCTCCCTATAGGGCTTGCTGGGATCACAGATGCTACTGAGCTGGCTTTCTTTAGTGGGTTCTGGAGATTTGAACTCAGGTCCTTGGGTTTGTGTAAGGTGCACTTTTGCTTACCAAGCCATACGCCCAGCCCTGGTTACCTCTTTCACTATATTTTGGCAATACAGGTTAATCAAAGCTATGGATCCTCAACTAGTGTTAATATTTTAAGGTCTATTTTCAGTGAGATGGTAAGATGCCCTTTACATAAATTATTTCAGATATTCACAAGAGGAAGGGAGGGCAGCATTTGTTATCAATGCTTACTGCCACTCTCTCCCCCAAGGCCAGAGCACACAGCATCACATATACGAGTCTTACTGGTAATATACACATGTCCATAAGTGATGATGAATTTCTATTATTTTGAATGGTTTCTAATTTCATATAAACTGTATCATATTAAGCATATTATGGTGAAGCCTGATGTTTATGCTCAACATTACTTTTTTGAAACTTATTCATAACAACATCAGAAACTCGAGCCTGCCCATTTTATATTTTATAACACTTAGAATTGTTACAAAATTTTCCCCATATTGTATCACTAAATCTACGGTTCATCTCCATTATTCTAGAAAAAGATGCTCCATGAATAAATAATGTACATTTATACATATATTACCTTGTGTACAAGTGAGCGAGTCTGAGATTATTTACTCAAGAATTGCTAATATATAGCATAAGAGTTTCTTAACTTCAGTCTGCTTTCATGGCTTTTTCTCATCTCCCAGGTTTCTAAATGCTGGTGCGCCCCACAGCTGGGTCCGCAGATGGCTTTTCTTCTGCATCTCTACTCAGGGAGTAACCAGCCGGTACTCCTGGGCTTGTCCTCTGCAATCTGAGCACTTGCTCACTCAATATCTCTTTGCTGCGGCCTATGAATTAAATTACTATCTACAAAGCCAAAGTCTTGCTCTCTGTCCCATCAAATCCACTCCTTTCCACAGTCCTCAGGACCTAAAGAACTATAAAGTCCATTCTTCTAGCTTATGTATTTTAAAAGTCACATGATGTTCTGAGTTTATCACAAATAAAATAAAGTCTTCCTTCATAATGAATTCAGAAACTGTCTTCCTAGTACTACTCCTGGCCCAAGCCACAAACATCTCTCCCTCAGATTATGGCAACTGCTTCCTAATCAAATTCCAGCATTTACCATTATCCATTCTGGGCACAGGCAATGGTAATTCTGTAAAACTGTACTCTGCTTGCCTTGTATGGTCTCACTCCAAGTAAAAGCCAAATCCTTCAAGGTTCTACAAGGCCACGTGAGGTCTGGACAGATGCCGTCCCCCCTGCCACGCCCTGCTTCACACTCCCACTGCCTCATGGGAGCTCTGCCACCTCCTTCAGCACCTCCAGCATTTTGGAAGTTATATTTCAGCATCCATGCAAGTGTTGATGGAGCTTTTCATAGTTACCTATGTTCAGGCATCCTTACACTTCTGTCATCATCTCCTTGGTATCTGTAATCTCTGTCAGGATGCAGAGCTTGTGACCATCCCATAGGGGCAGGAGAACTTGCGGTCCTGGCATGGGTGTAGCTGTGTTTATTAGTTCTGCTCCACTGGCAGAGATGCTAGTCTTTCTGGAAGCTTAACCCTGATAGTCAAGGCCTGAAGAAGCCAGGTACTGTGAATTGGTGAACAGTGGAAGATTACAGGTGAGCACAGAAGACAGCTTCCCTTCAAGGGAATCTGCATAAGTGGATTGTGATCATTTGAAAACGAATCCACCCTGTTTCCGATCACCTACCATTCACCCAGAGAGACTGCAAGTCTGGGTTTTTTGTTTGTTTGTTTCAACAAGGTCTTTTGAAATTTTTTTTATTGTTATTAAACTTTTTCTACACATTATTTCTCAGTTGAATCTAGAGTCACTTTTCTTTCCATGCTCCCTGCCCCACTGAGCCCCTGCATTCTGCCACACATGTCCTGCATCTCTGGGTTTTTTAAAAAGTGAAAAAAGGCTGGTGTGGTGGTGCACGCCTTTAATCCCAGCACTCGGGAGGCAGAGGCAGGCTGATCTCTGTAAATTCAAGGCCAGGCTGATCTAGATGTCTGTGAGTTCCAGGGCAGCTGGGGTTACAGGGAGACCCTGTCTCAAAGCCTCCCCCCAAGACCAAAAAAAGTGAAATAGTCCAATCTTCAGGACTTTTGATTAATTCAAATTCATTAAGGATGGTAGCAGAGGTTCTAAATAAAACACACCTTCAGGCCAAGTTAAGACTATGAGATCTTTGTCAGCATCATAATAGAACAAGTGTGTTGTTTTTCATATGTATTTTACTTTCTTTATGTCAATTTTTGATTTCTAAATTATGGGTAACAATGATTGTCCCAATTTGAGGAGATGGGGATGGGTTTAAATGTGAGCAAAACACATTGTATGGCATTCTCAAAGGAGCAACATTTTATTTATAAAAGAATTAATAGTGGCTGGAGATATGGCTCAGCAGTCAAGAGCACTGATTGTTCCTGCAGAGGACCCCCGTCAGAATCCCACCTATAACTCCAGTTCCAGGGGATCAGACACTCTCTTCTGACCTCCACAGGCATTGCACAACATGGGTGCACTTACATACAAGCAGGCAATACATTCATACACATAAAATAAAGAATAGTATGTTTAAAAAAGAATTAATAAAAATATTGTATTAAAATACAAAAACATTAAAAATAGGAGAGTAATGTTGAAATAAAAGAGTACAGTATGACTCTTAGCTTGTTCCACATCATTTTAGCAAGAGGGGAAGGGACAAGTTCCTTGAACTTGGAAGGGCTCAACTCTGAAGCAGACCATGACCTAGATCAACACAGGCAGCCTCTTATGCAGTGGAAACTTTGATCCCTGGCTCCCTTCCAACTGTCCAGTACAGCCCAAATCTACTGCATATCCTTGGCCAGGAGGGTGAAGTCATGTATGTGACCAGGAAGATCCCACACGGGAGTCTGCATAGGGAATCAGGACACACTGGCAGGCAGCTCTCTTCCCAAACCTATGCCACATATCTGCAATATTAAGGACTAAAGAGGACCCTAAAATGAAGGACACCAAGGTCTAGTCTTCACAGAAATTTCCATCAGAGGCAAGTGCACAAGTATGCATAAGGTAATGTGGGGTGGGGTGGGAGGCTGTCTGGCCCCACGCACAGGCCTGCCAGCACTTACCATCACAGTAAGCCTCTGTGCCTGATCCTTGCATGAAGATGAGGATTAGACCTATCTCAGCCTTGATGCCAGGAAACCAATTTAAGGCACCTGTCACTAACTGAAGCCTCAGAAACTACAAATTGCTGCTCTTCCTGTTTAAGGCAGGCCATACATCACAGGGAATGTCGTCACCATCCAAAATAAGACAACTGGACTGCAGGGCTGGACAGTCAGGCTCTGCGCCCCAGTTCTGGGAAGATGGATACAATATCTGCAGGCACTCACTATATTATGGAGTTTTCCACACACAGGGACTGGGGTGGATAGATCAGATGGATCAGATCTCCCTTGGGGTGCACGAATGTGGTCAAGAGTCATCTGGCTACGGACAGAATGGGAACACCTGCTCATCAAATCCAGTGTTATTTTCCCAGTATCTACAAGATTCTAGCTTCTAGCCCTGTGGCGCAGTGCCCTGTTCTGTACAGTCCACTCTGAAGAGCTGTAGGCCAGGATACAGACGGCACCAAGCCAACAGACACTGGGTGTCTAGATTGGAGCTGGGACCTGAGTCCACACCTGCAGTGATATCACCATGCCTCACCTGCCGGGAGCGGAAGGCATAGGGATCTTGGGGTGCTGGGGGCGGGGGCCATCTGCTCCAGCCCCACAAATGAGTCCTTCTCCTGGAGAGCTAGAGCTAGCTGATTAAAATGCATCTCGCTGCCAGAGGGCGAGGCGCGCAGCTGGACAGCAGCTTCTCCCGGGCATTTGCAAAAGGCTCTCTCACAGCTGGAGCTGCGGTCGCCCCTGCGCCACTGGCCGGCCATTGTGAACTGCAAAGAGTCCTTCTTTGGGCGGAAGCAGAAGTTCACCCAGCTGTCAAGTATTTGAAATGTAAAAAGCCCAAGGCTCTGGGGGAAGGGAGAAGACACACAGACCACGTCAGAGGAAATGCAAGCTGCCCAGCGGTGGAGGAAGCCGTGGGCTGAGAGTTCACTTTGAGCAATCAATAAGGCCTTCAGAGTCAGAAGAGCAAAACAGTTCCGGAGAGGGCCGAGAGCCGCCAGCAGCTCAGGATTCCAGAGCCAGTGGGGGCTGGGAGCTGCTCGGACTGCCCCGGCCCCAGGGGGACAGCCCTGCGGAAGGACAGATGGCATTTCATGTACCACACTCTGTCCGCCCCTACCGGGAGCTGCGTACACCTCAGAGCACCTGCTCTGGCCTCGTACACCCATTTCCAGCCCACCTGCACTATGAGACTGGGACAGCATCATTTGGGGTGGGAAGCTATCTGCAGCCTCAGGGTCCTTGGCCCTTTGTCTCTGGGGACAATTTCCTTCTCCCCTTGGCTTTTCCCAGAAGGAACTCCGCCGCCCCCTTTCCCCCTTTCACTCTTCCTTGAGTTGCATTCACAGGACCCCTCCAGAGCAAAGAATTGTTTCCCTTTCACTCTTGTGACTTTTGAAAAACCACTTAGAGTTCTTAGCACTTAAGGCTGTGTATTAACTACCCAAGCTCATGTCCCTATGTCAGTAGCTAGGAAGAAGAGGAAGCTGTCAAACCTTCCCAGTTTCCAGGTCCCAGAGCAGACAGGCAGTTGAACACCAAGTGTAGCTAAGCTTAAATACTCTACTCTGAATTCCTGGTGCCTGGGAGGACATGAGCAGGCAAGCAGCCAAGCAGGACAGTCTCCCCGAGATGTGTTTTTACAGGCTCCTGTAAAGCCACAGGCTGGCCTACAAAGCCAGTTTCTCTAACTGACACTTTTCATTGACTGGTCTACAACCTCCTTGGTGGGCTGGTTTTCCTTCTGTTCCGACATGAAAATAAAGCAGGTCTCTTTTACATTTGGTTTTGTGTGTGCACGCACATGTATGTGTGTGTTACCCAGGTTTCTTGATGTCACATCGCAAAAAGCAATAGATAATTGTGTGTCAGTTCACCCCCAGCAAGCCCGACAGCATGGTATGATTGAGATGAGATGGATGCCTTCCCCTCCCACAACCAGACCCTGAGAGACTTTGGTGGCTTCTTCATTCTCTACCTAGAACTGCTTCCTGACGCTTCTGCAGGGTTGGAGTTAAGGAGGAGAGGGAGGAAAGGAGAGCTGTTACCCTGTCCCAGCTGAGCTGAAGCCAAGTAGGCACTCAGCATGGCATATCTGTAAGCTCCTCCTCTCTTGAAATGCTTTTGGGGGCCTCACAATCTCTTCACACCATAAAGGTCTCTTTTGAAGAATACTCTTGTTTGTTATTTTTCACTTTATGTGTATGGGTGTTTTGACTGCATGCATGTAAATGCACCCATGTCATGCAGGCCTTGTGGAGGTCAGAAGAGAGCATTGAATCCCCTGGAACTAGAGTCAGAGATAGTTGTTAGCTGTCATGTGGGAGCTGGGAAATGAACCCACATTCCTTCCAGGAGCAGTCCATGCATCTCTCTAGTCCTGAAGTTCTCTTGATGTGGGAATATAGCAATGAAATTCAGCTAGGAATGCAGAAACTTACTGGTTGCCTTTTCCCCCTAAGGAATATTGAATTTAGGGAATGCTGCTTGAAGGCAGAAAGGAACTGGATTCCCATAGCATCAGGAATGAGTGCTCAGCCCTATATATGGGAGACAAAGGACAAAGATGAGTTGAGGAGCACATGGAGAGCAAAGCCCAGGATCCTGGCTGGGATCCAAGAGCCTGAAGAAAGTATGCGACGGCAGGATTATGACTCCTGGTGAGAGAGAATGAGGAGGAGTGTGGTAGAGATGGGGAGATTCTTGATGCTGAGAAAGCTCTGCTCAGCTGTCCTTTCGGGGGACAGCAGTGTCACCTGCCCACAGTAGCAGCAGACTACTCCTCTTTCCCCCATCTCCTCAGCAAAACCATGGGCAAAAGTGACCAGGGACCCCCCTCAAAGGACAAGGGGGTTTAGTGTCTCCAACCTCCTCAAGATTTACACAGGCAAGCATGGAAGGGCAGATTTGGAGCTGAGACTCAGTAGCAAGGTTCATTCCCCATCCTGACAGTTTTTTTGCATCCTCCCTCAGAACGTGGGTGCGAGGATTCTTATCCCCATAAGAGACTGTCTTGTCTGAAACCCAAGCTCAAGAACTTGCACCCAATGTGGAATATCATATTTGTCCATCTGTGAATGTCTCAATGGAATGTCCCAACTCCTCATCTCATTAATACATTTGAGAGTAGAGGATTATATATTATGGAAAATGTCACTTGTAAATTCATTTCCCTACTGTGTGGAACAGTATGAAAGTAATAAAGAAGAGATGAGATCCTTCTTCACAGTGATGAATAAACGACCCAAAGAGAGAAAGAAGAGAGAGTGGAGCTTGCAGAACTTCAGAAGAAGCTGGGCAAATGCAAACAAGGAACAGCTAGATTTTGCACAGCAAATTAGCTGGCTAGAAAGGCAAAAGGACCATCAGTGACAGGATAGGTCACCCGGATGAGGGAGAACTCAGGAAAGAACTCCAGGGTACAATTCCTTCCTTCCCTCTATACTAACCTCAATTTCACAGAGCAAAGCTGTGTAAAAGTGGATTTTGAGTATGACCAGTCATGCATAAACCATCTCTTTTATGTGTACTTATTTGAAATAAACTTCCCAGATGATAAGTAAACCTTAGAGTGCTTAACCCGAAGGAGCTAAGAGGCTTCCAAAAGGGGTCTTTCTATGGAGAGCTCACCTTTCCCCTGTGGAGCACCTTATTTACAGCCGCACAAAATGCACTGTACATCAGAATTTTGTTGCAACACAGTGACATCTAGTGTCCAGTATGGCTAATACCAAGCCACAGTTCCCCAGGGAACCATTATATGATTCAGAATCTAAACTTCTGGCCTTCAGGACATTAAACGTTTTGGAGGACAAGCAAAGTCCCCTGATATCATCTTGATTTTTGTCAAGTAGAGAAGTTCTGTGTGTGTACAGACAGACAGGAGTTCATGTGCACAGACAAGCACAGGCTCACATGCACAGAGACCAAATGCCTGTGCCTGTCAAGTTCAGGTCAGAGGCTGTGCTTATAAACTAGACCATGCTAATTGCTCCATGAGTGACAATCTTCTATGGTAGGTTTGCTTCAGACAGGCATTTTTAGTTAATTATAATATAATTATTAGAACTTGGATCATCAGCTTGCTTTAGTTGGTCATTAACTTTTTGCAGATAAACATAACTATTCCATAATATACTGGTCTGCAATTGCAAGACTGGTTTGCGAACACATTCTGAATGGCTAGATTCAGAAAGACAGAGGCCAGGCATGTGACTCCTGGTGCCCATGCATGACTACACACACAGCAACCTTTCTCAAAAAGGTGGGCAAATGAGCACTTCACTAGAAGTCACATCCACATTCTCCTCCTGCTTTGTCCTGAATCTGCGATATGAGTCACACTGAAGCAGGCAGGAAGCCTGGACCTTTGCATTCCTTTGTCCAGGCGCACAGCCTGGTTCTCTGTCTTATTCTGATGGTCTTACTCTACTGATCTTTGCAGCTCACCTTTTACACATATATAGCTCTGCATCCTATAAATGAGAAAACAGGGCAAACACAGACGAGAGTGAATATTTAAGTAGTCAGCCAGTACATGGCAGTCCTGCAGGTGGGGAGGGTAGAGAACAAGGCTCCTGGCCCCAAGCAGGCTCTGGGGCAGATACCTCCAGCTGCCATTTGCACTGAACAAACTCTAAATGCCAGGTGCAGTGAGACTCCATTAAATTCCCCCTGAAATAACCCCGTGTTTCATCATAGGAAATGCGAGGTAATAAGATTTTATATTTCTGTCTCTGTGTATATTGGTCTCTGTTATCTACCTCTATTTTCTATCATTTACTTATTATTTTTATTTACATATCTATTATCTATCATTTCTATCTATCTTAGATTTGTCATTCTATTTTTCAATCATCTGTCTATCCTCTACTTCCTTATTATCTATTGCTTTATCATCTACTATCTCCTATCTAGTTTGCTACCTGCTTATCTATCCACATCTATCTATCTATCTATCTATCTATCTATCTATCTATCTATCATCTATCATCTATCTATCTTCTACCTACTATCTATCTATCTATCTAGCTAGCTATCTATCTATCATCTCTATTCATCTATCTCTATCATCATCCTATCCTCAAGAAGCCATGGTTCGGGCCGGAGAGATTGCCTAATGGTTAGAGCACCGACTGCTCTTGCATAGGACCCAGGTTCGATCCCCAGCACCCACATGGCGGCTGAGAACTGTCTGTAACTTCAATTCCAGGAGAACTCCAGTTCCAGGAGAATCCAACATCCTCTTCTGACCTCTGTGGCATTGTATGACATGGGTGCACAGACTTACATGCCAACAGTGTACATTCATACACATAAAAAATAAATTAAGCCCTGTACAAAAGTCAACTCCAGATGCATTAAAGACCTCAATGTGAAACCCCAAACTCTGAAGGAGATAGAAGAAAAAGTTGGCAGCAGACTACAAGACATAGGCGTAGGAAAGACCTCCTAAATCAGACAGCAGCTGAGCAAGAATTAAGGTCGACAATTGACAAATGGGACCTCATTAAACTCAAAAGCTTCTGTACATCAAAAAAAAAACCTGTCTTTTCTCCATTGTGTCTTCTTGGCCCCCTTGTCAAATATGAGATGGCTGAAATTGTATGTGTTCAGCTTTGGATCTTCAGTTTTGTTCCATTGGTCAACAGGTCTGTTTTTGTGCCAGTACCAGGCTGTTTTTATGACTATAGCCCTGTAGTATAGTTTGAAGTCTGGTATAGAGATCCCCCCTGTGTAGCTCTTTTCACTCAGGGTTGTTTTGGCTATTCGGGGTCTTTTGTTTTTCCAAATGAATTTAAGAACTTTTGTTTCCAAGCCTGTGAAGAAACTCTTGGGGATTTTGATTGGGATTGCGTTAAATCTATACAAGAGTTTTGGTAAAATGGACATTTTTACAATGTTAATTTTCCCAATCCATGAGCATGGGAGGTTTTTCCATCTTCTGAGGTCTTCTTCAATTTCTTTCTTTAAGGGTTTAAAATTTTTGTTGTAGAGGTCTTTGGTGTCTTTGGTTAGGTTTGTTCCTAGGTATCTTATTGTTTTTGAGGCTATTGTGAGTGGGAAGGTCTCTTTGAATTCTTTCTCCAGTTGCTTGTTCTTGGTGTAAAGAAAGGCCATTGATTTTTTAAGGTTAATTTTGTATCCTGCCACTTTGCTGAAGCTGTTAATCGTTTCTAGGAGTTTTCTGGTGGAGTTTTTCTGAGCCCTGTCTCCAAGATGAATGAATGACTCCTGCCGGGGTGGTGGCGCATGCTTTTTAATCTAGCACTTGAGAGGTAGACGGCAGGCAGATCTTTGTGAGTTACAAGGCCAGGCTGTTCTACAAAGTGAGTTCCAGGGACTGCTGGGGCTTAAAGGGAGACCCTGTTTGCAAACATCAAAACAACAACCAAAACAAACAAAACAAAACAAAACAAAACAAACAAACAACACAAAAAGCATGAAGTGATCCTAGGGCTACTTTGTGCGTTTGACTTGCAGTGATCTCTGGGTCCTTAGCTGGCCCTAAGCCCTTCTTTACAGATCTAGATGCCTTTACATACATGCTAAGCTGAGAAATGGCCTTCATGCAAGATTTTCATTAATAAACTTAACACAAATAAGAAGTGTACGCTTTTAAGCTTTTTTTTTTTTTTTGGTCTTTTGACGACAGTTAGTCTCTATGTAGCCCTGCTGACCTGGAACTCACTTTGTGTAGACAGCTAGGCCTTTGAACTCACAGACATTGCCTGTCTCTGCCTCCAAGTGCTAGAATAATATTGCCGCCGCACAACAACCAGCGAAGAATTAAGTTAAAAAGAAGAAAGAAGATATTTTAGCGTGCTGATTTAGATGTTTAAGTCTCAATGGCACTAATTAATCAATATAATGTTTTTCTTTTTATTTAAAGAATTATGTTTCAAATTTTAAATCTGTCACAAATTACCGAGGAAATTATAAAAAAAACAGGGAAAAATGTCATTTTCCATCCACTGGTTTAACTTCATGAATGCTTAGCAATGTTTAGTGAACTTTCCTCAAGCCTTTTCCTTTCCTCTTATACGTGGGCGTTTCACCAGATTTAAGTCATATGATGTTCAAAGTTTGAATCCTACCTTTCCAGAAAACTTTGCATTATAGGTACTTTTCTTTGCTAATCACCATCTCAGGTAAGAAGACATTATTTCTTCATGAACATGCACAACACTTACCTCTCCTACTCTCTAGATGGTGATCTATATTTTGCTGTGGTAAATAACCTATGTATTTGTCTGTCATTGGGACCAATTCCTAGAACTGGACTTTATTGAAGGGGCAACAGTGTGCTCAGGTCATATTGTTCATATCATGAAAATGCTTTGTAAATAGATTATTCCAATCTTATCCTCGGACCAGTTACCCCCCCCACCCTCCAAAAAAGCTGAGGCCTGCGTAGAGGTGACTTGTCACCTGCTCAGTGATCCAAGCTGTATCACTTGCCTTGCCCCTGTAAAAAATAAGATGGGGAAGGGTGATGGAGAGATGCCCTATGCGTTAAGAGCACCGACTGTTTTAACGAGAGGACCCGGTTCGATCCCCCAGCACCCAATGGCGAGAGCCGTCTGAAACTCCAATTCCAGGAGACCTCCAGCTCCTCGGGCACTCTCTGTGAACTCCCGGTTCGTTTCGTCTTGCACGCGTTGAAGACTCGCCGTCTGCAACTGTCGTTTCCGATCGTTGCACACGCTGCGTTGTTTGCACGGTTCTTTGCACACGACATTGCATGCAGGCAGTGTACCATTCATACACATACAGAACATATAATAAACTTAAAAAAAAATTTAAAAAAAAAAAATAAGAGGGGAACAGCGATATGTCCACACTACTGGCACCTGTTCTTAAGGGGGAAGAGAATTGGGCTCCAGGGCAAATTTCTAGCTCTGGGTAGTGACTGGACTCTGCTTCCCATAGCATCCCAGAATATTTCTGTGGCATTTCAGGAAGCTAGTGTCCCCTCAGGGCAGAGAATTTGTTTGTTTTCTCACTCACGAGGATTGAGCAACATAGCCAGCTGCCCCCTAGTGTCATTAGGGTTTGTCGCAGCCATGAGACCTCAACTGTTCATACACAGCACTTAATGGTGAGCAGCCTCACTCTGGATCTGCTTTTTAGCCCACATGGAACGTCAGGAAATGAAGTACCCAAGAAATCTCCCGGAATCTGGCAGTGGATTTTGCTGTGACCCTCCTCCTCCCTCCCTCCAGCTGAAACTCCTGTGCGGAGACTTCCTGGCAGAAAATTCCCTGTAGAGCAGCCCCGTTTCACCGGCCATAACCTTTTGCCTGCATATTATTTAGTGTTTTATTCACTGATGAGAAAGGTTGGCAAATTGGTCGCAGGATTCCATTTCCACGCTTTCTCCATTGGTCCCCAGATGTGGACTTGTGTAGCCGGGAAAGGAAATGCTGTGAGAATGCCCCAGGCTTCTGGGAGCTGAACAGCGGCCTTTCCCCTCCCCCATCTCCTTACTGTGAAGATCACAGGGCATCGTTTTCATTCTAGCAACTGTTCTCTCTGCTCCAAGACCTAAATCAAGGAAGGCTGGCTTTACATGTGCCAGCAGTGGTTAGGTCTGAAACCGAGGCCCACAATTCGATGATGCAACTAAACTCTCGTGAAAGTTTGATGCCTGTGTGTTCTATAATGAAGCAATCAAAAACCGAAATCACGAAATGACTACTGTTCACAGCCCTTCCATTTTCCAAGTAATTGCTTGACTGCTTCTGGGGTTTAGCTGCCAATTTCTAGTCTTTTTTTAAGATTGAGATTTATGTTTATAAGTTTTGGTAAAGCTAGGTTGTCCAAAAACAACTTAAAGGTCATCAGAAGGCATTGAAATCGGGGGGAGGGGGGGGGCGGGGGGTGGTTTTACAGTATTTTTGGATCATGAGTAAGTATTTAAAACAAGATCCAGCGATGACTCTTAATTTTGAAATGCTCTGTAACCCGAGGAGTGAAACCATATTTGCGGCTCTTTGTTATTTTAGAGCTGGGTCATGGTCCAGAGATAACACTTTCAATCTGACCCTTTAGACATAGCATGCTGTGGCTAAAAGCCAGATCCAGCCCAGTCCTTGTGTTTCTAATTACAATTTCACTGGCGTACAACCACACCCATTTGTTCATGTCCTACCTACAGCTGCTTATCTCACAAGTACAAGGGCTGAGTAGAAATAGTGGGGGGGGGCAGGTGGCCTGCAGAGCGTGTAAAGTATGTTGCCATCGTACCCTTCTTTCCAAGTTTGGAAACGATTACTTTAAATAAAACAGCTATTATCTCAGCTGGAGTTGTACTTTTACAGAATTTTGGAATAGAATGAAATCCAATCCTAAACAATCTGAATATATTCCATTCCTAAATTCTACTTACAATTCTTCCTCATTTCTTTACCCACTGAAGAGTACTTAGGGAGATGGTTTAGGAGTAAAGCCCTTGCCTTATAAACAAGGGGACCAGAATTCAGAGCTCTGGAACCTAAGTAAATGCCTGGTGGGCATAGCTACCCACTTGTAATTTCTAGTCTCTTGGGCAGAGACAAGGATCCCAGGAGCATGCTCTCTAGACATGCTCTGAAGGGTCATCTCAGAAGGGTCAGCTCTGGATTTGCTTGAGAGACCCTGTGCTGGATAGCTTCAGTGTCCAACTTGAACAACAACATGTGTTGAGGAGCCCTTCCACTGGTGGAATTGGGTCCATTGGCACTGGCTTGTGGCCACGCTGTGGAGTTTGTCTGATTCGTGAGCCATGGGAGGGCCAGCCATCTATGGGTGGTTGCCACCTGGCAGTGTGTTGGTATCTGTAAGAAGTCAGGCTGGGCATGGGCCAGGGGAGCCAAGCAGTGAACAACATTATCTCCATGGCCTGTGCTTCAGTTCCACTCCTGCCTCGAACCCCGGTTCCTGCCCTGAGTCCTACCTTGGGCTCCTAATGATGAACTGTGACCCAGGACGATGTAAGCTGAATAAATGCTCCTTCACCCAGTGGTGTCGGTCAGACGGTTTTGTCACAGCAATGACAAGTCAAACTTACGACAGACCCCCGCCTCAGAAAGAAAAAAGACAGAAGCAGGTGATGTAGGAGAATTCTTGACATCAATCTCGGACTTCCATATGCATGAGTACCACATGCTGCACATGCAACCAAATGCATGTGCATGCCTACACAACGTGTGAGCGCACACCATAGACATATGCAGGGCATGCTACACAGGACCACACAAAACGGAAAAAAAAAAAAAAAAAAAAGAATAAATTAAAAAAATAATAAACTTGAAAAATTCACTGAAGAAAACTAGCAGGTAAGAAGATCTGTGTGTGAGGTACAGGATAGAATTACTTATGAGCTTCAGCAAGTTTTATTAAAGAGCCAACACTACTCAATTTATTCCCTACCAGCAGAGTAGCAAGACCTAAAATATGGCTCTAGCTCATAAAATACAGGCCAGTAAAATCAAAGATCAGTGTAAGAAAGCCTACCAGGGGAAGGAGACACCCAGGCAGGGGTTCTCAGCCATGGCTGCTGTAGAGGAACATCTGTAGAGTCTAAGAGGGTCTCAATGCCAAGTCTCACACTAGACCAATTAAATCAGAGCATCCAGAACTGTGGCCAGAGCTATGACTGGGCTAAAGTTCCCTAGGTGATTCCACTGTGCAAATGAAATTGCGACCCCCTGTGTTCCAGTAATGAAGGAAGCTGTAGGTGGAGAGGCAATCATTTAACCCTTTTGGCCTTCCCCTTTGAATCAGTCGAATGAAAAGAGTGAAACACGGCTCTCAGGACATTCCCATCTGCAGCTGTGAGTTCTGTTCAACTGAATTGAATTAATCTTCCCAGCAGAAGAAGTGTGAGATACCATGACAGTTCTTATTATAAAGCCACATGTAGAAGAGAAGAAAGAAGAGCAAGGCCAGTCCATCACCATGGGGACATGAGGAAAGGAAGGCTGGCTGTGAATTACTACTGGGTGGCCCAGTACCTCAGAAGAGGAGCCATATATTCCATTTTGTGGACTCTTGTCAGATGTTTTGTCCCTCCGGTCTTTCCATTGCTCTGGGTTCTCTGGTGGCTTCATTCAAGTAGACAATAAGTTGACCTATGCTGTGAGTCACACTTCCGAGAGAAAAGCTCTGAAAGGGGACTGTTTTCTTGAGACAGGAACAATGACAGGACAGACTAGGGCTCTGCTATTTATTAGCTGTGAGATATGGGGTTTATTTATCCTCTGCAGGTGTCCGTTTCCTTGGCAGAGCAGGACATATTCAACTCTGCTTGGGACCATTGTGAGGATTTAAAATATAAGGTGAAAAAAAAAAGGCCTTATCAAAGTTCAGAGCAAAACATATGCTAACATAAAGCATGCATTCTTGCTATTATACTACAGTTTGCTTTTTGAAGAGGTGTTGTGTGTGTCTGTGTGTGTATTGTGAGAGGAAGGGGAGAGAGCGATAGGGTTATGTACATGCTTGTCATGTGTAGTATTACAGGTAACCTGTACAATAGTACTCAGAGGACAACCTATGGTTATTGTTTTCATTGCCTTTCAACTTATTTTGGACATGGGTCTCTTTTGTTGACACCTAAGTCAGACTAGCTGGCTACCAACTTCTGGAGATTCTCCTGTCTCTGCCACTCTCCCTATAGGGCTTGCTGGGACACAGATGCTACTGAGCTGGCTTTTGTTTAGTGGGTTCTGGAGATTTTAGAACTCGTGTCCTTGGGCTTTGTGTAAGGTGCACTTTGCTTACCAAGCCATACGCCCAGCCCTGGTTACCTCTTTCACTATATTTTGGCAATACAGGTTAATCAAAGCTTCATGATCCTCACTCGTGTTAATATTTTAAGGTCTATTTTCAGTGAGATGCGTAAGATGCCCTTACATAAATTATTTCGATATTCACAAGAGGAAGGGAGGGCAGCATTTGTTATCAATTGCTTACTGCCACTCTCTCCCCCAAGGCCAGAGCACACAGAATCACATATACGAGTTTACTGGTAATATACACAATGTCTCTAGTGATCTGAATTTCTATTCATTTTGAATGGTTTCTAATTTCATATAAACTGTATATATTAAGCATATTATGGTGAAGCCTGATTGTTTATGCTAACATTACTTTTTTGAAAAACTTATTCATAACAACATCAGAAAAACTCGAGCCGCTGCCCACTTATATTTTATAACATTAGAATTGCTACAAAAATTTTCCCCATTGTTCACTAAATCTACGGTTTCATCTATCCATCTATCTAGAAAAGATGCTCCCTATGAATAAATAATGTACATTTATACATATACTTACCTTGTGTACAGTGAGCCGTGTCTGAGATTATTTACTCAATGAATTGCTAATATATAGCATAAGAGTTTCTTAACTTCAGTCTGCTTTCATGGCTTTTTCTCATCTCCCAGGTTTCTAAATGCTGGTGCGCCCCACAGCTGGGTCCGCAGATGGCTTTTCTTCTGCATCTCTACTCAGGGAGTAACCAGCCGGTACTCCTGGGCTTGTCCTCTGCAATCTGAGCACTTGCTCACTCAATATCTCTTTGCTGCGGCCTATGAATTAAATTACTATCTACAAAGCCAAAGTCTTGGGGGGGGGGCTCTCTGTCCCTCCAAAATCCACTCCTTTCCACAGTCCTCAGGACCTAAAGAACTATAAAGTCCATTCTTCTAGCTTATGTATTTTAAAAGTCACATGATGTTGCTTGGGGAGTTTTTTTTTATCACAAAATAAAATAAGTCTTCCTTCATAATGAATTCAGAAACTGTCTTCCTAGTACTACTCCTGGCCCAAGCCACAAACATCTCTCCCTCAGATTATGGCAACTGCTTCCTAATCAAATTCCAGCATTTACCATTATCCATTCTGGGCACAGGCAATGGTAATTCTGTAAAACTGTACTCTGCTTGCCTTGTATGGTCTCACTCCAAGTAAAAGCCAAATCCTTCAAGGTTCTACAAGCACGTGAGGTCTGGACAGAGCCCCGTCCCCCTGCCACGCCTGCTTCACACTCCCACATGCCCTCATGGGAGCTCTGCCACCTCCTTCAGCACCTCCAGCATTGGAAGTTATATTTCAGCATCCATGCAAGTGTTGATGGAGCTTTTCATAGTTACCTATGTTCAGGCATCCTTACACTTCTGTCATCATCTCCTTGGTATCTGTAATCTCTGTCAGGATGCAGAGCTTGTGACCATCCCATAGGGGCAGGAGAACTTGCGGTCCTGGCATGGGTGTAGCTGTGTTTATTAGTTCTGTCCACTGGACAGTATGCTAGTCTTTCGGACAGCTTAATCCTGATGTCAAGGCGAAGAAGCCAGGGTACTGTGTAATTGGTGAACAAGTGGAGATTACAGGTGAGCACAGAAGACCAGCTTCCCTTCAGGGAATCTGCCATACAGTGGATTGTGATTCCATTGAAACACGAATCCACCCTGTTTCGATCACCTACCATTCCACCCACGAGAGACTGAACTGGGTTTTTTGTTTGTTTGTTTAACAAGGTCCTTTTTGAAATTTTTTTTTATTGTTATCTTAAAACTTTTTCTCACTACTTATTTCTCAGTTGAACTAGAGTCACTTTTTTTCCATGCTCCCTCCCCACTGAGGCCCCTGCCATTCTGCCACCAATGTCCTGCATCTCTGGGTTTTCAAAAAGTGAAAAAAGCGGTGTGAAAAAAAAAAAAGTGGTGCACGCCTTTAATCACAGCACTCGGGAGGCAGAGGGACAGGGCTGATCTTGTAAATTCAAGGCCAGGCTGATCTAGATGTCTGTGAGTTCAGGGCCAAGCTGGGGTTACGGGAGGACCCTGTCTCAAAAAAAACTCAAGACCAAAAAAAGTGAAATAGTCCAATCTTCAGCTTTTGATTAATTCAAATTCATTAAGGATGGTAGCAGAGGTTCTAAATAAAACACACCTTCAGGCCAAGTTAAGACTATGAGATCTTTGTCAGCATCATAATAGAACAAGTGTGTTGTTTTTCATATGTTGTTTTTTCTTTTTAGTCAATTTTTGATTATTTATAACTTATGGTAACAATGATTG
Organism: Rhizomys pruinosus; assembly: GCA_009823505.1. Lineage (NCBI taxonomy): Eukaryota > Metazoa > Chordata > Mammalia > Rodentia > Spalacidae > Rhizomys > Rhizomys pruinosus. The sequence continues at coordinate 1,808,317 of VZQC01014421.1, forward strand.
TCCCAATTTGAGGAGATGGGGATGGGTTTAACTGTTGAGCAAAACACATTGTCTATGGCATTCTCAAAGGAGCGTAAACATTTTATTATAAAAGATTAATAGTGGCTGGGCGAGATGGCTCCGCAGTCAAGAGCACTGAATTCGTTCCTGCAGAGACCTCCGTTCAGAATCCCACCTATAACTCCCGTTCCAGGGATCAGACACCTCTCTTTCTTGACCTCCGTCGGCTTGCACAACAGGGTGCACTTACATACAGCAGGCAATAATTCATACACATAATACACTAACGAATCGTATGTTTAAACAATAGAATAATAAAAATATTGTATCTAAAATACAAAAAACATTAAAAATAGGAGAGTAATGTTGAAATAAAAGAGTACAGTATGACTCTTAGCTTGTTCCACATCATTTTAGCAAGAGGGGAAGGGACAAGTTCCTTGAACTTGGAAGGGCTCAACTCTGAAGCAGACCATGACCTAGATCAACACAGGCAGCCTCTTATGCAGTGGAAACTTTGATCCCTGGCTCCCTTCCAACTGTCCAGTACAGCCCAAATCTACTGCATATCCTTGGCCAGGAGGGTGAAGTCATGTATGTGACCAGGAAGATCCCACACGGGAGTCTGCATAGGGAATAAGTGACACATGGCAGGCAGCATCTCTTCCCAAACTATGCCACATATCTGCAAATTAAGGATAAAGAGGACCCTAAATGAAGGACACCAAGGTCTAGTCTTCACAGAAATTTCCATCAGAGGCAAGTGCACAAGTATGCATAAGGTAATGTGGGGTGGGGTGGGAGGCTGTCTGGCCCCACGCACAGGCCTGCCAGCACTTACCATCACAGTAAGCCTCTGTGCCTGATCCTTGCATGAAGATGAGGATTAGACCTATCTCAGCCTTGATGCCAGGAAACCAATTTAAGGCACCTGTCACTAACTGAAGCCTCAGAAACTACAAATTGCTGCTCTTCCTGTTTAAGGCAGGCCATACATCACAGGGAATGTCGTCACCATCCAAAATAAGACAACTGGACTGCAGGGCTGGACAGTCAGGCTCTGCGCCCCAGTTCTGGGAAGATGGATACAATATCTGCAGGCACTCACTATATTATGGAGTTTTCCACACACAGGGACTGGGGTGGATAGATCAGATGGATCAGATCTCCCTTGGGGTGCACGAATGTGGTCAAGAGTCATCTGGCTACGGACAGAATGGGAACACCTGCTCATCAAATCCAGTGTTATTTTCCCAGTATCTACAAGATTCTAGCTTCTAGCCCTGTGGGCATGTGCCCTGTTCTGTACAGTCCACTCTGAAGAAGCTGTAGGGCCAGGATACAGACGGCACCAAGCCAACAGACACTGGGTGTTAGGATTGGGAGCTGGGACTGAGTCCAAACCTGCAGTGTATCACCATGCCTCACCGGACGGGAGCGGGAAGGCATAGGGATCTTGGGGGCTGGGGCGGGGGCCATTCTGGCTCCAGCCCCACACAATGGTCCTTCTCCGGAGAGCAGAGCTAGCTGATTAAAATGCATCTCGCTGCCAGAGGGCGAGGCGCGCAGCTGGACAGCAGCTTCTCCCGGGCATTTGCAAAAGGCTCTCTCACAGCTGGAGCTGCGGTCGCCCCTGCGCCACTGGCCGGCCATTGTGAACTGCAAAGAGTCCTTCTTTGGGCGGAAGCAGAAGTTCACCCAGCTGTCAAGTATTTGAAATGTAAAAAGCCCAAGGCTCTGGGGGAAGGGAGAAGACACACAGACCACGTCAGAGGAAATGCAAGCTGCCCAGCGGTGGAGGAAGCCGTGGGCTGAGAGTTCACTTTGAGCAATCAATAAGGCCTTCAGAGTCAGAAGAGCAAAACAGTTCCGGAGAGGGCCGAGAGCCGCCAGCAGCTCAGGATTCCAGAGCCAGTGGGGGCTGGGAGCTGCTCGGACTGCCCCGGCCCCAGGGGGACAGCCCTGCGGAAGGACAGATGGCATTTCATGTACCACACTCTGTCCGCCCCTACCGGGAGCTGCGTACACCTCAGAGCACCTGCTCTGGCCTCGTACACCCATTTCCAGCCCACCTGCACTATGAGACTGGGACAGCATCATTTGGGGTGGGAAGCTATCTGCAGCCTCAGGGTCCTTGGCCCTTTGTCTCTGGGGACAATTTCCTTCTCCCCTTGGCTTTTCCCAGAAGGAACTCCGCCGCCCCCTTTCCCCCTTTCACTCTTCCTTGAGTTGCATTCACAGGACCCCTCCAGAGCAAAGAATTGTTTCCCTTTCACTCTTGTGACTTTTGAAAAACCACTTAGAGTTCTTAGCACTTAAGGCTGTGTATTAACTACCCAAGCTCATGTCCCTATGTCAGTAGCTAGGAAGAAGAGGAAGCTGTCAAACCTTCCCAGTTTCCAGGTCCCAGAGCAGACAGGCAGTTGAACACCAAGTGTAGCTAAGCTTAAATACTCTACTCTGAATTCCTGGTGCCTGGGAGGACATGAGCAGGCAAGCAGCCAAGCAGGACAGTCTCCCCGAGATGTGTTTTTACAGGCTCCTGTAAAGCCACAGGCTGGCCTACAAAGCCAGTTTCTCTAACTGACACTTTTCATTGACTGGTCTACAACCTCCTTGGTGGGCTGGTTTTCCTTCTGTTCCGACATGAAAATAAAGCAGGTCTCTTTTACATTTGGTTTTGTGTGTGCACGCACATGTATGTGTGTGTTACCCAGGTTTCTTGATGTCACATCGCAAAAAGCAATAGATAATTGTGTGTCAGTTCACCCCCAGCAAGCCCGACAGCATGGTATGATTGAGATGAGATGGATGCCTTCCCCTCCCACAACCAGACCCTGAGAGACTTTGGTGGCTTCTTCATTCTCTACCTAGAACTGCTTCCTGACGCTTCTGCAGGGTTGGAGTTAAGGAGGAGAGGGAGGAAAGGAGAGCTGTTACCCTGTCCCAGCTGAGCTGAAGCCAAGTAGGCACTCAGCATGGCATATCTGTAAGCTCCTCCTCTCTTGAAATGCTTTTGGGGGCCTCACAATCTCTTCACACCATAAAGGTCTCTTTTGAAGAATACTCTTGTTTGTATTTTTCACTTATTGTATGGGTGTTTTGACTGCATGCATGTAAATGCGCCCATGTCATGCAGGCCTTTGTGGAGGTCAGAAGGAGCATTGAAATCCCCTGGAACTGGTCAGAGTATTGTTAGCGCTTCATGTGGGAGCTGGGAAATGAACCCACATTCCTTCCAGGAGCAGTCCATGCATCTCTCTAGTCCTGAAGTTCTCTTGATGTGGGAATATAGCAATGAAATTCAGCTAGGAATGCAGAAACTTACTGGTTGCCTTTTCCCCCTAAGGAATATTGAATTTAGGGAATGCTGCTTGAAGGCAGAAAGGAACTGGATTCCCATAGCATCAGGAATGAGTGCTCAGCCCTATATATGGGAGACAAAGGACAAAGATGAGTTGAGGAGCACATGGAGAGCAAAGCCCAGGATCCTGGCTGGGATCCAAGAGCCTGAAGAAAGTATGCGACGGCAGGATTATGACTCCTGGTGAGAGAGAATGAGGAGGAGTGTGGTAGAGATGGGGAGATTCTTGATGCTGAGAAAGCTCTGCTCAGCTGTCCTTTCGGGGGACAGCAGTGTCACCTGCCCACAGTAGCAGCAGACTACTCCTCTTTCCCCCATCTCCTCAGCAAAACCATGGGCAAAAGTGACCAGGGACCCCCCTCAAAGGACAAGGGGGTTTAGTGTCTCCAACCTCCTCAAGATTTACACAGGCAAGCATGGAAGGGCAGATTTGGAGCTGAGACTCAGTAGCAAGGTTCATTCCCCATCCTGACAGTTTTTTTGCATCCTCCCTCAGAACGTGGGTGCGAGGATTCTTATCCCCATAAGAGACTGTCTTGTCTGAAACCCAAGCTCAAGAACTTGCACCCAATGTGGAATATCATATTTGTCCATCTGTGAATGTCTCAATGGAATGTCCCAACTCCTCATCTCATTAATACATTTGAGAGTAGAGGATTATATATTATGGAAAATGTCACTTGTAAATTCATTTCCCTACTGTGTGGAACAGTATGAAAGTAATAAAGAAGAGATGAGATCCTTCTTCACAGTGATGAATAAACGACCCAAGAGAGAAAGAAGAGAGAGTGGAGCTTGCAGAACTTCAGAAGAAGCTGGGCAAATGCAAACAAGGAACAGCTAGATTTTGCACAGCAAATTAGCTGGCTAGAAAGGCAAAAGGACCATCAGTGACAGGATAGGTCACCCGGATGAGGGAGAACTCAGGAAAGAACTCCAGGGTACAATTCCTTCCTTCCCTCTATACTAACCTCAATTTCACAGAGCAAAGCTGTGTAAAGTGGATTTTGATATGCCAGTCATGATAAACCATCTCTTTTATGTGTACTTATTTGAAATAAACTTCCCAGATGATAAGTAAACCTTAGAGTGCTTAACCCGAAGGAGCTAAGAGGCTTCCAAAAGGGGTCTTTCTATGGAGAGCTCACCTTTCCCCTGTGGAGCACCTTATTTACAGCCGCACAAAATGCACTGTACATCAGAATTTTGTTGCAACACAGTGACATCTAGTGTCCAGTATGGCTAATACCAAGCCACAGTTCCCCAGGGAACCATTATATGATTCAGAATCTAAACTTCTGGCCTTCAGGACATTAAACGTTTTGGAGGACAAGCAAAGTCCCCTGATACATCTTGATTTTTGTCAAGTAGAGAAGTTCTGTGTGTGTACAGACAGACAGGAGTTCATATTGCACAGACAAGCACAGGCTCACATGCACAGAGACCCCAATGCCTGTGCTGTCAAGTTCAGGTCAGAGGCTGTGCTTATAAACTAGCCATGCTAATTGCTCCATGAGTGACAATCTTCTTGGTAGGTTTGCTCAGACAGGCATTTTTTGTTAATTATAATATAATTATTAGACTTGGATCATCAGCTTGCTTTAGTTGGTCATTAACTTTTTGCAGATAAACATAACTATTCCATAATATACTGGTCTGCAATTGCAAGACTGGTTTGCGAACACATTCTGAATGGCTAGATTCAGAAAGACAGAGGCCAGGCATGTGACTCCTGGTGCCCATGCATGACTACACACACAGCAACCTTTCTCAAAAAGGTGGGCAAATGAGCACTTCACTAGAAGTCACATCCACATTCTCCTCCTGCTTTGTCCTGAATCTGCGATATGAGTCACACTGAAGCAGGCAGGAAGCCTGGACCTTTGCATTCCTTTGTCCAGGCGCACAGCCTGGTTCTCTGTCTTATTCTGATGGTCTTACTCTACTGATCTTTGCAGCTCACCTTTTACACATATATAGCTCTGCATCCTATAAATGAGAAAACAGGGCAAACACAGACGAGAGTGAATATTTAAGTAGTCAGCCAGTACATGGCAGTCCTGCAGGTGGGGAGGGTAGAGAACAAGGCTCCTGGCCCCAAGCAGGCTCTGGGGCAGATACCTCCAGCTGCCATTTGCACTGAACAAACTCTAAATGCCAGGTGCAGTGAGACTCCATTAAATTCCCCCTGAAATAACCCCGTGTTTCATCATAGGAAATGCGAGGTAATAAGATTTTATATTTCTGTCTCTGTGTATATGTGGTCTCTGGTTCTACCTCTATTCTATTTTTACACTATTATTTTTATTTACATATCTATTATCTATCATTTCTATCTATCTTAGATTTGTCATTCTATTTTTCAATCATCTGTCTATCCTCTACTTCCTTATTATCTATTGCTTTATCATCTACTATCTCCTATCTAGTTTGCTACCTGCTTATCTATACATCTTATCTATCTATCTATCATATCTATCTATCTATCTATCTATATACTATCATCTATCTATCTATACCTATTATTATCTATCTATCTAGCTAGCTATCTATCTATCATCTCTATTCATCTATCATATCATCCATCCTCAAGAAGCCATGGTTCGGGCCGGAGAGATTGCCTAATGGTAGAGCACCGACTGCTCTTGCATAGGGACCCAGGGTTCGATCCCCAGCACCCAATGGCGGCTGAGAGAACTGTCTGTACCTTCAATTCAGGAGAACTCCAGTCTCAGGAGAATGCCACATCCTCTTTTGACCTCTGTGGCATGTATACACCTGGGTGCACAGCTTACATGCCACAAACAAGTGTACATTCATACACATAAAAATAAATTAAGCCCTGTACAAAAGTCAACTCCAGATGGATAAAGACCTCAAGTGGACAAACCCAAAACTCTGAGGAGATAGTAGAAAAAGTTGGCAGCAGACTACAAACATAGGCATAGGAAAGACCTCCTAAATCAGACAGCAAGCTGAGCACAAGATTAAGGTTGACAATTGACAAATGGGACCTCATGTAAACTACAAAAGCTTTGTACATCAAAAAAAAAACCTGTCTTTTCTCCATTGTGTCTCTTGGCCCCCTTGTCAAAAATGAGATGGCTGAATGTATTTGTTCAGCTTACGGTCTCAGTTTTTGTTCCATTGGTCAAACAGGTCTGTTTTTGTGCCAGTACCCAGGCTGTTTTTTTTTATGACCTAGCCTCTGTAGTTTAGTTTGAAATCTGGTATACCCCCGTGTAGCTCTTTTGCTCAGGGTTGTTTTGGCTATTCAGGGTCTCTTTTCTTTTTCCAAATGAATTTAAGGACTTTTTTTTCAAGCCTGTGACGAAACTCTTGGGGATTTTGATTGGAATTGCATTAAATCTATACAAGAGTCTCAGTAAAATGGACATTTTTGCAATGTTTATTTTCACAATCCAGAGCATGGGAGTTTATCCATCTTCTGCCTGTCTTCTTCAATTCTTTCTTTAAGGTTTAAATTTTGTTGTAGAGATCTTTGGTGTCTTTGGTTAGGTTTGTTTCCTAGTATTTTATTGTTTTCCAGGCTATTGTGAGTGGGAGGTCTCTTTGAATTCTTTCTCCAGTTGGTTGTTATGGTGTAAAGAAACCCATTGATTTTTTATAGTTCAATTTTTATCCTGCCACTTTGCTGAAGCTGTTAATCATTTCTAGGATTTGCTAGTGGAGGTTTTTAGCATCCTTACGTAAAAATCATATCATCAGCACATAGGGATAGCTTTCTTCGTCTTTTCCAATTAGTACTCCTTTATTTCTTTCTTTGTCTATTGCTCTAGCAAGTGTTTTAAGAACTATACTGAAGAGGAGTGGTGACAGGGGCAGCCTTGCTTAGTTCCTACCTTTAAAGGGAATATTCTGTCATTTCCCTATTGTAGGATGGTATTGACTGTGGGTTTCCTGTATATGGTTTTGATTACCTTGAGGATGTCCCTCCATCCTTCTTCTAGGACTTTAAGCATGAGGATGCTGGATTTTTGTCAACGGCTTTTCACAACAATATTAGATGATGGTGTGGTGTTTGTCTTTCATTCCCATTAGATGTTTGATGATGGTTTATTGATTTTGTATGTTGAACATTCCTGCCAATATCTGGTATGAATCCAACCTTGGTCATGTGGTGATTCTTCTTGATGTGGGTCTGGTATACTGATTTGCCAGTATCGCTGTTTAGAATTTTGCATCCTGTAGACACAATGGAGAAAGACACATCTTCAGAAAGTGGTGTTGGCCAAAACTGGATCACCCACTTGTAGAAGAATGAAATAAACCATAACCTACTGCGCCCTGTACTAAAGTCAACTCCCGATAGGATCAAAGACGTCAACGTGAAACCCCAAACTCTGAAGGCGATAGAAGAAAGTTTGGCAGCAGACTACACAGACCAAGGCATAGACAAGAAACTTCCTAATTCAGACAGCAGCTCACGAGAATTAAAGGTTGACGATTGACAAATTGTACCTCCATTAAACTCAAAGCTTCTGTACAGCAAAAGAAACAATCAAGGAGAGTGAAGGAAAAAAAAAAAAAAACAACAGAGGGATGAAAACGCAGCAACATCTGACAAAGCATTGTTTCCGGAATAATAAAAACCACTCAAAAAAACAAAGAGAGAAAAAACAAATGACCCAGCTCAATAATGGAGCAAAGAGCGAAACGAGACTTCACAAGTGAGGAATTAGAGATGGGGCTGAGAAAACCATAAGAAGTGTTCAACATCACTTCAATCATTAAGGAAATGCAATCAAAACCACTTTAGATATATCTTACTCCAATAAGACCAACTGCAGGATCAAGAAAACAAATGATACCGAAGTGCTGGAGAGGCTGTGGAAGGACAAGGGGACACTAATACATCCTGCTTGTGGGAAGTAAGCTGTGTAAGCCACTATGGAAAACAGTGTGGACGAACCCTTGGAAAGACTTGGAATGAATCTGCCCCTGACCCAGCCATTCACCACTCCTAGGACATGTACCCCACCAGACCATGCCCACCCGAAGAGATACATGCCACGGGCCAGTTTATTTCAGCTCTCTTCACATAGCAAGGAGACTGGAACCAAACCCAAATGCCCCTCATTGACGAGTGGATAGAGAAATGTGGTTACCATCTTTACACAATGGAGTTATGCAGCAGTAACGAACAGATGACATCAATGAGCTTTGCAGGAAAATGCTGGAGCTAGAAGATATCACGTGAGTGAAGTAAACCAACAGTCCCAGAAACAACCAAACGGCACGAATGTATCCCTCATCTGTGGATGCTTAATGCCAATTACCTAGTTGAAACTATTTCTTGTGCAAGGGCCCCTTGAGCTTTTGTCCAAGTAGTTGGAGATGATGCATATTGGAAACAACAACAACAACAACCGAATAGGATCTACATGAAAGAAACTGATCGGAAACGGTTGGGTACTTCTGCTCAAAACAGTCAACTTCCACATGGAGAGTATTGAGAAAGACTGAGAAAGAGATGAAAAGCATGTTTGGCAGAATGCATGAGCTCTGGTGGGGTGGGGGGATGGGGTGGGGGACACAGGTCTAGATTTGATTAGTAACATAATCTTGTACAGAAATATATATAATAAAAAATAAATTTTAAAAAGTTCATATTTTAAAGAAAAGAAGCCATGGTTCGATATTTCAATGTGAATCAGAAGACATTGGTGTGTAGAATCCCAGCACTGCAATTACTGGGTTTGGAAGTCTCTAAACCGGAAACACAAATCCTAAGTTATGTATTCAAACATATAATTTTCTATTTCAATTCACTGGCCATGCTATCTTTTAATTTTCCCATACTAAGTATGTCTGTCTTCATTTCACACAGAACTTGTGAAATTTTCATTATACATTTTCCTCTTATTCATGCAAGTGCAATATGTGTATTTATTTAATCTTTTATTGTAGTATTTGAAAAGATGAATCCCTGAAGACTCCACACTCATCAATAAGCTATTAATATATACTAGTCTATTCATGGCATGCTTTGCAGGCATATTTGTATGTATCAGCACATAGAGAGCTCTAATGCATAATATTTAAAGAAAAACCTGCAAATTCTATATGCATAGTATATAGAAAATATATATGCACATTTGTTTATTAAGCCATAGTTATGTAATAGTTACCCTCTTCCAAACACTGATCTGAGGCATTCACGAATATTGACTTCTCGGTTCTTATACTCCCCACGAGGAAAGAAGGTGCTATTATAAATCTTCTGAATATGAAACAAAGACACAGAGAGTGATTTGAGGGTGTCGTTCAGTGCTAGAGCCCTTACCTACCTTGGGAACCCTATATTTAATCCCAGCACTACAGAAAACAACCAGACAAAACGCACCCACACATGGCGGCTCACGACTGAAGTCCTAGTCCTATGTCCTTTTTCCCATCCTCCCATCTTCTCTTCCTCTCTTTATTCCTCCTTTCCTTCCTGTTCCTCCATGTTTACCATTGTTTCTGCCTCAGCTTACCCATATGCCATAGTGTCTATACAGGTGGCAAGCCTTTAAGTTATAAAAAGGATAATGGGCTCACTCAGGAGAGCGAGAAGCATTGGGCACTTGATGGACCATTTACTCTTGTATATGCTTAACACATTTTTTGCATACTACTTTAGAAAACCTAATACCTGTTTCATTTCTTCTTCCAGATATATCCTTATCATTCCAAATAATAAACGTCATGGTCATCTCTTTCACTGCGCTGCACTCCGGGTTCTGTCAACCATTGTTTCTTCTCCAATGCTACTATAACTGCCCTTTTCCCCTCTGCTTACTGGGAAAGCTGGTTATTTCCTAACTAGGCTCCTTCCTTCAACTCTCTACCATTGCAATCGTAGAAATGCTTCCAAAATGTAAATGCGATCTGGAAATCTTCTGCCCAAATCTTTGGAAACAGCACTATTTCTCCTGTCGTTTCATACTGTGCTCTGCAAAGCTGAAGTCCACAGACATGTTTGAAGAGAGTCTGCAGTGGGTATAGGGCAACTGGCCTGGTTGGGCATAGGCTCCACTGTGGTTACGCTGGACTTGGAGGAAGAAAAAGCTCCATAAGATTAGCGGGACAAAACCCCAAATCTCTAGTCTGTTTGTCTGTCTGTCCACTTACCTTTTAAGTTTCACTGGTGAATCACCTGCTCATAGGACTACCCCTAAACGGGCAGATTCACTGTAACTTATACTAAAAAATACTGGGTGCATTAATGAGACGGAGAACTTGTCTTGCATTGAGGACCAGATTGCAGACGGGAGGTCTCTGTAAGTAAGTTATGCCTCTCTTTCCTTTTCTTCTTCATATCCCTTTTCCTAAGCATGGTCTCTCCAACACTTTGGACTGCCCCAGCATCTTGTAATTCTTTACCCTTCCTCTAAAGCTTCCTTCTACCTGCCATGTGGGTGCCAGTCTTGTAGCTGACCTCCATGCAGGCTCCAAACCAGCATGGTTTTGTGGCTTTTCTCCTCCTCTCCTCCATTCTCCTCCAGGCAGCTGCTGAGAGTCCCAGCTCGCCTGCCCTGAGGACTTTCTTTAAGTTCTAATAAAATTGTCCTAAAGCTTTCATTTGAGTACATTCTTAAATTCTTTTATGAATGAGATAAGAAAGCCCTAGGAGATGCTGTTTCTCCGGTTATCACCCAGGACTCTGACTCAGGGATCTTTTAGAGGATCGGCTGTCACTGTTTTTACCCCGGGGCACAGAATGGCAAAGCTCGTTAGTCTGCCTCATGAAATTCTCCATGTTCTTATTTAAAGTGTTTTTTTTTTTTTTTTTTTTTTTTTTTTTTTTGAGACGGGGTCTCCCTGTAGCTCTGACTGACATGGAACTCACTCCGTAGACCAGGCTGGCTTTGAACTCACAAAGATCTGCCTGCCTCTGCCTCCCAAGTGCTAGGATTAAAGTCATGCGCTATCATGCCTGGCCATCTAGCCATGCCTTTTAAAGCAGGGTCTAAGAAAGCAGGCAGGTTCACCATTTAAGTGGATGGTGGAAGGAGAGAACTAAATTTGTTTTTCTTTTTCTTTCTCTTTTTCTTTTTGGTCTTTTGAGACAAGAGTCTCTCTTTAGTCCCAGCTGTTCTGGAACTCACTATGTAGACCAGGCTGGCCTTGAACTCACAGAGATCTGCCTGCTTCTGCCTCCTGAGTGCTGGGATTAAACCCCGTGGGCCACCAGGCCTGGCTGAGTTTTTCTTTTCTAGCCATCCATTAACTATGTCATCAACAGTTTAGAATCATCAGGATGAAGAGCTGAGAAAGTTGACTCTTCTCAGAAGTGCTTAAAATGTGGATTATATATATATATTTATAAATATCTGCCTGTTTATGTAACAATAATAAAGAAGTGGACAAGAAATTGAGAGTGGAAGGGGGAAGTAGAAGGAACCTGGGAGAGATAGTACTAATGCAAATATAGTACTCATATATGAAATCCTGAAAAATAAAATAATAGTAGGTAAACATGGAAAACTATTGAAAAAAAAAATCTCCATGCTACATATAGTATTTGTCTGTTGGAGACCTGGGAAAAATACTTGATAGTCTGTACCCATAAGTCCTCACATGCCATCTTCTGACATTTTAAAGCTTAAGATATTATTTCACTCTTAATAAAATTTGTGATTATATTTAGTTAAAAAAATTATGTTTTCTGCTGTTTGTTTCAGACTTTGGGCTACTTGGAAAATAACCACAACAAAATCAAGATTCATTTAGGTATCTATTTGTGTTAAAGTCTTTTAAAATAACCACTTTGTAACCAACTATTTTAAAATGACCTCCTATGTATCTATGACATTCAGAAGTATATATAGCTGTGGCATGATGGTACTGTCTTCCAATGGCCTGGCCCTGGAAGAGTGGAGCCAGAGAACTTGTGGCCCCTCCCATCTAGTTTACATGGGGGGAGGGGTTAAGGGCTTGAAAAGCTGTTTGCTGGGAACCTGCAGTGCAGTGTACTCTGGGAGGCCACTGACACCATTTTGGGTGTGGAGCTAGGGGTCCTGGCCCAAAGTAGATGTTAGCAGGAGCATCCACCAGGCCCCTGTAATCGGGAGACAACTCACTAGTCTCCCTGAAACTAAAAATTGGAGAGTATGCTCTTGATTTATCTTAGGGGAGGTACAGCATGTGTGTGGGTATCTCCTGGGATAGCTATATATCTGAAATTTACATATTATACACAAGTTTATATAGTTAAAGTCATATGAGATTAATGCAGAGTAACCAGTAAGTGCTGTTGGAGGCTGCCTTGGCAGCTGGGAGATACCAAAGGTTGCATCCAGAGCCAACCTGAGTAATCGGACCACAGGAAAGAGCATAACCCTGGTTCTACTTGGCCCTGGGCCAGGCTGAATAGCTTGAGCTAACCCCATTAAGGATGGAGAAATGCAAGGTAGCCAGCCCCTTACCAACACCCTGGATGACAAGGAAGGACAATTTGTGGACGATTTAGGAGGACCAAAAAGGGAATTTCTCCCATCTACACAGTGGCGTATGAATGTTTTTTGAGAAAACAACAGAATCTTTTCATGTTGTATTGGACTTTGCTAATGTTGTTCTTTCTTTCTTTCTTTCTTTCTTTCTTTCTTTCTTTCTTTCTTTCTTTTTTTTATGTGTATGATTTTTTTTATGTGTCTGCATGCAGGTTTGTGCACCTGTGTCATGCAATGCTGCGGAGGTCAAAAGAGGGCGTCGGATTCCCCTGGAACTGGAGTTAAAGATGGTNTTTTTTTTGTCTTTTCAAGACAGGGTCTCCCTGTAGCCCCAGCTGTCCTGGAACTCACTTTGTAGACCAGGCTGGCCTTGAACTCACAAAGATCCACCTGCCTCTGCCTCTGCCTCCTGAGTGCTAGGATTAAAGGCATGCGCCACCATGCCTGGCTTTATTTAAGGTTCTAACCTCTGTTCTGTACTATGCTTGCAACTGCCTCTAACTCCCTTAAAATATAGTCACTTTTCAGTTCTGTTTTTTATATGGTCTGGAATATTATTTCTCTATGTCTCTGTCTCTGAGTCTCTCTCTCTCTCTTTCTCTCTCTCTCTCTCTCTCCTTTCTTCCTCTCTCCTTTTCTCCTTTCCTCCTTCCTCCCTCCATCCCTATCTCTAGTCCTCATTCTTTTCCTCTTATCTCTTCTTCTTCAATCATTTCTCTCCTGCTGCTGTGCTCCCCTCCCCTCTCCTCCCCCCCACCTCTCTACTGTTCCTGTTTCCCCCTCCCCTCTCCCACCTCTCTGTCTTTATTAATCTGCTGTTGCTTATGTTTCTTCAGATCATGACTGACTCTCTAGAGCAAGAAGATGACCATGCCTGGTGTGGCAGACTGGGCTCCCAGGAAACAGACTGCTTATCTTGAAGATCCCATAGGAAGCACCTACGGTAGTAGGGGAAAAAGGAAGACATAAAAATTAGAATCTAGATATGATGCAAAGCTCAGGACAATTTCCTGTCCCAGGAGAACTCTGCAGCTAGAATAGCTTTTGGGAATTGCCCACAATTAGAAGGCATTCACCAGGGCTGCGTCCCCTTGCTGTGGGGATGACTTTGAGCAGGAGAACAACTGGATGGTACCCTCAGCTTAGGAACAAGCAGAGCTGGTATGTGCCAGTAAGAAAGACATGTGACAACTGAATTATTATAAACATGGCTCCTGATTAAATAGAAACACCAATCAAAAGTGCTAACGACATACAGGGTGTTCTACAGACAGTCCCAAAGTGGCTACACACAGAAAGGAGATGCAAAGAATATGTAAAAGCATCTGCCTTCCTCTGCCCATTTTGGGCTAGAGTCCAGTAGCCTTTGTCCCCAAGAGCTGCCACACAATGTGTGCAGAGAGCATATGGGACCTCCCACACATTCTGGGTAAGGATAGGTACCAACGTTTTCCTGGCTGCCATCCATCCAAAGATTCTGTGTTCCACTCTCAAAATGTCTCATCAACTTTTGGGTGTGATGGGGGGGGGGGGGGCAGTGGTCACAGGCAATAGTACGAAAGACCTGGAAAGAAATAGCAATAGAAAAGGATCCCAGAGGTGTGGGTCCGGCGATGGTCAATGTCCAACTACAAACTCTAGGCCCCCATGAAGAGTCTCCATGATATGTCTGGATATCTGTGGAAACCCTGCTGCAAAGTCAATCCTCCTTAGCCAGACAGCTTTAGTCTTTTAAATATTATTGGTTCCCGGGCAATGGCCCTATTTGTGAACATCTGATTGCTTAGAGGGGTTCTCATTTACAGACCACTAACAAGATTAAAGTGCTAATTTAAAAAGTGCTTAGCTGAGATATTTAGGCAGCACCAGCCTTGTGCAACTGTGTTGGTTGCTAAACAGGAGCCATTTCATTCTCCTGCACAGAAGTGGATCAGATAAATCACATTAGCTGGGTTTACAGAAGCAAGCAATCACAGGCTCCTCAGAATAGAAAGCCAAATAACTGGCTGGGGCCTGACTCTCTCTCATAGTGCATTCTATTCTACCTAATTGAAGGTGCATATAACAAGCCATGGGTGCTCCTGGCCCTTGTCCTCACACATAGCACATGGTTAGTTCCACCAATGCCATGGAATTTAAACATTTTTGATACAGTCTATTAACAAGAGAGATTGTAGCTATTTCAAATGGAACAACTTCTAACAAAAAGTAAAAATTCTGTGAAATCCCATGCTACCTTTGCCTAGGCAACTGGGCAGAAATCACAGAAGGACGTTCCTGGTTCTGTCACTAAATTATCTCTGCTGGGCAGGCATACCTGATAAAAGAATTCATTTTATACATACCTGGGAAATAGAACAGGAGTAAATCTCAGGATCTCTCTAAATAGAAAGGAAGTTCAAACACTAAGGAGAAAAGGGCTCCTCTGTATTTTAAAACATCACCATTTGAAAGACTCCTTTAAATAGTGACAAAGTACTGACCATGACACCTAAGGAGCTGGTCACCTGCCTGTCAAGAGCCTCAGTAGCTTGTCCTAGCAACTGTGTATCCCACTAAGCTTTAAGAGTCAATTTGAGCTAGCAACTGTGTATCCCACTAAGCTTTAAGAGTCAATTTGAGCTAGCAACTGTGTATCCCACTAAGCTTTAAGAGTCAATTTGAGCCAGGCATGGTGGTGCACGCCTTAAATCCTAGCACTTGGGAGGCAGAGGCAGGCGGATCTTTGTGAGTTCAAGGCCAGCCTGGTCTACAGAGTGAGTTCCAGGACAGCTGGGGCTACAGGGAGACCCTGTCTCGAAAAGACCAAAAAAAAAAAAAAAAAAAAAAAAAAAAAAAAAAAAAGAGTCAATTTGACACAGCTTAGATCAACCTGGAAAATAAGAGAGTTATAAACGAGGGATGCCTAGATCAGATTTGCCTGCAAGCATATCTGTGTGTGTGTGTGTAGCGGGGAGGGATCTTAATTGTAAATGGATGTGGGAGGGCCCAGCTCTTTGTAAGTGGTACCATTCCCTGGGCTTGTGGTCCTAGGTTGTATAATTAAGTTAGCTAAGCATGAGCCTGTGTGTGAGTCAGCAAGCAGTGTTCCTCCATGGTTCTTGCTGTACTCCCTAGGCTACTAATGAGATTCTTGGTCCTAGATAAAACTGCATGGAATAACAAGCAAGCTGCTTCAGGTCCCCACATTGAGTTCCATTGACTTCCCTCAATGATGAACTCTGACCTGGAAGTATATACAAGCCAAGTAAACTCTTTGCTCTCCCAAGTTGCTTTAGCCAGAGTGTTTAGTCATAGCACTAGAAATCTAGCCAGAGCACTGCATGTACCCCACACCAGGTCCATGCTTTCATGGGAAGAGTGACCTGAAATCACTAGAATCATGGTGAGCCAAGGCTGTGTTAAACCAGTGTTCTTTGGCATTCAGCAGAGTCATTTCTGAGACTAGAGGTTAGAGGTCCTTGTTCACTTCCGCAGACAGAGTTCAAATAATATATTGAGCAATCGAAAACTCTATTGTTTTTATTAGGCTTCCATAATTTATTTTCTAATCAGACCTGAAAACCAAGAAGTTGTTCTTTCCAATATGCATCACTCCCAACTACTTGGACAAAAGCCCTAGGAGCCCTGCACAAGAAATACTTGCAGCTAGGTTATTGGCGTTAGCATCCACAGATGAGGGATACCATTCTTCATTTGTTTTTCTGGGACTGTGTTACTTCACTTAACATAATATCTTCAAGTTCCATCCATTTACCTGCAAAGTTCATGATGTCGTCTTTCTTCATCGCTGCATAGAACTCCATTGTGTAGATGTACCACATTTTCTCTATCCACTCTTCAGTTGAGGGCACTTGGGTTGGTTCCAGCTTTTTGCTATTGTGAAGAAAGCTGCAATAAACATGACTGTGCCTGTATCTCTGAGGTAAGATGAGTCTTGTGGGTATATACCTAGGAGTGGTATGACTGGGTCAGGTAGTAAGCTCATTTTGAGTCTTCCAAGGGTTCTCCACACTGCTTTCCATAGTGGCTGTACAAGTTTACATTCCCACCAGCAGTGGATGAGTGTTCCCCTTTCCCCACAACCTCTCCAGCACTTGATCCTAGGCAGTCTTTTCAGAGTGAGATGATATCTTAAAGTGGTTTTAGTTTGCATTTCCTTAATTATTAGCGATGTTGAACATTTTTTTTTATTTTTTATTTTTTATGTGTAATCTGCATGTAGGTCTGTGCACCCGTGTCGTGCAATGCTACGGAGGTCAGAAGAGGGCGTTGGATTCCCCCAGGACTGGAGTTAAAGATGGTTCTCAGCCGTCATGTGGGTACTGGGGATCGAACCCAGGTCCTCTGAAAGAGCAGTCAGTTCTCTTAACTGCTAGGCCATCTCTCTAGCCCCTGAACATTTTTAAAGATGTTTCTCAGCCATCTCTAATTCCTCACTTGTGAAGTCTCTGTTCCAGCTCTTTGCTCCATCTTTTAAATGATTCATTTGTTTTCTTTCTTCTTTGTTTTATGAGTAGTTTATAAAACTCTGGAAATCAATGCTTTGCCAGATATTTCTGCGGTGAAGGTTTCCTCCCACTCTGTGGATTTTCTCTTCACTTCCTTTATTATTTCTTTTGATATACAGAAGCTTTTGAGTTTACTGAAGTCCTGTTTGTCAATTGTCAATCTTATTTGTTGCTTAGCTGCTGTCTGATTTAGGAAGTCTTTTCTTACACCTGTGTCTTGTAGGCTGCTGCCAACTTTTTCTTCTATCACATTCAGAGTTTTGGGTTTCATGTTGAGGTTTTTGATCCATCTGGAGTTGACTTATACAGGGCAAGAGGTAGGGTTTTAACTTTATTTTTCTACAAGTGGTGATCCAGTTTTGCCAACACCACTTGCTGAAGATGCTGTCTTTCCTCCATTGTGTCTTCTTGGCCCCCTTGTCAAATATGAGGTGGCTGAAATTGTATGTGCTCAAGTTTGGATCTTCATTTCTGTTCCATTGGTCAACAGGTCAGTTTTTGTGCCAGTACCAAGCTGTTTTTATGACTATAGCCCTGTAGTATAGTTTGAAGTCTGGTATAGAGATCCCCCCTGTATTGCTCTTTTTGCTTAGAGCTGCTTTGGCTATTCAAAGTCTTATGTTTTCCCATATGAAATTAAGTACTTTTTTTTTCCAAGCCTGTGAAGAAACTCTTGGGGATTTTCATTGGGATCGTGTTGAATCTGTATATTAGTTTGGGTAGAATGGACATTTTTACTATGTAAATTTTCCCAATCCATGAGCATGGGACGACTTTCCATTTTTTTTATATCTTCTTCAATTTCTTTCTTCAGGGGTTTAAAGTTCTTTTTGTAGAGATCTTTGATGTCTTTGGTTAGGTTTGTTGCTAGGTGCCTTATTGTTTTTGAGGCTATTGTGAGTGGAAAGGTCTCCTTGTATTCCTTCTTCAGTTGCTTGTTGTTGGTGTAAAGAAAGGCTACTGATTTTTCTAGGTTAATTTTGTAACCTGCCACTTTACTGAAATTCTTAGCTCAAATCTTTTAATTTTTTGGTTTTACCTTTTCTCATTAAAGACATAAGCAATGATATTTCTAATTAGATATACCTCATGGGCCTGTGCTGAGGTATGAACAGTATCATAGTCAGTGTTTCAAAGTACATGGTTTCAAAACAAACTACAGTAGGTAGGATCAGGAGTCAGGATAAGGCAAGGTCAAGAGCAGCCATGCCCTTTAAGTAACACAATGAAAGGCAAATGAATTAGCCACTGCCTTGGGCTCATTACAGGTCTAATCATGAAACACTAAGATTATACAGTTATTGATGGAAAAGAAGTATGGATAATACCCATCACAGGAGAGAACAGGAGCAGAACCTTCCCTGAAAGGGAAGCAGGGACTATTTCAGGACCCAGTTAAAAGGTCATGTCAGTTCTGAAGACAAAACTTCAGCTTCTTCATTTTCAGCTGTGAGCTCTTCTGCCTGTTCATAGCAGGAAGCACTCTGCAGTGCAGAGCATAATCTGGTGGGGGAGGAACATGCATGTCCATCAAAGGCTGTAACTGCTCTAGTCAGGTGCCACAAGGCTACAGAAAAGCTAATGATTCTACCTTAGGGAATGGGGAAGAAATAAGTAATTTGAAGTTTCTTATTATATTTCTTTTTGTCATGTGTGTAAGTGCTTGCAGGTACAGGTATGTGCACCACCTGCATGCAGTACCCATGGAGGTCAAGGGAGGGCATCAGACCTTCAGGAACTGGAGTTACAGATGGATGTGTGTTGCCATGTGGGTGCTCCAAACCAAACCTGAGACTTCTGCAAGAGGAACAAGTGCTTTTAACCACTGAGCCATCTCTCCAGCTGTTTAAACAATATGTTGAGAGGTTATAGCAATAGGTCAGGGGATAAGAACAGTTGGTATACAAGTTTGGATTCCCCAGCACTCACATAAAAGCCATAACTCTGGTACTGTGGGAGCTGGAGACAGGAGACTTGCTGGGGTTTGTGGGCCTTCACCTTGGCTCCAGGTTCAGTGAGAGACCCTGTCTCAAAGGAATAAGGTGGAGTATGACAGGACAAGACACTGGAGGTCTTCTCCTGGCCTCTGCATGCACTGAGGGGGACATACCTGCACACACATGTGTACATATACCACACACACCATATATATGAACACATACACACAAAGCTAATTCCTTTAAGATTTTCTTTATTACTTTTAATTTATATGTATGAGTGTTTTTCTGGATATAAGTGCATCACCTGCATGCAGTGTCCACAGAAGGCAGAAGAGGGGGTTGGATCCTATAACTGGAGTTATAGATGGTTATGAGCCACTAGGTGGGTGCTTGTGGTGTCACTCCACCACACATAGAGGTGGATGCGCTAACCCCATCCACTGGATTACAGGGAAATGCAAGACAGCTGCCAGCAGTTGTCCTAAACCGTGGGGCCAAAGGCTGACAACTTTCCACTGCCCACCTGTCTCATCTAACCTCTATATGAGGCAATGCCCTATTGGCACTCCCAGATCCCTCAGGCTGCTGCCTAATTGGCTCTCTACAGCCTAATGCCAGACTGCTGCCTGATAGGTGCTCTGCAGTCTAATTCCCCACCCAGGCACTCACCACACATCACAGCTGGCAACCTGATAGGTCTCCTTCCAGCCCCATACCAGCTTCCCAGATTGGTGGTCTGACTGCTCTCCAACCCTCTGGTCACTACTACACAAGGCTCATGGGCTAAGATTACATGCACAAATAACGGCTGGTAGTCCCTGTCTGATGGTAAGAAGGACTCGTCTTTTTATTCACAGCATTCTTTTTTATACCCAGAGTGACATCATATCTCAGGGCCTGGTTTCAGACCCCATGCCTCATGTTCCATAACATCAAGAGTACTAGCATCAGAGTAGGAGAACTTGTGAGTGCCTTTGATCTCACAGGCTTGCTAATGCACAGGCAAATCCTGCCTAAGGCCAGGTTTCCTGTAATTTAGCACAAAAGAAGCCGCAGGTGGCTTCTTTTTTCCCTACAGGTGCTGGGAACTGAACCCAGGTCCTCTGAAAGAGCAACCAATGCTCTTAACTAGAACCATCTCTCCAGCCCACACAACAAATTCTTGAAGAATGCATAGCTTCTCAACACTGAAGAAACAGGGCAATGATAGTTCCACTATCAGATGTGCACTTCATAAATATCAGTGTTGGGTGGGAGACTAGAAGTTTGTGATTGCCTTAGAAATAAATTTGCTTTGGCTATGATGGTGATATAATATGAGAAAATGATGCCTGGACTTGAAGGGAGAGACGGAGAATATCATGTAATACATCCTTCTCAGGGGCTAATACAGGTTCTGAAGACAACCAAGAAGTGAGAAGTGACTCAGCATGTTCCTGGAGAAAAATTATGGTCTGGAATGGAAGGACCTCAGAAAAATTCATTATTATTCCTAAGTAAAAAGCTCAAAAACCTGAGGAAACAAAACAAACTACTGAAAATCTCTTCTTAACACTGTATGGGAAGTGAAGTTACAGAGCAAACCACTGCTACAGAAACAGGAGGCAGGACACAGCTGGGCAGACAGATCATCTCAAATTACCAGGGAAAGCTCACCAGGAGAATCATCTAGAGGAGCTGGTGGCGGGGTTGGAGAAACTGGTAGAACTGAGGGATTACTAGGAACTCAGCATGAGCAAGAATTGCAGGGAGGCCCAGCCACAGCATGTCCCCACACTTTTGTGAGCCTTACCTCCAGGATTTGACCTGGTTCTTGGCAAATATCAGATAGACATCTGGACATGTCCAGCAGGGAGAGGAAATGAAGATCATTTTAAAATATGCTGGAGAAGGTTGCTGGGTTTTTGTGGGGCCCGATATTCCATTTGGCTGAACAGTAAGAGAGCAGGCTTTGGCCCTGATAACCTGCAAAGGCTGGAACCTGCAAAGGCTGGAACCTGCAAAAGCTGGGGATCAGGGGATCAGGCCTGCCTTGCAGTGGACTCCTGCCCAGTCGGCTCCCGCCCGGGTGTCACATTTCCGAACCCTTCATTTCTAAAGAGCACAACTTGGTTTTGGGAACAAACTGGAGCCTTTGCCAGCTAGCATAAACAAGGCTTTTGTAGAAAGTGCACAAAAAGTGCACTAGGCCGAGCTTGGTGGTGCACACCTTTAATCCTAGCACTTGGGAGGCAGAGGCAGGTGGAGCTCTCTGAGTTCAAGGCCAGCCTGGTCTACAGAGTGAGTTCCAGGACAGCTGGAGTTGTGGGAGGACCCTGTCTCAAAAAGACAAAAAGAAAGTGCACCATAGATTTCCCCTGCACCCCCACCCCATCTTATCCAGAAGCCCGCCAAAAGCTACTATATAAGAACTTGACCTCCTGCAAATAAACGGTTTATTTGGTCCCTTGAGCCCTGCTCCCAGGTCCCTTTGACCTGCAAGGTTTACTTGCACTCTGAGTCCTTTCTCCTCTTACTCCCCCAACCTGTGGCTCAGTGCAGGAGTGAAATGGCCTGTTACCCCCAAGTGGACACCAGGATCCCCACTGCCCCACAGGTTTTAAGGGTCTTCCCAGAGGAATTATACAGAATTAACCTGCTGGAGTTTTCTCATTACCCAACTGACCTAAAGGAAGACAAATATCCAACTCCATGCAGGTCTACCCTTCCACATGAGACAGAGAAACACACCAAGTCAGGCGGCTCTAGGTGTCCCTTACCACCTATGGTGTGACAGGAAGAAAAAAAAATAACTGAGAAGCACTTGTAATGTGCAGACTGTAGAGCACAAGCTCACTGAAGACAGACTCACAACTTATCCTCTTCACAAACCTTTCTGTGATAGTACTAAGGTGTACTTGCGGCAACAACTTTTACCCTGGATATCATGCATAGCTAATGTTAGGTCTGGGCTTCCCAGAATCCCAAGGCACACAGACACCCACTTCCTCCAGAGGCTGTCAGTATTCTGACAGCTTCCTCTGTACCTGAGGCCCCACCCCATGGGTGTGGGTGGGCGCCCCAGGCGCCATCCTTCCCCTGCCATGCTGCTCTGTTCCTACACGTGTCTGCAGGTGGCCCGTGCTGGCAGTCCCACATGGAAGTAAAACATGTTCCTGGAGTGACTTAAGCCTCATGTGCCTTTTTATCTGGGGGCTAGGGGTGTTCGGCCTTTTTATAACCTAACAGCTAATACATTTAAAATAACAAGATGCACATAATGTTATTAATAACAAAAATATGGTTGGAAAAATCCCTAAATACAGCCTACTCCTCAATAATCTATGGAGTAGCTAATGCACGCAATATAATTATAATACAATTAATAGCAAAAACATGGTTGGGAAAATCCCTAAATATTTGACGATTAAGTAGCCCACTGCTCAATAACCAATGGAGCAGAGAAGAAATCTGAAGCAAAATTTAAAATACTTGCAACCCAAAGAAAAGAAAAGTGAGTGTTACTAAAATGTGTGGGCTACATGAAAACAGTTTAAAGGGGGGAATTTGTAGCATTGAATGAATGTGTTAGAAAAAAGATCTAAATATCAATAATCTGCTGCTATCATATGAAAGTTCTAAAAGAAGACTATCCAGAGTAGGAGCAAAGTAGGCAGAAGAAAAGAAATAGCAAAAATTTTAACACAGAGAACATTTAAATTGCAAAAAGAGCATCAATTAATATAATCAATTAAGCCAAAATTATGTTCCTGTAAAAAGATGAATGAAATCCATTAGGAAACAAATGGCTAATATCAGAATGAAATAAGGGACACATGGCAAATGACGTGGATGAAAGGATAAACCTAGATGAAATGGACTGATTCTTTCAAAGATGAAAATCTGTCAAAAAAAGTCACACAAGAAGCAATGGGGAAACTAGATTTCTTCTGGCTAA
The DNA here is from genome assembly GCA_009823505.1 of Rhizomys pruinosus. Lineage (NCBI taxonomy): Eukaryota > Metazoa > Chordata > Mammalia > Rodentia > Spalacidae > Rhizomys > Rhizomys pruinosus. The sequence continues at coordinate 1,831,527 of VZQC01014421.1, forward strand.
AAACATTGGACCAATAACCAATACCCATCCTCAATGACAAGTGGGTCCTCAATGAGCCCATTGGTAAACTGCAGCCACATTCAGTATAAAAGCAACACTGATTCCCTCTAATACTATGCATAATCTATAAACAAAGAGAATTGTTCCTAATTAATTCTATGAAGCCAACGTTACTCTGATAACAAAGTCAGACTAAATAGTAAATAATTGTTTCACAAGGTGCTGGAGAGATGGCTCAGAATTGTATTCATCTTCCAGAGGACCCAGGCTTGGTTCCCAGCACCCACATGATGGCTCTTAATTGCCTATAATTTCAGTTCCAGTGGATCTGACACCCTCTGTTTTTCACAAGAACCCATACACACCTAATGCAAATAAGTTCAGTTAGACACATAGACATAAATAAAATAAAATTGATAGCAATTGAAAACACTTTTTGAAAAATAAATTCAGAGACAAATATCATTCATGAGTGTAAGAGCAGAAATATTATACAGAAGATTATCAAGTCAAAACTAAATCTCTATTTGTATGTGTGTGTGTGTGTGTGTGTGTGCTGTAAGAGTAGGGGTGTTCATGCCACAGTGCATGGGTGGTCAGAGGACAACTTTGTGAAGTGCGTTCTCTCTTTTATATGGATTCTGGTGTTCTAGCTCACTTTGTCAAGTTTGTACTGAAAGGCTTTTGCACACTGGCCCATGTCACTGGCTCCCAAGAATGTATAAAAAATTATTATATATAATAACAACATTAAAAAGTTATTATTTAATGCAAATATTGAGGCCAATGAAGAAAATTTATAAGATTATGTCATTATGTAAATATAGACAGAGGAAACATTTTACAAAATCTGATATTTATTTATGATGAAAACACTCAGCAAACTAGGGCTACAGGGGTACTTCCTCAAGTTTATAAGAGTATCTAAAATAAATGCAATTTAAAAAGATGCTCAAAAAAGAAAGAGCTCAAGTGAGGTGGGACCATAGGAAACTGGTATTATCAGGGGACAAATGGGAAAAATGGGGACACTTTAAATGAGAATTCATGGAGGGAGGGGAGAAAGGAGAGATAAATAATGCCTAGCTAGTGTAAAAACCTAAGAGAATCATATTAGTCCAGCAACCTAATGACAAATTACACATACAACATCTCTACATGAGTTCAAGAGCATAGCTGAAGGCTACATAACAAGAAACAATACCAGACAAGAGAAACCTCCCTTTGAGTTGTTGGCTCGGGTAGTCCAAGAGACTCCCAGAATTACAGAGGCTATTGCCACAGCCCTTGATTGCCTCTGAGAACCCGAAGGTAAGACCCTATTGCTGAAGACAGGACATGCTTCAGAAACAGGAATTGAAGCAATGGAGCGGGAACTGGCCTGGACGCCCCCCCCCCCTCCCGTGAAGGCCAGCTCTCACAGCTTTGGAGAGCTGCGACTCAAGCTACTAAGGGAGAACAGCAATCGGTGCTCCAATGCCAGCTTTGAGACTAAGTGTCCACATCAGTGACCTGCGCGCCATGCAGCATCAGTGCAGTAGTGGCCCTTTTAACTTGGGAGTAACCAATGGATAACATGTGGCAGGAGAGGTCATAGATTTTAGAGAAATTCCCAAGGCTAACACACCCCTAGGCTAAGGTAACTTCTTACTGAGTGTAAAATAGGTATCCTTGGGGCTGGAGAGATGGCCTAGCGGTTAAGAGTGCCGACCGCTCTTACAGAGGACCCGGGTTCGATCCCCAGCACCCACATGGCGGCCGAGAACCGTCTGAAACTCCAATTCCAGGAGAACTCCAGTTCCAGGGGAATCTGACACCCTCTTCTGACCTCCGCGGCATTGCACGACACGGGTGCGCAAACCTGCATGCAGACAGTACATTCATACACATACAGAAATAAATAAAATTTAAAAAAATAAAAAAAATAAAAAAACAGGTATCCTTATATTAACAGATGAATATTCCAGGCACTACTCAGTAAAGAAGCTTCTTTTGCACCAGATGAAGACAATTACAGAGTCTCACAACTGGTCATACACAGACGCTGTCTGTGAACTGGCTAAGCCTAAGCAGCACATCTACAATGCAACCTCTATACCTAAGGCTTACAGAACATAGAAAAAGATGTCAAGAGGATTATACATAATTAACCTTTCAACTCTTATTAAGGAAGCTCCCTCATGTAACAGAGGTCCAGGAACTCGAAAGGTCATAAATGGCCAAATCATGGAGTTAGGTGTCTACAGAGTATGGGTCCTCTGACATGACAGGTCTACTATATTCAGCGTCACTCACCCAGGGCTCAGGAAATATTTCAGAAGAGGGGGTAGAAAGATTGTAAGAGCCAGGGAGGTGATGCAAGACAATAGGAAAATAGAATCCTACAAATGGCTGGAACCCTGGTCATATGAACCTACAATGGTATTAACATGCACAAGCTCAGACAAAAATCTGGCAGAAATGTGGAAATGGGCAGCAGAACCCAATTATTAGCGGAAGAAATATTAGTAGTAATTACTGTTGGGTGAGAAAGAACCAGTCTTCTTTTTTTTTTTTTTTTGGTCTTTTTGAGACAGGGTCTCCCTGTAGCCCCAGCTCTCCTGGAACTCACTCTGTAGACCAGGCTGGCTTTGAACTCACAAAGATTCACCTGCCTCTGCCTCCAAAGTGCTAGGATTAAAGGCATGCACCACCACGCCCAGCCGAGAACCAGTCTTCTTGAAATGCAGGATTCTGGATAAGCTGACTAGACCTCAGGGAAGGAACTTGCACTGAGGAAGCTGGGAGATTAATTTGGTGCAATAGACCTTAACACAGATGGCAGAATGTGTGAATTCCAGTGTGTGTGGGGGCTGTTGGAGGGTGCCACTGGTGGTATAAAGGTGATTAAGACTGATTGAGGTGCTATGTATGAAATACAAAAATATTCCATTAAATTTTATGCAAAAAAACATGCTCAATGTGGGGGAAACTCAAACTTTTGATCAAGATTAAGACAAAGCAAAGCATTGCCTTCTGGCTACTCCTTTTCAATGTCACACTGATGTCTTACCACATATAGTACCACAGGAAACAGAAACAAAAGGCATATTGACAGGACAAGAAGAGATCAAACTCTTTGTTCAGAAATGACATTGTTATTTATGTATAAAAATCTGAGAAACCCAACAATGAACATGTAATTAATAAATTCGAGAAGCTCACAGGATAAAATGTTAATAAACAAGTCACTATGTCTTGATATACCAAAAATGAACAGATAAAATCTAAAATTAAAAACATATTTCCAGGGGCTTGAGGTAAAGTGGGTAAAGTATGTGCCTGCAAGTATGAAGACCTGACTTTGAATCCCCAGAGCCCACATAAAGCCGTAGTCACGCACATACATACCTGTACCTATGTTATGCATATACATCAGACATACTCAATATAAATGAAAAAGAAAACATTGCTGTTTGTTTAGAAGGAACCCCTCCCCTGCCAAATGAATACTTAACTATAACTTTAGCAAATTACGTACAGTATTTACTTGAGAAAAATTATAAAATGCTGATAAAAGAAACTAAGTAGAATTAAATATAGTCCATTTTTATAAAGAAGAAACTTAGAGGCTGGAAAGACGGCTTAGTGGGTAAGAGCACTGGATGCTCTTATGGAGGACCTGCGTTCAATTCCCAGCACCAAACATCCGTAACTCCAGTTCCAGGTGACCTGATACCCTCTTCTGAACTCTGTGGGCATCACATAACATAGGTATTCTTACATATATTAAGGCAATACACTCATACACATAAATTAAAATAAAAATAATAGAAGACAGTATTTTCATGAAGTCACAAGGCCCATCTTGACTTAGAGATTCAAAGGAATTTCAATAAAAATCAGAGCAGATTAACCCAGTGTAGTGGCTCCTATCTCTTATCTCAGATTTGGGAAACTGAGGCAAGAGAATTGACATGAATTCATATCCACACAGAGCTTCAAGGTGAGTATAAGCCAGCCTGGGCTAAAGAGTGAAACACCATCTAGACCAAAATAAAACACAAATCTCAGCACATCATGAACCATTTGTTGGCACTCTGTCCTTTGCTTTCTTGTACTACCCTTGGGCCTTTGTCAAATGCAATTGGATAGATTTATGAGAACCCTGTTGTGCTGGATAGCTTTAGTGTCAACTTGACACACCTGGGTTGAGGGAGCCTCAATTGGGAATTGGCTCCATTGGACTGGCCTGTGGGCACATCTGTGGAGTATTGTCGTGATTATTGAGCAATGTAGGAGTGCCCAGCCTACTATGGGTGGTGCCACCCTGGGCAGGTTGTTGTGTACAGTATAAGAAGGCAGGCTGAGCATGGGCCAGGGGAGCAAGCTAGTGAACAGGCATTCCTCCATGGCTTGTGCCTCAGCTTCTGCCTCCAGGTTCCTGCCCTGGGATCCTGCCTTGGGCTCCCTGATTGATGAACTGTGACCCAGGAGATGTGAGCCGAATAAACCCTTTCCTCCCCAAGTTGGTGTTGGTCAGAGTGTTTGTCACGGCAATGGAGGACAGACTAGAACCCTGTCCGGGCTTTCTGCTCTGGCCCGCTGACCTTCCTATCCATCCAGTACATCAGATACAGAATTACAGTAAGTAAACTGAATAATACAGGTTTTTCAAATTTGTTTTTCTCTTTTTAATGTAATATGGGATCTTATGCAATTTCTATTTCTGTATAAACTTTAGAATCAGTTTGACATTAACAAAATATGAACAATTGGACAGATATACATAGATGAGAAGGGGATGTGGATACAAACCACATCCTTACACAAGAAAAAGTCAGTATGCATGAATATCTAAATATGTGTTATGAGATCGCAACAGTCCTAGAAGGTGATATAGAAGACGCTTTGTTCTGCCACTTCTGCTGGCCACTTTTTATTTGTTTTCACTTCTTATTTCAAAAGTGATACGTATTTATCACAACAGGTCGTCTGACATAGAAATGCATAAAAGGATATTGCTAACCTTTCCCCACCTTCCATCACACGCCTACAAAGACACCAGCATCATCCTCCCATGAGTTTCTCAACAGTCATCAATAAATGTGGACAAATATCTAAAGGTACACAAGTTTTTACCTGTTACCAACAAAAGATGACATCAAATAAAATAATGTTCTCCTTAGTTTTTTTTTTTTACTTAATGTGTGAGAGACAACCTAAAACTCAGGGTTTATAAATTTGATTTATTCTTCTTAATATTCTTAAGCTATTCTCTAGTTCTGACATCCCATAATTTATTTAGCCTTTCTTCTTAAGCTTAGTGTTCTGATTGCTTAGTTATTTCCCACAGAAAATCTATTGCAGTTGTAGAAGAAATTCCTGAAGTTGGATTCCTGGGTCAAAATGTGTATATTTAAGTGTTTGAAAAGCTTGTAATAACTCAAAAAAAAATAAAATAAAAGGAAAAAAAGAAAAGCTTGTAATAACTCGTATTCCTACCAACGATGGGTCTTGGTTCTTAGACCTCACTAACACTTTACTTATTTACATCCTTTTTGCATAAATTTTCTTCTTGTATTTTATTTCTTCAGTGGAGTTATTAAGGCTCACAGAAGTCACACTGCACACCATGCAACAAATATGTGGACCTTCTTCCTTAGAGGTCTCTAGATTTCATAGATATTCTCTCTTAATGCTCTCACATCTAAACACAAGCCCTCTACTTCTCTCACATCTAAACACAAGCCCTCTATTGCCCCAACAGTTAAATCTGTCTCCCAGTTAATGTTGTCTACTTCCTAAAGAAAGCTGAAGTTCAAATAATCAGCTTTTAGAACAGAGACCCAGGAAATGACTGGAACCCTTTAGAGGTCATATGTTGCATGGAGATCACTCCCAGCACCCTAAATATTTTTCAAAACACCCCACAACTAGAAAAAGTATCATTTTACTCATGACACTACACTTTGATTAACTAGCACCCTGCCTTGTTCCAAAAGAGTACATGGGTTCTTTAAAGTATTGTACACATTGATACAAATCCTGCTGAAATGGGAAAAATTACTATTGAGCTTTCAGAAAGTAGAAATTATTCTAAAATCTTTTTTCTACTTTGATTTTCTACTTGCCTTATTCAGGAATAAAACTCTGCCATGGTAAGTTTCCAGCTGAAGATGAAAACTGTTTTGGAGAAAGGGTTTAATTTTTCATTAATTTTTCATTTGGCATACAAAGTCTCACTGTTGTGTTTTCAAACACACTTGGTTCTTAAGCAATCCCCCTCATTGTCCCCTCCCACTCGCTTTGCCTCCCGCTTGCTACTCCCTTCCTCCATCCAGTACCTTCCTTCCTACTTTCATATGACATGTATTCCAAATTTCTCTTTCCCCTATCCCAGCTTTCCTTGAGACCTCTTCTTCTCTTCTCATAGCCCCCTTTGCAGAGCTGTCACAGTAAAGCCTAGAGTCCACTTAGGACTATTTGTCTTTATTAATGTAGCTTATTTTGTTTAATGCCATGATCTCCAGCTGCATCATTTCCTGCCCACTTGCCTTGGCTGATGAGAGAACAACAGGCCAATGAGAGACACTGTCTCAAAAAGACAAGGCTATAAGCTCCCAAGGAAAGTCATCTGAGGTTGCACTCTGGCTCCCAGTTACATGCACACATTCGTGCATACCTGCACACATACAGGAACCCACACAAATACACATACACACCAAAAATATCCCACATGCTATGTGTTCATTCAGGTGTGGATGAACACCTAGGCTGGCTCCATTTCTTCACTTTTGTGTCCAATAGGAAATAAATAAGCTTCTACAACTATCTCTATGGTATGGTAGATCTAGTGTCTTCAGGTATATACTTAGGAGTGGTATAATGTTCCTCTTTCCCCACATCTTCACCAACACTTGTTGTCATTTGTTTTCTTAATGACAGCCATTCTGACTGGGGTTAACTATGTTGTTGCTGTTGTTCTTTTTCAGCACAGTGTTGAGACATTGGGAAAAGACCAGCCATCCTTTAAAAATTTTAGGAATTATCACAATGTCTGGGCAGAGTAGAGGTTGGTGCATGGCTGTGAACCGGTTTGCCTGGATGCTGAGCATCCGGCCTCTGCTGCTCACACCTTGCTGGCAGTGTCCTGGCCTATTATGATATCATTTCCCCAGCTGCACACAATGAGGAATCATGTTTACCTTTAGATACTGCATGCATTTCTGATGGAGAGCCAGCCATTAGAATGGTGGTTGGCCACGTGAGCTCTCCTCCAATGCTTGACGATTTGATACACTACACATAGAATTTCAAATATGATTGAAAATGTTTTCAGACATTGAACTCTGCTCAACATGAAGACGCACTCAGAACTTGCCTGACACACACTGTTTACTACAAATTTTTGTCTCCATTTTTAATGCTTCTCTTGAAAGCAACTTTTTCTCTTACAGTGAACTACTAATAGGAGGGTGTCAGGAATGGCCTAGTGGATGCAGATAAAGCTCAGAGAGTAGATAGATAATGGAACAAAGTTAGAGATTCCAGGGTTGAAAAAAATTTCTTTAATATCAGATGGAGAAAAGAGGGTTTTGACCCGAAGCTAGGCCTCCAGTGCTGTCTTCTAGTCCTGAGTTATCCCTCACCCTAGCCCTTTGGCTTCTGGAGTGTGAACATAGATATTTCTGGTGAGGCTGGCATAAAACATACATTTCCTTGGCAAGCAGCTTATAGCCTAGTAAGTTGGTAACATCATGGTGCTACTGTTATGGGTTACAGGCTAGAAAACCAGGCTTGGAGCATGGGATGGGGATCTTTTTGGGAGCCCCTGCATCAGGGAGTACCCAAGGCTATTCCCTCTGCCCCTAACACTGACTCATCTGTGTGTGGGCTTCTGCTTGTACTCAGCTTCCTGCCTCTCCTGGGGCTTGTTAAAGAGGCCGCAGGGTAGGTTTCATTATATGGGGAGACTCTCACTTAGCATTGCTCTCCAGGAGGAGAAAAAAGGGTTCAAAGAAGTTTAATTTCCTTTTTTCTGTAGCTAAAGATGTTAAACACTTTACACTTTTTCAAGCATTTTATTGCTATTGGCATTTCTTCTTTTTTGAATTGTCTATTCACCTCATCCGCCCACTTATTGATCAGAAGACTTGGGGGGGTGTTTAATTTTTGCATTTCTTTACATATTTTAGATATTAATCTCCTGTCTGTTTTTTCCCCTAAGTGGGCTGTGTCATCATTCTGATGGTTGTTTTTGCACATGTCATGCAATGTATTTTATCACATTTGAATCCCCTCCCCTTCCTCGTCCACTCCCCTCATCTAGCCCCGGCCAGATTTCATGTACTCTGTCATATATGTTAAGGCCCATCCAGTAAAATTTTTATCCCCAAATGTCCGTCAGTGTGTCTCCAGCCACTGGAGCCTGGTTAACCTATTGAGCATCACAGTCTTTTTTTTTTTTTTTATTGATGCTTTGTGTATTTCATACATCATTTTCCAATTCGGTTCAGGCATATTTCCCTTTCCCTTCCCCCGACCCCATCCCACCCCATCCCAGATCATGTATTCTGCCATAACTGTCCTGCATCTTTCTCTCATTTTTTTTTCATTTTTTAACAATAAGTGATAATTTATGAGTACAAGCATCCTTCATGTAAAACCAATTTGCAAGCAGTTTTGCCCAAACCCACATAGCCCATGGGTCCCACCATCCAGCAGGGGAGCCTTGTATGTTCAATCAAGTTGATCAAATGAGTGTCCAGACTATATTGCTGTAGTTTCACCATTCACCCCAATCGAAGCCCTTGCATTTTACCATGCCCCCTCTCCCGCAGATTGTTCCCTAGGCTTAGAAAAGGGGCACAGGTGGATGAGAAGCAAAACAGTCTACTTTCTCTGGAGCTGTTGTCTTGGACTCTGGTCAATTCTGGCTGTTTCCTTTCATGGGCTGACAGTTTGTCCAGGAATAACCTTTCGATCCTACTAATGAAGCACAAGCAATTAGATATATAGGTATTTAAACAGTACTAATTGTAAACAAAGAAGAAAGAAAACAAATGAATCACTCAAAAGATGGAGCAAAGATCTAAATAGAGACTTCACAGAGGAGGAATTAGAGATGGCCGAGAAACATCTTAAGAAGTGTTCAACATCGCTAATAATTAAGGAAATGCAAATTAAAACCACCTTGAGATATCATCTTACTCCAATAAGACTGGCTAGAATCAGGAAAACGAATGATTCCAAGTGCTAGAGAGGTTGTGGGGAAAGGGGAACACTCATCCATTGCTGGTGGGAATGTAAACTTGTACAGCCACTGTGGAAAGCAGTGTGGAGAATCCTTAGAAGACTCAACATGAGCCTGCCATTTGACCCAGTCATACCACTCCTGGATATATACCCACAAGACTCATCTTACTGCAGAGATACATGCACAGCTATGCTTATTGCAGCTCTGTTCACAATAACAAAAAGCTAGAACCAGCCCAGGTGCCCCTCAACTGACGAGTGGATAGAGAAAATGTGGTACATGTACACAATGGAGTCTATGCAGCAGTAAAGAGGGACAACATCATGAACTTTGCAGGTAAATGGATGGAGCTAGAGGACTATGTTAAGTGAAGTAACACAGTCCCAGAAAAACAAACGACAAATGGTGTCCCTCATATGTGGATGCTAGTGCCAATAACCCAGTTATAAATATTTCTTGTGGAGAGGGATGCATATTAAAAGAACAACAACAGAAAGACTGCATCAGAAAACGACTGAAATGGTGAATCGGGAAGGGTGGGAGGGGCAGGAGAGGGACATGGGTGTATATTCGATTAATGCATATTTAATTGACGTGAGTTCAACAAGTATCCAGTTTTGCCCAGACACTGTCTCCAGGTTACATGGTGTTTTAGGACTTAGTAAAAGTAAATATGTGTATATTAAACAACATTGGTTTAAAGGCTCTTATAAAAACAGTAATGCATCTGAGTTAAATGGAGATATAAATCGCGGTTGTCCACATTTGTTTTACTTAAAATCTGTATAACAATAACTTTGGGATTGGCACATACAAATGTTCTCTATAATTTTTCTGTTGTACAGTATCACCTTGTAGCATTCTCTTTCACCTATAGGATAATTTAACTTAAAAATTAAATTTGCTTCCCAAATTAATCACATACAGTCACCCAAAACAGCATGGGTGAATTTGATGTAATCTGTGCCTTGATTCCACCCTATAGGTATGTGTAATACAACTGCCTTCTGGAGACTCATGGGTCAAAAAACAAAAACCTAAAAAAGTGGGGGGGGGGGATACAGATAGATATGAGCATCACACTCTTAAAGAAAACCAACTCAAGCTGGAGAGTTGGCTCAGCAGTTAAGAGCACTGGCTGCTTTTGCAGATGACCTGGGTTCAATTCCCAGTACACACATGGTTGCTAACAACCATCCATAACTCCAGTTCCAGGGACTCCAACACCTTCTTCTGACCTCCTTGAGCATTGCATGACATGGGTGCTCTTACTTTTTAAAAAATATTTTATTTGGGGCTGGAGAGATGGCCTAGTAGTTAAGAGCACCGAGTGCTCTTGCAGAGGACCTGGGTTCGATCCCCAGCACCCACATGGCGGCTGAGAACCATCTGTTACTCCAATTCCAGGGGAACTCCAGTTCCAGGGGAATCCGACACCCTCTTCTGACCTCCGAGACATTGCACAACACAGGTGCACAAACCTACATGCAGACAGTACATTCATAACACATAAAAAAATAAATAAAATAAAAAATTATTTATTATTTGTGTATTAGTGTATTGCGTAGAGGTACACCTGTGTTGTGCAATTCTCCCATAGGTCAGAAGAGGGCATTGGATCCCCTGGAACTGGGGTTATGGATGGTTGGTAGCTACTATGTGGGTTCTGAGACTTGAACCCTAGTCCTCTGCAAGAACAACCAGTGCTCTTAACCACTGAGCCATCTCTCAAGCCCCAACATGGGTGCTCTGACATATATGCAGGCAATATAAAACAAAATAAAAAAGAAAACAAGCTTTCCCACTCTCAGGAGTTATCAGATGCCAATAGTTCTTCAGCTAAGTTTGGTGCTTCTTACTAACCTCCCTATTTCTGTGCTGGGATTTTGTCTTGTTTGCGCTTGCATGGGTCTTGTGCGTGCTGTCACCATGGCTGTAAGTTCATATGAGTAACTTCTCAGCTGTCTGGAAGACTCTGCTTCCTTGTGGTCGTCAACTACCTCTAGCTCTTACAATCTTTCCACCCTGTCTTTCACAATGGTCCCTAAGCCTTGGGTGGCAGAGGCTTGATACAACTGTCTTATTCAGAGTGACCTTGAACTTTTTATGTAGAGGCCAGACTAGCCTTGAACTTGTGTTCTTCCTGCTTCAGCCTCCAGAGTAGCTGTTATCACAGCCCTTGACACCATGCCTGAGCTGTTCATAATTCTCACAGAGTTTTACAAGTATAGAAATGACTGATTGTAGTGAAGGACAGCTTAATTAATTCCTTCTGTCATGGGCTGTACTTTTACTGTCACATCTAAAATGCCCCATCATGCTCACCAGGCTGTCATGATTTCCTATGTTGGATTACACTTAGATCGTGTGAAATATATTAGTTCAAAAACCTACTGAAAAATATACAAATATATTGCCTGGGTATAGCTGAAGGCTATTAACAAAAAGCATAGTGCCACTCAAGGGAAACTCCACTTCAAGTTGTTGGTCAGCATAGTCCAAGAGACTCCCAAAATAACACAGGCTACTGGCACAGCCCTTGGTTACCTCCCAGAACTTGAAGGTAAAAGCCTATTTCTAAAGACAAAACATACATTGGATGCAGGACATGGTGCAATGAGCCTGGAAAGTGCATGGAAGCCTCTTCCCCAAAGGCTAGCTTTCCTTGACTTGGGGGACACTATGCAAACTTCCAAGGAAGAAGATCAGTCAGTGGTCCAACCTCAGCTTTAAAGCCAAATAACCACAACAATGACTGGCACAACAAACTATTGGGGCAGTACTGGCAGTTTTATCTTGGGGTTAGTCAGCAGCTAACTAATTGGACTCAAAGCCCACTCAATGGGAAGAAACTCATGTGTGGTACTGTAAACAGCCAACCAAATACACATGGCTTTTGAGGTCATAAATCCTAAAGAAAAAGCTACATGTTTTTATTTTATTTTATTTTATTTTGATCTTTTCCAACTGGTCTGGAACTCCCTATGTTGACCAGGCTGGCCTTGAACTCACAGAGATCTGCCTGCCTGTGCCTTCCGAGTGTTAGGTTTAAAGGCATACACCACCACATGGGCTTGAGAAAAACCTATTTTTGACACATCCATAGACCAATGTAATTTCTTACTGTATTCTAAATATGAGTCCTTATATTTAAAGACAAGCGCATCTCTCGCCACTGATCAAAGAAACTGCTTTTTGTAATAGGCAGAGCTTTTTACAAAGTTCCATAGCTGGTCATACAGAGAGAATAATTCTATGTGAGGTATCCAGGCTTAAAGGGCATATCTATAATGTAATTTCTATACCTAAGGCTCAGGGAACACAGCAGGAAAGGGGTTAGAAAAATAGTAATGTGTCTCCACACTTTCACCAGGGAAACTTCCTTATGCAACAGATGGTAATCAACCCAGAAATTCACAAGCGGCTCAGTGGTTAAGAGCACTGGTTTCTCTTGCAAAGCTCCTGGGTTTGAGTCCCAGCACTCACATGACAGCTAACAAGTACATGTAACTCCAGTTCAAGGGGAATTCAACGCCTTCTGACCCCCATGGGTATTGTATGACATGGGTGCGCTTACATACATGCCAACAACATATGCTCATGCACATAAAATAAAAAAAATTAATTTTTTTTAAAAAGAACAAAAGTGAGATACTATTCAACATCTATTAAAATTCAAAGCATTGGTCAAATCCAAACCTGCCGAGAAGGACTGGAGACACACCTCATATGTAGAGACCACTTATTGCTCTTTTCAAAATTAATTAATTAATTAATTAATTAATTTGAATGTACTGTCTGCATGTAGGTCTGTGCACCCGTGTCATGCAATGCCATGGAGGTCAGAAGAGGGTGTGGGTTTCTCCTGGAATTGGAGTTACAGACGGTTCTCAGCTGCCATGTGGGTGCTGGGGATCAAGCCCGGGTCCTCTGCAAGAGCATTTGGCGCTCTTAACCGCTAGGCCATCTCTTCAGCCCCACTTATTGCTCTTACAGAGAACTTGAGTTCAGATCCCAGCCCCCAGATCAAGAGGCTTGCAACTCCAGCTCCAGGGATCTGATGCTTCTAGCCTCTATGGGCACCCACACTTACGTGCACAGACACAAACACACACACACACACACACACACACACACACACACACACACACACCACATAATTAAAAATAAAATAAATCATTGAAAAATTGTAAACCAACTCTCTGTTATCCTGGATCCATCATTTACCAGCAGATCTTCTGCTAAGGCTGGGGCTTCTTACTCTCTTCCTCCATCCATGCTGAGCCCCTGTCTGGTTTGGGTTTGGGTAAGTCTCCAGCATGCTCTCATGGGTGCTGTGGGTTCCTATGTGCACCTGCCCTGCGAATTCTTCTTGTATTCACCTCCACTTGTGGCTCTTACATTCTTTCTGTCCCCTCTTCTCAATGATCTCTGAGCCCTGGGAGCGAGAGAGTGCCCCTTCTAGAGCTGAGCAGTCCTCAGTCTCTTACTCTCTACACATTGACAATTTTCCTTATTGATGTGATGCCTGGCTGTTGTCCAGACTTCAGGGTGTGAACCCAGACCCAGAAGCACTTGAGAGGCACAGAAGGAAACTGATAGGCCTTTCAAAAAAACAAAATATTATAAACAAATAAGTAAATATTAAAAGGATAGATAGTGGAGGATAGATGGGAAATGGAGTAGGGGTGTTGTACAGAGAGGTTAGAGAGAGTCAGAATATGATCAAAATGCATTGTATTAAATTACAGAAACAACAAATACATAAAGAGAATTTCAATCAGAGGAATGCAAGATCAAATTTGCATTTACCAATTCTCTTATGACTCAGAAAACATTTGCAACTCCTGAGTTCTTGGGTCTTGAGTGCAAATAACATTTATCATTGCTTCAAGAGTTTCTGAAATGTTATAAAATGTCAGTTAATAAATTGAAATATTTTAAGTATTTGATAGAGTAATGTTAATTTTTTCAGTTTAATAGCTAAAGTTACCCAAGACTAGTATATTGGAGGGAAATTTGCTTGTTCTTATTTCTTGCTTAAATTTATAATAAACTTTCTTAATCTTAACATAAAAGTTGTAAAGTCCTGATAAGAATGTGGAGTAGCAGGAACTGTCTCTCCTTGCTGCTAGGAAACCAAAGAGTGTAGTTCCTAGGGGATACAGTTTGGAATTTTTGTACAAAACTATATATATTCTAACTTTCTCTTGGTATTGACCCAATGAGTTAGACTATTACTTCGTCACAAAGAGTTGCACATAATGTTTATGCCAACTTTATTTGTAAGTGCCAAAACTTGGAAAATGATTCAGAGGTCCTTGGTTAAAAAAAATAAACCAGTACAGAGAAACACTGAATTCTTTCTAGCATTAAAAAGAAAGAAGTTAGCCGGGCATGGTGGCGCACGCCTTTAATCCTAGCACTTGGGAGGCAGAGGCAGGCGGATCTTTGTGAGTTCGAGGCCAGCCTGGTCTACAGAGTGAGTTCCAAGACAGCTGGGGCTACAGGGAGACCCTGTCTCGAAAAGNAAAAAAAAAAAAAAAAAAAAAAAAAAAAAAAAAAAAAAAAAAAGAAAGAAAGAAGTTATCAAACCATGTAAAACCAGGGAAGGAAATTACATAGATCTTATTTAGTGAACTAAACAACTCTGAAGAGGCTACATGCTATTTGATTCTGACTATATGGCATTGTGGGAAAGGTAAAACAAGGGAGACAGTGGAAAAAAAAACAGTGATTGTCAGAGATAGAAAAAAAAGGAAGAATAAACAGATAGAGCAAAGAGGTTTTTCAGGGTTGTACAACTCTCCTGTATGGTCCTCTGCTGATAGATTTCAGCTACTATTTATTTATCCAAAGCAATACACTTACTAGATTTGGTATGTTAATGATATCTTATTTCAGTTTTATCAATTGTAAGGAAGATGTTTGATGCACATGGTATAGAGAAGGATGCAGACCCTTCACAAGTGCACACATATTAGAGAATGCCCTGGTGCCTTTCTGATATAGCAAGAACAGCCTATGAGCACCTTTAAAGACTCTGTCTACAAAGGGGCATTCTGACCATCAGGAGACACAACTACAGTTGTCCCCACAGGGCTCTCCTTACCTATCTGGTATCACACAGGAGCACATGCCACTCTGTACAGAACAAAGGAGGTAAAGAGGGCACACCAGAGCAAGACAGAACCTTCATTAAAAAATCCTTAGGGGCTGGAGAGATGGCTCAGCGGTTAAGAGCAACCGGCTGCTCTTGCAGAGGACCCGGGTTCGATTCCCAGCACCCACATGGCAGCTAAGAACCATCTTTAACTCCAGTTCCAGGAGAATCAGACACCCTCTTCTGACCTCCACGCCATGGCACAACATGGGCGCACAAACCTACATGCAGACAGTACACTCATACACATAAAAAAATAAATAAAAATTTAAAAAATCCTTAAACACTGATGCTGAGGCAAGCGAAGTCAGCAGTAAAACAGGATGCGCAGGGCTGAGTACCACCTACCAGTCTGAAGTTTGCATTGATGAAAGCATTGCACATTGGGACTAAGTGAGCTCTCTACTACCTCGAGGCTAACACAATCTCACGCTGCATTCTGGCATGGAAAATACCAGTCCCTCCTTGGCTCCTTTCTGCTGGAGCATCCTGGCATTTTATAGTTGCCTTATTGTTTGCAGTGAGGAGGATGTTCTATTCACTTTTTCCTATCTTGGTACTAAGGAGACTGGAACACAGAGAACTATTGCTGTTAATTACTTTCCAAAGAGTTCCAGCCTCTGCAGTTACTTTTACAAGAGCACGTATCCTGATGAGAAACTCACAAAGAAAATCACTAGGCTGAAGAGTTCAATATGTATACTCAGGTCTGAAACTGACAAGGATACCTGTGAAGAACTCTTTTAGAAAATGTCTCAGTAGTGATCTAAGTACACCATTTCGTACCAGAGAGATTTAAAATGACATTTATGATAAAATAATTGTTCCTGTCACTTTATTCTTAAAAGCTTGTGTTTGGGGCTATCAAAATAACACAAAGCAGGATTATTGAGTTTTCAAAATGCTGCCCATGTGTATTCTCAAATGTAAATATTAATGAACTCATTTGATACCACATCTGCTTTAAGGTCTTACCAATATCCTTTAGTGAAGTCCTCAGTGCTTCATTTTCTCATTGGGAAGTTCTATGGACCTTCCTCTGGGTTGCTCATGTCATGAAGAAACAGCTGCTGGTCACAGCATTCGATGGTCTCATGACTCCACACTTCACATTGCAGAATGTGTTGCTGTCATACCCTCACCGCGTAGATGAAGGAGTTAGGCCAGGCTGATGCTGGACTCTGAAGTAGTGTCTTCAGTCGGAAACGACTCAGTGAGTCTACTATGTGATATGCTTCCATTTGTTGGAGATACAATTTATCACCTGGGATATCAGATGCACATGGACTGACCTCTGTTCCAGACACCAGATACAAAAGCTTTTATCCCCCAAGACCAACCACCTCCTGTCACTGTGGACTCCCACAGGTTCAGCTGCACCACAGCCGGTGTGCCCTAGAGCTGGTCAGGCTCTTTAGCCTCCTGAGCCTCCATTTCCCATCTGACCATGGGAGATAAGAAGGCCTCCTAGAGCTGCCTGTTATGAAATAAGATAATGTGTGTAAATCCTGGGCACAACAGTTAGCCCCTAGCACAGCTCAGAAAATGGAAATTCTCTTACCTAGGTCCCAGGGGGTAGAAAGCAAGAAAATACAACAATAAAGGAAAGAGGTTGGGGTGGGGGGGAGCGCAAAGATGGATTGCCATTCTTTAAATAAAACCAGGGAGCGAGGTGTGAGAAAAATAGAGAAATGCAGAGAGTGGGAGAGAGGAATAGCTCCAGGCACTTGGAATGGCACTGAAAGATTCTCATAAGTAAAAGCTTCTTTTAAAATATTGGAGTTCTTCCATATGGGAAGCTTGGGGAGAGAGGAGAAAAAAAATTAAATTAAAGCATTTGAAAGTATATTATAGTTTTATCTCTTTGGCTCTGCGATTTCAGAAATAATATAATTCTATGGAATGCACCCTGCCAGAAGATTTTGTAGAGTAGCGCCCCAACAGAACGGGACTGAATGATGTCAAAGAAGCTTATATAACAGTTTTGTTTTATTCATTTACATAAATCACATTTACCGTAGGTGTTTTATTCAAAATAAAGTTTGGGAAAAATAAATTGAACAGATGAACCTAGGCAAACCTGGTGATTTTTTTCACGAGTAGTGTTTGATGATAAAAGCATAAAAGCATAATGTGGTATCATTTCACCAAGGCACAATATGGATCACCCATATGGAGCAGAAGCTGATAATGCTGCAGAGAGGCAAAAATAAACAGAGCAGATGTACTTGGAAAATCAAGTCTGCACCCACCCCTGAATACCTGCCTGGTGCTGGAGAAGTTTCCACAGAACTCAAAACTGGCTTCAAGTCACCTTCCCACAGAGACTTGCAGGAAGCCAGAGATGAAACCTTATGTGACCAGAGACGGAGAGAAGGATTCTAAAGTAGCCCATGGCTCTCAAGGGAGGTAGAAATGGAACATGGGGCCTCCACACAACGAGCCACATGGATACTACTGTAGGTGGTTCAAAAGCACAGGTTCCGGTCCCAGGTCTTCCTGTTGCCAGGCGAGTCCCCTCTAAATCTGTAAGTGTTCCTCAAAGACGAAGAAGCAGCCGAGCTGTGAAGACTTCATGGAGCTAACGAGAGGGTTGCGCCCCCGCCCAATACAAAGAAATGAAAATGCTGAGCAGAGTTAGCACCTCAGAGGCAGATACTATCTGAAGAGGGTATCTGGGGAGCCAAGATGTGTTATTTAAAATCCTATGTAGTTCTCCTGGAATTAGAGTTACAGACGGTTCTTAGCTGCCATGTGGGTGCTGGGGATCGAACCCGGGTCCTCTGCAAGAACAGTCAGTGCTCTTAACCGCTAGGCTATCTCTCCAGTGAGAATCTGACAACCTCTTCTGACCTCTGCAGCACTGCATGACACGGGTGCACAAACCTACATGCAGACAATACATTCATATACATACAAAAAAAAATTTTAAATCCCATGTAGAACCTAACGTGCTTGAGCTTAGACTCAGGGTAAAAAGTAATGACCGGGATACAAAAGGTCACAGTTCTTGTACACATTCTGACTCAGTCTAACTCTGTGGGGTCTAGAAAGGGGAGGAGCAGTGCTATAGAGCAGACATCTGGGCTGAGCTGCCATGGAGGGTGCTGGCTCACGCAGGACTGGGGCCCACATGTTGCTCCACACCACACTGGTGGCTACTCCACACACACAGATACATTTTCTATCCCATTAACCATGAACCTTGGCACCTTGTTTGGGGTATGGATATCATGAGAGCTCTAGGAGTGGTGGGTAGTGGAGAATAAGCAATCGGCCATGATGTGTAAGGCTTAGAGTTCTTTGCAAACTGTAAAGTGCTAAGATGTATACATAGTGTGGTCTTTTGGTCTCCACTTTCAACTTCACAACAGAGGAGCATCCAGTTGCAGCAAGATCTCCAGCCCCCACGGGATTCAAAAGTGGCATTCTCACACTCTGTCTTGAGCTGAGCTTCCACCTGATCTGCCCACATTTCTATAAGGAGCACCATTCCAAGTCCTGTGAGAGGCCCACCAAAGCACATGCTGCCCAAGTGCTTTAGCAGCAGTCTTTTACGTATCCCACAAAAGCTGTATGGAAATTCTCTTCCTGGAGAAAATCATGGCTGCCTATTTCCCAATAGAAGGAAGCAGATGTGGTTTCATCAGCCCAGCAATGTGACTGGCAGAAGCTGGAGGCCACGGGGAAGCTGGAACAGACAGGAAATACTCTGCCTTGCCCATAGTAAATGTGGTCACATGGCCAACAGCTGGAATACACCATCGAGGGCCCCTGATGTCATCAAATAGCCACCCATCTGCTCCGTTCCCAAAGCAGTCAGGAAAAAAATAGTGTTCCACGTCCCACACACTCCAGCTGTCCTCGGGATCCAGTGCTCAGTGACTTTTTTCTAAAAATAAAATGAAATAAAATCATCACTTTTCCAATCAATGTGAGCACTTGACCCAGGAACAATGACATGGGACAGGAGCCACTGTTGAAAAGCTGCATGTAGATTTATCAAAGTAAGAGCAGAAGTCATGGCTTCCCAAGAGCTCCCTGACATCTCAGAACAGAGAGCTGCAAGCCTGCAGTGCAGGAAAAGGCTTCCCATCAATGCTGCTCGCCTAGAGAGAGGGTTAGTTGATATCTGAGTCCTGAGGGGCCCAGGTCCTCAGGTACTGATCACAGCTTACCCCTGGGACTCAGGATATCATGTGCCATATATTGGGTTCTGTTACTTCAAATCCAATCCCCAAGCACCCCTCTAGAATGTGGACATATGTCAGTTTTCAAGAATAGAACTGGCAGCTACTTGCAGACTTGCAGCCTTTGGGTATGCCAGCATTATCTTCTGTCAACTTCAATTTCAGAGGAAACACAGATCAAGCAAACACTTCCCCCTGGACTTCAAGTTGGAGAACAGAAATGACAAAAAGAAAATCTGTCACTGAGCAAGAAGGAAGGAGTGAGCCCGCCCACCGTGGCGAGGAGCACCTGCCTCCTCCCCAGCCTGTCTCTCCTGCCTTCCCAGCAGGTCGCTCAGACTGTGGATCACTCCCCAGGTATGATCTGCTATGTATGTGTCCCAAGTGCATGCCAAGGGGACTCCTTGTCACTAGTCAGTTCTGCAGGTGATCTCCGTCAGCAGGACCACAGAGACAGGTCTGCTGGCACTGGCTTGAGACTGCAGTGATGTGACATGCATCTTCTCTCCCACCAAGATTGCTATGCTCATTCGTTTTAGAAATGCTTAGCACACATGCATTGCATCCCAGCCAACCTTATAAAGTGGCTTGCACGGATGAGCTTATTTGATGCTCCCAATGGTCCCGGGATTCACTGCTCCTTGCTGTAACTACTGTGTAGACAGAGTAAACTGAGACAAACAGAACTGGAGCTCTTTATCCAGAGTCATCTAGGGTGTAGATGGAGTATTTAGGGCCCAAACTGAAGCAGCCTAACTCCAGAGTGCTCATTCTGCAGCCCACACTTTCTTATCCATCCCTTTCCTATCCCTGACTAAATCAGTCAGCTCCTCTTGATAAAAACAAGTGAAACGTATGCAGGTCACTCTGAGGCCACTTCCAGAAAGGGTCCTTCATGTCAGTGTGTAATTGAGTCAGAGCAGGCAATGAGCCAGGAACAGTGTAGAACAGGTCAGGCACCCCTCATGAATCCTACTTTATAAATCCAAAAATTGATGTTCACGGATTCTGTGCATAGGAGGACCTGGTAACAGAGAATGACTGCACAAAATAGCATTTAAGAAAGCAAAACCCCTGGTCAATTTCCTGGTTCATGATTCACATTGACATAGGGTCAAAAACTTCCTGAAAATAGAAACCCCAGAAGAAGGCTGGATAAATTGGTCTTCTAGAATCTGACAGCCAGTGTCTGGTTAACTGCCTCATCCAGAGAAGAAGCAGTTCCTGAAGCAGGCAGGACACCATGCTGGGAACAGAGGCATGCACATAACCCCATGTCCCCTGAACCTAGGCATAGGCAGAACCCTGACAACCCATCCGTAAACAGACAAGATTCTGCAGCTGTCAGCAGACACCCATGCAAAGAGCCCCATGGGCTGTGGACAGATGCACCCACAGGGCCACCTGCATGGCCCTGAGCAGGTGATTTCTTTACTTCAGAGTTTTTCAAAAGATGCAGTGGACATGCTCACCTGATACGGAAGAGCCGGAATAACAGACAGCCGGCTACGGGTCAGGTAAGCTACGTAGCGAGCCGCTTCCTCCCTGAGCTGCCACTGTCACTGGAGAAGTTAGCTCCCACTTTGTGTCTCACACTCTCCCACAGTGTAAAACTTGCGTGGAAACTGAGAGTGACCATCTTACAACAGGAAAAGATGGAGCTTGAGGGAGGCACTGAACGCTTCAAAGTAAACCTTTTGTGTTAACGCTTCCATGCTCCTGTTTCTTTTTTTTGTCTTTTCGAGACAGGGTCTCCCTGTAGCCCCAGCTGTCCTGGAACTCACTCTGTAGACCAGGCTGGCCTTGAACTCACAAAGATCTGCCTGCCTCTGCCTCCCAAGTGCTAAAATTAAAGGAGTGTGCCACCACGCCAGGCTTTTGATGGCTCCTGTTTCTAAAGAGTTCAAGAGTTATTTTTCAGATCAAACACAGCCAAGGCTTTGTTAGCATTTTGTAAACTGTGACCTACTGTAACCTGTGACGGGTTACAGCCATTTCTCTCCAGGTGTTCTCTCTGCAAACCAATGGATCTGGAAGCATCTTTGTAGTATACTAAGTTGGAGATATGCTGAGCACTTAAGGGCTGCATATGCTGGATTCAATGAGGAACAAATTCAGGAAGCAGCCTCAGTTCCTTTATGAACTATCAACTGCATAAAAATTTACTCCCAGCAAGCCTAGGAAGAGAGACATATGGAACCCTGTGGTGTGCTGACCCACTGGCTTTAAGGCTGATGGGAGTATAAGAAGCTGAGGTCCTAGAAATGCTAACCTTAGATCCTGAGACAAAAACAAATCATATGTGCAAAGGCTGTGTATCAGGTGGCATTGGGCTCCTTAGAGCCCTGGGATTTGATGGATAAAACCATCCTGTATCCTTTAATCTATGTGTATGTGTGTGTGTGTGTGTGTGTGTGTGTGTGTGTGTGTGTCTATATGCACATGAAGATGAGATGTCTACTTAACCACTCTCCACCTTATTTATTGATATAGGATCTTGTACTGAACTTGAACTTCACTGAGATCCCAGTGAGCTCTTGGGATCTTCTTGTCTCTGTCTCTTCAGTGTTGGGATTACAGATGTCAGTTGTATATAAAGTTGTCAGGAATTTTTGCACAGATACTGGTCATCTGAACTCAGAGCCTCATGCCAGGTTCCTTACTGACTCAGCCATCCCCCCAGGACTTCCTTCTTGAAGCATTAAATCTTCAACATCAGCAGGGCGTAGTGGCGTACGCCTTTAATCCCAGCACTCAGGAGGCAGAAGCAGGCAGATCTCTGCGAGTTTAAGGTCAGTCTGGTCTACATAATGAGTTCCAGGATAGCTGCGGCTTCAGGGAGACCCTGTGTAAAAAGAAAGGGAGAAGAAAGTAAGAAAGAAAGAAAGAAAGAAAGAAAGAAAGAAAGAAAGAAAGAAAGAAAGAAAGAAAGAAAGAAAGGTCTTCAACATTTGTAAGTAGCTCAGTCAGTAGAATATGGACTGTAGTAGTAATCACCGTGGTTCATTCTCTGAGTATCTCTGAATATCTGCTTTCATGGGAATGTTGATGGTTACTCTGGGCAATAACTATGGCAGAGGGGATGTTGTCATCTCCAGAGGTGAGTCCCAGACTGGGGGATGCCTATTACCCAGTGCCTTTGGTGGGCTACGCAGATATGACTGGCCGTGGGCAGCTTCTCTGCAGGAGGGCTCTGCCTCCAGTTACAATTTTGATTTAGTTCCAAACAGTCCAGTGTGCTGAACGAGGTGTTGATGGTTCCATGAGGAGGAAATGCAGGGATTCCCAAAGCTGAACACAGGGCGCCAGGCAGAGGACGGTTATGCATGTCCCTGGGCTGATACCCTGTGATCCTTAGGAGCACATGGGCTCCCAAGGGAAGAGCAGATGACACCTGTCATAGTAGAAGGGGGTGACTTTGAGGGACAGTACCCTCGTTACACATACTCTTCTGGTCACTTCTTGCTCCATCCTAGCTTCCTATTCTTTCCTTCCCTCTGTTTCCTTCCCCTCGCTTCCTCCCTCTCCTCTCCCTCTCGTTAGCCTTCAAAGTTTGAGGCATTTTGGTGAGCGTTGCCTCACACAGTCCTGTTCATATCAAGAGCTCCTACAGATCCAATATGCAGTTACTCTATAATTTCACTTTACCTCTGAAAGTATTTAACAAACATGCAAATCTAAAACTACTCTAACCTCAATTATCATAACACTACTAAAATAATCCACCGGGACAATGAAAACAAGTTCCTTTAAGGATGCTTAAATGTAAACAAGTAGTTGGTAGGATTGTTGTCAGAAAGAATCGTACTTCTCATTTCAGTTATTAATCTGGTAAAGGAAATGTGTCGAGTCCCTCCCGAGTTTGCAGACAAGGCTAAAAATGTCATGGAACAGAAAGCATCAGGCCGATGGGGAGATGGCGGCAGGAAGATAGGTTGAGGAGGGCTGTGGGCAGAAGTAGCAGCTGAGCTTCAGTGTGGGTGAGTGTAAGGAGGAGCACTATGGGAGCTGCAGTGTGGGTGAGTGTAAGGAGGAGCACTATGGGAGCTGCAGTGTGGGTGAGTGTAAGGAGGAGCACTGTGGGAGCTGCAGTGTGGGTGAGTGTAAGGAGGAGCACTGTGGGAGCTGCAGTGTGGGTGAGTGTAAGGAGGAGCACTGTGGGAGCTGCAGTGTGGGTGAGTGTAAGGAGGAGCACGGTGGGAGCTGCAGTGTGGGTGAGTGTAAGGAGGAGCACTGTGGGAGCTGCAGTGTGGGTGAGTGTAAGGAGGAGCACTGTGGGAGCTGCAGTGTGGGTGAGTGTAAGGAGGAGCACTGTGGGAGCTGCAGTGTGGGTGAGTGTAAGGAGGAGCACTGTGGGAGCTGCAGTGTGGGTGAGTGTAAGGAGGAGCACTGTGGGAGCTGCAGTGTGGGTGAGTGTAAGGAGGAGCACTGTGGGAGCTGCAGTGTGGGTGAGTGTAAGGAGGAGCACTGTGGGAGCTGCAGTGTGGGTGAGTGTAAGGAGGAGCACTGTGGGAGCTGCAGTGTGGGTGAGTGTAAGGAGGAGCACTGTGGGAGCTGCAGTGTGGGTGAGTGTAAGGAGGAGCACTGTGGGAGCTGCAGTGTGGGTGAGTGTAAGGAGGAGCACTGTGGGAGCTGCAGTGTGGGTGAGTGTAAGGAGGAGCACTGTGGGAGCTGCAGTGTGGGTGAGTGTAAGGAGGAGCACTGTGGGAGCTGCAGTGTGGGTGAGTGTAAGGAGGAGCACTGTGGGAGCTGCAGTGTGGGTGAGTGTAAGGAGGAGCACTGTGGGAGCTGCAGTGTGGGTGAGTGTAAGGAGGAGCACTGTGGGAGCTGCAGTGTGGGTGAGTGTAAGGAGGAGCACTGTGGGAGCTGCAGTGTGGGTGAGTGTAAGGAGGAGCACTGTGGGAGCTGCAGTGTGGGTGAGTGTAAGGAGGAGCACTGTGGGAGCTGCAGTGTGGGTGAGTGTAAGGAGGAGCACTGTGGGAGCTGCAGTGTGGGTGAGTGTAAGGAGGAGCACTGTGGGAGCTGCAGTGTGGGTGAGTGTAAGGAGGAGCACTGTGGGAGCTGCAGTGTGGGTGAGTGTAAGGAGGAGCACTGTGGGAGCTGCAGTGTGGGTGAGTGTAAGGAGGAGCACTGTGGGAGCTGCAGTGTGGGTGAGTGTAAGGAGGAGCACTGTGGGAGCTGCAGTGTGGGTGAGTGTAAGGAGGAGCACTGTGGGAGCTGCAGTGTGGGTGAGTGTAAGGAGGAGCACTGTGGGAGCTGCAGTGTGGGTGAGTGTAAGGAGGAGCACTGTGGGAGCTGCAGTGTGGGTGAGTGTAAGGAGGAGCACTGTGGGAGCTGCAGTGTGGGTGAGTGTAAGGAGGAGCACTGTGGGAGCTGCAGTGTGGGTGAGTGTAAGGAGGAGCACTGTGGGAGCTGCAGTGTGGGTGAGTGTAAGGAGGAGCACTGTGGGAGCTGCAGTGTGGGTGAGTGTAAGGAGGAGCACTATGGGAGCTGCAGTGTGGGTGAGTGTAAGGAGGAGCACTGTGGGAGCTGCAGTGTGGGTGAGTGTAAGGAGGAGCACTGTGGGAGCTGCAGTGTGGGTGAGTGTAAGGAGGGGCACGGTGGGATCTTCAGCTGGGAATGATTCTCTCTGGACATTGGAGGACAGGCACCAAAGGTACAGTTCCAAGACATCAAGAGCTACGATGGGAATGTGCAGATACCATGACACTACTTGTACGGTCTCATAGTGTACACAAAGCCTAGTCAAGTAATTGCGCAGAATTTGTGCCGCTACCAGGCAGGAGCGGGGTTAATGGTTTGGTTATAGTTACATGGCTTCTTAATGAGGAGACAATCTGACCTTGATTTATACAGCTTAGAAAGTCACAAAGAAAGTCGCCTATGCAGCCTGGTTTGTTCAGTCCTCCCTGAGCTGTTTTAGTCTTGAGTACCGACTTCTGTGTAGCATCAGAAAGCCTTCAGAAAGGACAGATGGGGAAGAAGGATGCTACGTAAAATGGAGCTCAATTCAGCATCTGCCTCATAAGTGTTGGTAAAAGCATTCACAATTCCCTTCTATGATGCCTGCTTTGGACTTCACATCTACTTTTCTTGGAGATAAGGGTCCATTTTGCTTTATGTATTGTAAAAATTCCATGAACTTTATGCCTCTTCTTTTCTCCCCTTCCATTAATTTCCAGGAAGTAAACAGTCGATTTTCTCATTCTTGAGGAACTTATTTAGGGGACTGACTTGACAGGATTGTAGACAGGGTATGAAGAGGAATCACAGTTGAAGGATTTCCTCTATCAGATTGAATATCTGTGGAACATCATCTTAATTGATAATTGATATAGCCCAGCCCTCTGTGAACAGTGCCATCCCTGGACAGGTGGGCCTGGGCTGTATAAGAAAAGTAGCTGAGAAAGCCAGGCAGATCACCTGCAAGCAGCATTCCCCAGGGTCTCTGCTTCAGTTCCTCCTTTGAATTAGTGCCTTGGCTTCTTCTGATGATGGACTGTCACCTATCAGATGAAATAAACCCTTTCCTTCCCCACTTGCTTTTGGTCCTGGTGTTTATCTCAGCAACAGAAAGCAAACTAGAACAGGGACCTTAAAGGAAAAAGAAAAGATAGCGCACCATTAACTCTATTAGCTTAATCTAGGTTGATCCAAACTGGCACTACACAGCCAGCAGCCAAAGCAACTCACCGCAGCGACCCTCCCGTGGTCCTTCCCTGCTGCTTCATGCCACACAAGGTGGTCGTCACGGTTGGGAGAGCTCATGGAGCCTCACGTGGTCCTCCCCGGGCTGACATGGAACACAAGACACAAGGTGGTTCAGCAAGGCCTGTTCTGATCCACGCAGCCTGATTTCTAGCTCTCCCCCTCTCCAGATGGTTCTGCTGACTTTGGTCTGTGACACTGCCGACATATCTGGTCCCTGAGGCCTTGAAGTTTTGTCCATGCTGAGCTGACAAGTCTGGTCTAACACATTCAGGCCAT
The DNA here is from genome assembly GCA_009823505.1 of Rhizomys pruinosus. Taxonomy (NCBI): domain Eukaryota; kingdom Metazoa; phylum Chordata; class Mammalia; order Rodentia; family Spalacidae; genus Rhizomys; species Rhizomys pruinosus. The sequence goes on from VZQC01014421.1 coordinate 1,858,105, forward strand.
CTCTGCCCAGGAGATACAGAGGCAGCTTCTTTGATTTTCTCAAGTTGTCTCTGTAATCTGAAATATGGAATGTGATCCTGGATGCATCGGGAAGATAGATTAAATCTATAATTAATAATCAGACACAATTTCTGTATAATTTTAAAACCTGTCACCTAGATATGGGGCCAAACACTTCAGAGCAAGTGTTGATTTCTTTACTACTCAGAGCTGTACACGATCATGGACACTAGTCATAGGAACATAAGGGTGACCAGGACCTCAAGTATGATTGCTGGAAGAATATGACAGTACAAAGGGAAGCTTGTTCAAGAAAAATAATAGATTCCAGATTATAACAGGATTTCACTGTCTTACACTCCCTGTCTATTATGCTCATTATTAAAGTTTCTCCAAGCTAATATCAGCCATCCACCATTATCTTTCAAGTAAATATTATCCATGCCACCCTTAATGCTTCCTTCCCAGAGCAAAGATGGATTTTACCAGTGTGCAACTCAGTCTCTGGCCTACTTCCACAGTACCTTAAATATTTGTTTAAAAATGTAATTCAAGGGCTGGAGAGATGGCCTAGCAGTTAAGAGCACTGACTGCTCTTGCAGAGGACCCAGGTTCCATCCCTAGCACCCACATGGTGGCTGAGAACCATCTTTAACTCCAGTTCCAGGGGAATCCAATGCCCTCTTCTGACCTTCATGGCATTGCATGACACGGGTGCACAAGCCTACATGCAGGCAGTACACTCATACACATAAAAAGAATGTAATTCAAGTTGGGTATGGCAGCACACACCTTTTTTTTATTTTTATTTATTTATTTATTTTATTGGTGCTTTGTACGTTTCATACATCATTTTCCAATTCAGATCAGGCATATTTCCCTTTCCCTTCCCCCCTACCCCCACCCCATCCCAGATCATGCATTTTGCCATAACTGTCCTGCATCTTTCTCTGTTTTTTTTTTCATTTTTTAGCTATAAGTGATGATCCATGAGTACAAGCATCCTTCATATGAAACCAATTTACAGGCTGTTGTGCCCAAACCCCCACAGCCCCACCATCCAGCAGGGGTTGAGGGGTTGTATGTTTAATCAAGTTAATCAAATGAGTGTCCAGACTACATTGCTGTAGTTTCACCATTCACCCCAATCACAGCCCTTATATTCTACCACGCCTCCTCTTCCGCAGATTGTTCCCTAGGCTTAGGAAAGGGGCACAGGTGGATGAGAAGCAAAACAGTCCACTCTCTCTGGAGCTGTTGTCTTGGACTCTGGTCAATTCTGCCTGTTTCCTTTCATGGGTTGACAGTTTGTCCAGGAATAACCTTTCGATCCTACTAATGAAGCACAAGCAGTTAGATATATAGGTATTTAAAGAGCACTAATAGTTATAGTTGGTTACTTTGGTATAGACACATATGTTTGGATGATATGTTAATCCATGAATTACATTTTCTCCTGTTTAATATGACAGGGTCTTACTGTGGCTTATAACATCTCCTAACCTGTAGAGGCTGTAAGCTTGTGGCATCGGCCATGGGTTATTCCTCCAAGGAGAGAGCCAATAGCCAATTAGGGCAGCACACACCTTTAATCCCAGCACTCGGGAGGCAGAGGCAAGCGGATCTCTGTGAGTTCAAGGCCAGCCTGATCTACAGAGTGAGTTCTAGGCCACCTGGGGCTACAGGGAGATCTTGTCTCAAAACCCCTCCCCCCAAAAAAAAGTTCAGTTGCCTGTGTCACTGGCTGCCTCCAGTTTTCTAGAAACAGACAATTCTGTTACTTGAGTTTGATGACTAGAAGAAGGCAAGGGGCATTTTGGGTCTAAGAAGTGTTAATTGAGGAATTTGAGATACAAATATGGATAAATAAAGATCAGACAGTTAGATGATATAGATGATTTTGGCAATAATACAATGACATCATTTAAAGTCTACAGAGACCCTTGCATTTTATCTAATCCAAAGGCTTTCTAGTCAAAGAAACTAAGTGACTCAATCAAAACCATATACCTAGATCATGGTCAAATCAGAACTCCCAAGTCATAAAAGTAGCCTTGTGGTCTGTGGCCTTGGCCTGGTCTCTTCCAGAGAGAGTCTCACAGACTCTTAATCAGGTTTGCCCATCCTTCACTAGGTGAGAACAAAAAATTAAGATCTGGTATGTATTTCCCTTGAAGTCCCCAGGCCTTCTTGTCAGCAGGCTAGTCTCTACAAAGCAGTCTTTTATTTCTGAGCCCTTGAGTCAAAGAACATTTGGAGGAAAAGAAATGTGAGATTTGAGAAAATGAGGAAGCAGCCTTGATTGTGAAATAAAACCATGAACTAAAAATAAGACAATGCCTTTCTTCTGGAGTACAGAAAAACCTTCCTTCAAAACAGTATGGCCTTCTAACTAAGATCAGAGGTTTACTTCAATATTTTCCTTCTAAATGCTGTAATAAAAATATCTTTTCTCTCTAGATACTGAAAATCAACCATTTCTTATGTTCTAAAACAAAAATTGTTTAGCATGTATCCCATCCCTTTTCACCACACTCCTCATATTTCTTGATTTTTTTTGCATCTGAAAAATCACATCTTTCATAGGATGCAACTTTCATTTCTGTAAAATTATTCTATAATTTATTCAGGGAATTATCTTCACTAGGTACAGTAGCCAACAGGTGGCACACTTTTAAAAGAACTGTTGGGGGCTAGAGAAATCATTCAGGGGTTAAGAACTCTGGCTGCTCTGGCAGAGGAGCCTGGTACAATTCTCAGTATCCACATGGAAGCTAACAACAGTCTGCAACTCCACTTCCAGGGATCCAAAGCCTTCTTCTGGTCTCCATGGGCATTGCAAGACACTGGTGAAGTTATATACATGCAAGCAATACACTCATATACATAAAATAAAAAATGAATAAAATATATTTTTTAAAAAGAAATGTCCTCTCCTCCTCTCCCCTCTTCTTTCCTCCCCTTGCCCTTCTCCCTTCCTCTTCCTCCCTTCCCCCTCCCTCACAGACCCTCCTCTTCCCTTCCTTTTACCTCTCCCAAAATGATTTCACACACAGCCTAAGGGAAGCCAGTTTCATGGTCTCAACCCAGATATTCAAATATTAGCCAAAGGGCAGAGAGACAAGTGGTGGTGGTAGCGCCTTGGATCCAGTAGAGCCCTTGCTGAGGGTTCCCACAGATTTCTCAGTTCTAGACAGCCTCTGGCTCCCCTTTCAATCCTAGTCCTTCAACTCTTTTGCAGATTTAATTAACCAACCGATATCTCCCCTTAAGTTGTTCTACATTATGTATTCTTTACTAGTTTCATCACTGTGACAGAAAATCTAATGGAAACAAATTAAAAGAGGAAGGAATTTTGGCTTATGGTTGAAAGACATTCATCAGTGAGTGGCATAGGTGGAGGGAGGTCAAGGGGTCCTGCTCAGGTCTCAAGAGTGTCAGGAAGTACAGACCTTTGGCTAGAGCTACGGATAAGCTATTGCCCATTCTCTGACAACCCACTTCCTCTGGCGAGGCCTCAGTTCTTAATTGTTGTGTAACCTTCCCAAACATTGCCAACAGCTGGAACGAACTGCTACAACACATTTGTTCTCAAATGCTATTCTCTGAGCATAAAAGCCACTACCTTCATTAGAGAAGCTTAAAAGAGATGTTTAAGATTGGTCTGTAGATGTTCCCTCAGAAGGAGGTAAAAGTGGAATAAAGGTTAGCTTACAGTGCGGAATATATCTGTGTGACAAGGGGAACAATGTTATCCCTATCAGGGTGAAATTTCAGTCACATACCTGCTTTGGGGTCACCCACATTCCTGTAAATAACCCTTCAACCATGCTTTGAAAATAAGCCTGATAAACTCAGTGGTTTGCTGAGTTGGGCATTAACAGAATCATACTTTGGTTTAGTGTCGTTGACCTGTTGGGGTGAGCCAACAACATTCATTAAGCTGTGGGGGATATTCCAAACAAAAACCATAGTGTGTGATGAAACCACAGTACATAACCATAATATGTGAATTGTTCAGCTTTGGTCAATACTGACTACAGTAAAACTATCCCAACTGCTGCATTGTTTTGATCTGTGATCTCAACACCCTGGACCCGATTACTACAGCCTCCACACTAGCTACTTGCCCCTCAGAGACTTACTTCCATGACTGTTCCTACAGGACGCATCCCTCTAACATGTACCTGCTTGGCAAAGTCCACCAGGGCACAAGAGAGCAACAGAGACACTCCTGGGAATTTCTGGAAGGATTTTCATGAAGAAAGCAGGATATCTGAGCTGAGACATAAAACATGAGGCATTGACAAGGGAACATGTTTGAGGTGAAGCAGGTGGTACACAGAGAGAGTACATGCCCCAGGATACAGACTAGAGAAGATGAGAGAGTACACAGCAGTTCCTTCCTGGTCTCACAACGGAGGAGGTTGTTGTTATGTCAAGGACAGCTGGAAGCCACTAGCATCTTTCAGTGTGGCAGAAACATCTACTTGGCACCTTGAAGGAAATTCACGACTCAGAAGCCCGCTAAGGACATCTGGTTGATGGAACTCGCCATTGCATCATTCTGAGGCTGAGCTCAGGACCATTCTTCTGTGTTCTGTTTCTTTCCCCCTGTGTGCTTTTTAATGTTAACTTCCCCCAGCCTCTTGCCTTGTTCCATGCATCATTCTTCAGCACTCTAACCCACCCCCACACACCTAACTTTCCACTTATACATTGGTGAATCCCAAGTTTTGCTTTGCCTAAAACTCTCCTTGAATCTTCAGACCTTCTCAGCTAACTAGTCAGGCCATGCTGCCACGTGGGTCCCGCTGATGCTGTAACCCCACATTAGAACAACCAGGAGAAGATCTTTCATTATTTTTCCTATCACATCGGTTTCCTTCTGTGTATCTTCATCACGATGAAAACAACAATAACTCACAAAATTCAAATCAGAAATATCAGCTTCACATTTCCAGTATTTATTATTATTATTTTTATATTATTATTTTTATATTATTATTATATTATTTTTATATTATTATTATTATATATNATATAATTATATATTATTATTATATATATATATTATAAATATATATATATTATTATATATTATTTTTATATTATTATTATTATTTATATATAATTCCCTTAGCGTAACCTCAACACACTGAACTAACGACCAAATCTTTAAAGATTCTACTTCATAAAAAATAGAGCAAACGTGCCACCTGCACTATCTCATTAAGGCCAGGACCTTTGGACTCGTGACTGAAACCACATCCCTGGTTGTAGCTCTGTCTCTACCACTCGCAACCTTAATTTCTTCCCATGACATTTGCATTTATTTATTTTTTTTGTTTGAGAATTTCATACATGCAAATAGTGTGTTTAATCAAATGTACCCTCAGTCTCCCCCTCCAACTCCTCCTTTGTCCTCCCTACCACTTTTCCCTCTAAACTTCTCGTCCACTAAGTGCTGCATGTACGGACATGGGTGTAGAACCATCTGCTGGAGCATGGGTAGCCTCACTGGAAACACATTCCTCAGAAAATCTGACTCTTGCTCTAGCTGTTAATGGCCATTCCCTCCTCAGCTAAGAGTGAGTCTTCATGAACCCTTCCTCCTCCTAAGCTGGAACTTCAGCTGATAATATCTGGTACAGGTGTTGTACATGCAGTCACAGCCACTGTGATTTCATGTGTGCAAAGGCCCTGTCATGTCCAGCAAATGCTAGTTAGCTGCAGATATCCACTACCCTGGCTCTTATAATCTTTCCACCCCATCCTCCATGGTGATCCCCAAGCCTTGGGGGGAGTGGTATGACATAGACATCCCATTTAGGTCTGAGTACTCCTCCACAATCTTGTATTCTCTGCATGTGGACCAATCATGTGTCTCTGTTTTAATCACTATATAGGGCTGGAGAGATAACTCTGTTATCTGCTTTTGCAGAGGATCTGGGTTTGGTTCCCAGTAACCACATAGTGGCTAACTTTAGTTCCAGGGGATATGACACCATTTTCTGACCTCCACAGTCACTGGATGACACAGGTACACTTTCATTCATGCAGGCAATACTTATTCACATAAAATAAAAAATAAAATATTTTTAAAAATCCCTATCTATTGCAACAAGCTTCTCTGATGAGGTTAATGAAAGACCCTATTCTATATGTATTAAACCAAGAATTTAGGGGGCAGGTTGGTATTACATCCATTTAGGAGAATGATAGCATTAAGTTTTCCCCTATGACTTAGACAGCCACACGTGGAGTGAACTGTTTAAATAAAAATGTGTTAAGCTTTCAGTGAATTCCTCATATCTGTTCTATCTTCTAGGTGGGCTTTTCTCTGCAGACTCTTCAGCTCAAGCTCTCTCCTTCCTGTACCCCATTGTGCTAGTCCACACCAAACTTTGACTTTCCTTAGTCATTCTCTTCACCCTCCTCAGGAGTCGCCATCTTTGCTCTGGGGCTAGCATGCAACTGGCTTGTGCTTCACCTCATCACAAGTGACCACAGTTAATGGCCCAGAGCCTACTGCAGACAGGAGCTTCTTCAGTGCCTGGGTGTGTACTCCTCACCTGTCTCCTATAGCTGCCTCTACACCTTAGGAAATATTAAGTAAGGCAGTACTGAATGTAAAGAGAGAAGAAGGAAATGTATGTTGGTCAGAATTTGCAATACCTTTGGGCTTCTATTTGCTTTAAGTGAGCCATTTGCAATGACAAAGTTCCATTTCTCTGTCTGGGCAATTTGTGGATTTGCACCTATATTATCTCATGATATTAGTTCTGCCACATTAAACAATTCTCTACTATTTGAACATGTTCCTTCAGAATATGTCTGAGAGGCTGAAGAGATGGCTCAACAGCAAAGAGCACGTGCTGCTCTTGCAGAGGACCTGGAGTTGTAATTCTAGCAGCCACACTGAGCTGTAACTCTAGCTCCAGGGTAGCCTGTGCCCTATCCTGGTCTCTAAAGCCACCAGAACACATGTGGGCACACATACATACACACATACAAATAAAACTAAATATTTAAATAAACAACATAAAATATGTTCAGAGGCGATGAAACTAGAGAGAGACATGCAGGAACAAGAGTGCTGTCCAACCTGAGCAGGTGGTTCTAGCATCCCTATGAACTCCCCCCCCAACCTGCTTTCTTACATATGAAAATGATTTGCCTGCACCTTTAGTAAGCCAGAAGATTCTTATATAAATTAACATGGCACTTTTCTGTCCCAGAAATAGTCTAGTAGTTAAAAGTAAGTAAATAAATAATATAGATATAATTACTAGGATATATATATATATATATATGGCACAAGATCTCAAGGTAACTCTGATGTAGGCGAAAGACACTCTGTATATCTTACTTCTATCTTCTGTGTTTTACAGTATACCTAATTTGAGTTACGTCTTTTTTGCTACTAACTTAGGTTGTAATAGTGCTCAAAACTATACATAACTCTTCTACACTCAAGTCACCCTGTTATCAGGTAGGATCTAGCAGATGGGAGTGTTTTCTAAACTTTGCAGAACCCTGTGTATCAAGTGGATCTATAACACTCATAATTTTTCTAGTCAAAAAGTATCAGCTATAAGCAAGCTATCATGTGATTGCAAAGGCAAAAGTGTGAAGGTCTGGTCTCTGCTCTAAAAGGCTTTACAGATGACTATGAAGGAATCAGAGAACTGTGGAGCTATCTGCAAAACACAGCATGTTACAATCTGACCTAGCCGAGGCATATACCCAGAGGATGGGAACAGTGGGTTAGAAGTGTTCTTTCAAGAAAGTAGAATTAGACTTCCTGGCCTTAAATAGTGAGAAGACTATAGTCTCTCTCTCTCTCTCTCTCTCTCTCTCTCTCTCTCTCTCTCTCTCTCTCTCTCCTCATTAACTATAAACATGTAATAGTATCTCACTCAGTGTTGTACTCAATACCTGTCATCAATAGCCTTCTGTCCTCTGTTGTCTACACCTAGCATGCTCTCCTGTTCTTTGCTGTCTACACCTGGCATGTTCTCTTGGTCTCTCGTGTCTACACTTTGTGTGTTCTCCTGGTTTCTGGTGTCTACACCTAATATGCTCTCCAGTCTCTGGTGTGTACACCTGATATGCACTCCTGGTCTCTGGTATCTACACCTGGTATGCTCTCCCATCTCAGATGTCTACACCTGGTATGTTCCCCTGGTCTCTGGTGTCTATACCTGGTATGTTCTCCTGTCTCTGGTGTCTACACCTAACATGTTCTTCTGTCTCAGATGTCTACACCTGGCATGCTCTTCTGTCTCAGATGTCTACACCTGGTATGTTCTCCTGGTCTCTGGTGTCTATACCTGGTATGTTCTCCTATCTCTGGTGTCTACACTTGGCATACTCCCTGGGTCAGTCATTGGTTTCTACACATGTTCTCCTGGGCTCAATATGGAATGAGTTTTGATTAAGAAGAACATGGCTTCTGTAATCAGTTCTGTTCTAAGGCAAAGAGGAAGAGATTTTCAAGATAATGTTAAGATCCAAAATCAGTTAGGACGTCAGTCAAAAGAGAGATTTCCTAGGTGGCATAGTCATCAAAACAGGCACTCTCCTCTCCCTCTAGGAGGACACTTTCCTGCTCACCTTGAAATAGCAGGTGACCATGGGTCTACAGCCAGCAAGGACCATGTCTACAGCCACACGCATTTGAGTTCTGTGCTTGATCTTTGCGCACAGAACCTGTAAAGTGAAAGCATCTTGGTATTTATTTATTTATTTATTTATTTATTTAGTTATGACAGGGTCGTGTGTGACCCAGGCTCACCTCGAACTTGCTATGTAGTGGAGAATGACTTTGCAGTGGATCCTCTCCCCTCTGCTACCTGAGTGCAGGGATGACAGGCGTGTGCCACTACTCTGTTTATATAGTGGGGACTGAACTCAAGGCTTTGTGAATGTTGAGCAAGAACTCTAGCAGCTGAGCTATGCCCCAAGCTTGTTTGATAGTCTAGTTTATGTCCTGATAAACACTGACCAAGAGCCACTGGGGGAGGAACCTGGGAGCAGGAACTGAAGCAGAGTCTATAAGGAATGCTGTTTACCAGCTTGCTCCCATCAGCTTGCCTGGTTAGTTTCCTTTTTTTGGGGGGGGGGATTAAAGGTGTGGGCCATCACGCCTGGCTGGTTAGTATTTTTATACAGCTCAGGCCCACCTGTCCAACTGGCACCGCCTACAGTGGGTGGACCCTCGTACATCAATCAGAAATCAAGAGAATGCCCCACAGGCATGACACAGGCCAATGTCACAGAAGGAAGTTCCTTCACTGACATTTCCTCTTCCCAGGTGTGTCAAGTTGACAAAGATTAGCCACCACAGTTGACATCGTGAGCTGAAGATACAGGGAAGTTGCACCTGGATTCCCAACCCACGGAAACCATGAAATAATAAATGCTGATTATTTCAGTTTTACAAATTTATCATGCAGCAATAAAAAAAACGTCAAGTGAAACCACTACTCTAGAAGATTTCCCGATTTACACTTGGAAATGGTCCCAGGGCTGCTGTTTCTAAGTTCCTGCTCTTCTAGAGATCTGGGTTCTGAGCTGTGCAGAGAAACAGATGAATTGGGTCATACATATCTTGTGAAAATTGAGCCGTCTCCACTGGGAGATGAGAAGGATGCTGACCCCGAGGAGGCATCATGGAATACCCCAGAGACTGGGCCACATACTCGAGAATCATAAGCTCCAATACTGAAGGGGACAGCCAAGTACACATCCTACTTCCTTTACCCTGCCCTGGGGGCTCCCTAGGAGCACAGCTCTTGGAGGTCTGTGAGTAGAGCCTAGGACTCCCCCCCCCCCAGGCCAGATCCCCCTCAGTTGACATGGTCATCATAGTCTTTATTCATTGGCCTTCTAAGGTTCAAAAGAAGAGGATGAGCTATTATCCAGTTTCCCCTGCTTATATTGCATGGGTGGTGTTTTATTTTGTCTTACATGATAAATTAGTAATAACTTTCATGCACATTTGGTGAGCCGATGAAAAATGGATTTTCACAATGCACTGAATAAACATCGTCTTCTGGCCGACTACCTCCCATCCTCCACAGGCTTCATACAGGATGGGATTCTTGACTGATGTACTGCAGGCTCTGTCTGAGTGATTGCTTCATATATTAAGCTATGCTACATTTCCTCCAACCCTAGCTGCTTCCATAGCCCGAAGACTTATTGGAATCAGTTGTTTCATACTCATAAAATATACATGACTTAGAGAGAGAGAGAGTTAAAAAAAAAGACTATTGTACCAAGAACTCCACCAGCCTTTGGAAGCTGCATCCTTGATTATTTGTTGAAATTCATTTCATTTTTCCAACATTACCCCAGTGCATGTCACTTCTACTGTAGAGGATAAGTGTACAATCTGCTCAGTAAGGCACTTTGTAATAAGCTAGCGTGAAACACTCTTTTCAGTGTTATGGTTTGCTGACTGCTCTTTCTTCTTTTTTAAAGAAACTAGTACTCATAAAAGCAGAAAGTTTGTTCAGTAATATGAATTTGAAAATGAGCCTTTTTTTTCCAAAGCAATCCCATATAAAAACTTAATTAAACTGGCCTGTCTTTATTAATCAACCTTCGGCATGACACATAATAGGCATTTTAAATAAGAAGATTGATGAGATATTTGAGGTTACACCATTGAGAAAATAGTCAGAAACCAGAGGCAGGACTGGGAGTGTCTTCCCTTACCCTTCCAGAAGGGCTGTCCACCCTCCATGTTAGAGACTGTATAGACTGCATGAGGGCTGGAAGTGTAGGGTTACTGCCATCCTTGCCAGGGATCACAAAGACTAACATCCCTCAAAGGGCAGTAGCTCTTATCAGAGGTCCCTTTCCACATGGAGGCATCACTAGGTCTGATGCTCATGCAGTTGGCAGTAGCTTCTATTCCTGCCTCATGCTTGCTGTCCCTTCCAAATGTTGCCCACAGCATTGTATGTAATCCCTGTTTAGCTTCTCTTGCATGCCTCATTTGAAACCATGTGCACATGTGTGTGTGTGCATGTGTGTGTGCATGCATGTGTGCATCTGTTCATGTGTATGTGCCAAGCTGTATTTTGTGGGGCCTCTTGACTCCACCATTCAGGCAAACCCATCTGGGCTTGCCACAGACATTCCTTAGACAACTATTATCCTTTTCTTTTTTTCTAAATCTACTGAGGAAATACTCATGCTCAAATTGCTTCATGAGTCCATAAAATATAAGGATAGGCATTTCAATGCTTTTAAAGATTTCAATTTGGGGGGCTGGAAAGATTGCTCATCACTTAAGAGCATTGGCTGTTCTTCCAGAGGACCCAGGTTTGATTCCCAGTAACTATATGGTGACTAACTATCTGTAATTCCACTTTTAGGGGATCAGGTGTCTTCCTCTGACCTTTGTGGGCATTGCACTATGTGGGTGCACTTATATCCATGCAGACAATGCACTCATACACATAAAATAAAAAATATTTTTAAAAGATTTCACATTTTCATTCAAGGCTTAGTCTGTGCAAGACTCTAGAGAGTTACTACACAGGAATGCAAAAATATCTCACACATGATCTCTGCAAAGCCATGGCTATAACAGGAAGGCTGTGGAAGCTCAGGCCAGCAGGAGGAAGTGCCAGTTCAGGGCAACCCCACATGAGGGGGACAGTGGATGGTTGAAGTTTCCAGAAGGTGTCATTTGAGCTGGAGTGTGAAGGATACATGGGGATTGATGCATGAGTCACTAGAGATGGGCATACTAATCTAGGGTGAAAGAGTCATGTGCAGATCAGGGTAGGAGACAAAGCTTGGGGATCATCTAACAGGTTTCCTGTGCTCAGGGTACTTTCCTGAGTGTCAGTGCATGACAGCCTTTGCTAATGTGCCTTTCCAGGACCTCTAGCTTAGCTGGTTCTCCAAGTATCATTCTGGATCCAGTACATCAGGATCTCTGGAAACTTGTTATGAACATATCTATTGCTTAAAGTAACTCTGGACTCTAGAGGTGAGGTCCAAAATCTATTCACAAACACTTAGGAGGCTATGAGTCACATGGAAGTTGGACAATAGCTGCTATGGCTGGGTAATGGAGCAGGATCAGTGTAGGGATCCCTGTGCTGTGCAGTCCTGGTTTCAGTGAGTTAAAGTAGGAGTTGCACACCCCATCTCTGTCTGCCCAGGCCCACATGTGTCTGCCTGGAGTCAATTCCTCTTGGATACCGTTGCCTTTACTGGACACACCCAATATGAGGAACTTGAATTACCTTTTACTTAAAAAGTTGCTCCTGAAGGGAACATTCCTAAATATAATCAAAGCCATATACAGCAAACCCACAGCCAACATCATCCTAAATGGAGAAAAATTAGAAGCATTCCCCTTAAAGGTGGGAACCCAGCAAGGCTACCCCTTCACCACTCCTCTTCAACATAGTGCTTGAAATGTTCCCTAGGGCTTTGGGAGAATTCCCTCTGATTGTATCCTTCTAAACAGTTTCAGTAATAATAGTTGTAGGTCTTTTTGAAATGATTTATAGAATTCTGCTGTGAAACCGTCTGGGCCTGGGCTTTTTTTAGTTGGGAGGTTTCTTAGTACATCCTCAATTTCTTCATATATTATGGGTCTGTTTAAGCTCCCGATCTCTTCTTGGTCGAGCTTTGGTGATTCCCAGGATTTCAGATATTCATCCATTTCTTCTAGGTTTTTGGTAGAGTATAGGTTCTTGAAATATTCCCATATGATTTTTCTGGATCTTTTCCTTGTCTGTTGTGATATTTCCCTTTTCATCACGGATTGTATTGATTTGGAGTTGTTCCTTCTTTCTTTTGGTTAACTGGGCTACAGGTCTGTCTATATTGTTTATTCTTTCAAAGAACCAACTTTTGGATTCATTGATTTTTTTTTTGTATTGTTTTCTTTGTTTCTATTTCATTGATTTCTGCTCTGATTTTTGTTATTTCTTCCTGTCTGTTGCTTTTAGGATTCATCTGTTGTTGCCTCTCAAGTGCTTTTAGCTATAGTGTTAGATCATTCACTTGTGCTCTTTCTGTTTTTCTAATGTAGGCACCCAGGGCTATAAACTTCCCTCTTAGGACTGCTTTTAAGGTATCCCATAGGTTTTGTTGTGTTGTATTGTCATTGTCATTCAGTTCCAGGAATGCTTTTATTTCTTTATCTCTTCCTTGACCCATTCATTATTCAAGAGTGTGTTGTTTAGGTACCTCCATTGCTCTTTAGCAGTAGGATTATCCTAGTTGGTGTTGAGCTTATTGCACTGTGGTTCTGATAGATGCATGAAATTATTTCAATCTTTTGTATTTGTGGAGGGTTTCTTATTTGTCCCAGTATTGTGGTCGATTTTGAGAATGTTCTGTGGGATGTTGAGTAGAAAGATCCAAACTTGAGCACATACAATTTCAGCCCATCTTATTTGTGACAAGGGGCCCAAGAAAGCACACAATGCGAGAAAAAGACAGCATCTTCAGCAAGTGGTGTTGGCAATAACTGGATCACACTTGTAAAGAAAAAAGAATTGATAAGAACCCTACCTCTCACCTGTGCCAAAAATCAACTCCAGATGATCCAAAGACCTCAATGTGAAAACCCCAAACTCTGAAGGCTAGAAGAAAAGTTTGGTAGCAGACACAAAGGACATAGGCGTAGGAAACGATCCTTCCTAAATTCAACACAGCTGTGCAAGAATTAAGGTGTGGACAATTGACAAATGGGACCTCATTAAAACTCCAAAAGCTTTCTGTACATCAAAGAAACAATCAAGGAAGTGAAGAGAAATCCCACACGTGGGAGGAAACCTTCACCACAGATACATCTGACAAAGCATTGATTTCCAGAGCAATATATAAAAACTTACTCAAAAAACAAAGAGAAAAAGAGAAAACAAATGACCCCATCATTAGTGGGAGCAACGAGCTGAAACAGAGAACTTCACAAGTGAGGAATAAAGCTGAAAAAAACTAAAAAAAAAAGAAGTTTTCAACATACACTAATCATTAAGGAAATGCAACATCAAAACAAACTTTAAGATATCATCTTACTTCCCATAAGATCTGGCTGGATTCAAGAAAACAAATGATACCAAGTGCTGGAGTGCTGGAGAGGTTGTTAGGGAAAGGGGAACGCTCATCCACTGCTGGTGGGAATGTAAACTATACAGCCACTTTTTTTAATTGCGTGTTGGGGAAGAGGGGGGGGGGGGGGGGGGGGGGGGCCGGGGGGGGGGGGGTAACCCTTGGAAGACTTGGAACTGACACTTTGCCACCGCACCCAGCCATTTCACTCCCTGGGGCATGTACCTTAAGGACTTCCACTGCAGAGATATCATGCATGGCATGTTTAATTCAGCTCTCTTCAAAATTAGCAAGGAGCTGGAACCAAACCCCAATGAGTGGTAGAGAAAATGTGTACATCTACACAATAGAGTTTATGCAGCAGTAAAGCAAGCTAGAGCATTCATGAGGCTTTCAGGAAAATGGGTGGAGCTAGAGGGACATCATTGCGGGTGAAGTTAAACACGTCCCAGAAAAACAAACACAAAATGGTATCTCCTATCTGGTGGATGCTAGTGCCAATTACCTAGTTGTAAGAATTTCTTGTGCCCCCTGAGCTTTTGCCAAAGCAGTTGGGGATTGATCATATGGAAACAAAAACAACAACAACAAAAACAACCAACAACAACAGAAACGCACTGCATTGAAGTATTGACTGAAACAGTGAACTTCTGCTCAAAACAGTTAAACTACCTCATGGAGAATATTGAGAAAGACTGAGTAAAGAGATGAAAGCTGTTTGCCAGAATGCAGGGCTTGGTGAGGTGGGGGAATGGAGGGCATGGTTCTAGATTTGTTAAAAATAAAAATAAATTTATGTGGAAAAAAAGAAGTCAAAAAAAAAACTGGCAGAGATATTGGGAGTGACAAGAAAAAAAAAAAAGAAAAAAGAAAAAAAAAAAAAAAAAGAAATGTTCCCTAGGGCAGTAAGGCAAGAAAGGGAAATTAAAGGAATACTAATTGGAAAAGAGGAAGTCAAACTATCCTGTTTGCAGATGATATATGATGGTTTACCTGAGGGATACTAAAAACTCCACCAGAAAACTCCTAGAAATAATTAAGAGTTTCAGTAAAGTTGCAGGATACAAAATTAACCTACAAAAATCAGTAGCCTTTCTTTACATCAACAACAAGCAACTGGAGAAGAAATATAAGGAGACCTTCCCACTCACAATAGCCTCAAAAAAAAAAATACCTGGGAACAAATCTAACCAAAAACACCAAAGGTCTCTACAACAAAAATTTTGAACTACTGAAGTAGGAGATTGAAGATAAAAACAAAAGATTGAAAACCCTCCCATGCTCATGTATTGGAAAAATTAATATAGTAAAAATGTCCATTGTACCCAAATTAATATACAGATTCAATGCAATCCCAATTAAAATCCCCCTGAGTTTCTTCAAAGACTTGGAAAAAATCCTTAAATTCATATGGAAAAACAAAAGACCCCAAATAGCTAAAGCAACCCTGAATGAAAAATGCAATACAGGAGTATCACCTTACCAGACTTCAAGCTATATTACAGGGCTGTAGTCATAAAGACAGCCTGGTACTGTCACAAAAACAGACCTATTGACCAATGGAACAAAATTGAAGATCCAAACTTGAGCTTATACATTTTCACCCACCTCATATTTGATAAAGGGGCCAAAAAAGCTCATTGGAGGAAAGATAGCATCTTCAGCAAATGGTGCTGGCAAAACTGGATCACCATATGTAGAAGAACAAAATTAAACCCCTACCTCTCACCCTGTACAAAAATCAACTCCAAATGGATCAAAGATCTCAACGAGAAACCTGAAACTCTGAAGGTGATAGAAGAAAAAGTTGGTATCAATCTATAAGACATAGGAGTAGGAAGAGACTTTCTAAATCAAACAGCAGCTGCACAGGAAATAAGGTCAACAGCTGACAAGTGGGACCTCATCAAACTCAAAAGCTTCTGTATAGCAAAAGAAACAATCAAGGAAGTGAAGAGAAAACCCACAGAGTGGGAGGAAAGCTTCACCAGTGATACATATGACAGAACATTAACATCCAGAATATATATACTACTTAAAAAACAAAGAAGTAAGAAAACAAATGCTTCATTCAAAACATGGAGTAAAGAGCTGAACAGAGACTTCACCAATGGGAAATAAAGATGGATGAGAAACATCTTAAAAAGTGCTCCACATCATTAATAATTAAGGAAATGAAAATTAAAACCACTCTAAGATATCATCTCACTCCAATAAGACTGGCTAAGATCAAAAAAACAAAAGACACCAAATGCTGCAGAGGTTGTGGGGAAAGGGGAACACTCATCCACTGCTGGTGGGAATGTAAACTCATACAACCACTATGGAAAGCAGTGCAGAGAACCCTTAAAAGATTCAAAATGAGCCTACCACTTGACCCAATCATACCACTCCTGGGTATATACCCACAAGACTCATCCTACTGCAAAGATACATGCACAGCCATCTTTATTGCAGCTCTCTTCACAATAGCCAAGAGCTGGAACCAACCCAAATGCTCCTCAACTGATGAGTGGATAACAAAAATATGGTATATCTACACAATGGAGTTTATTCAGTGGTAAAGAAAGATGACATCATGAACTTTACAGGTAAATGGATGGAACTCAAAGCCATTATGCTAAGTGAAGTAACACAGTCCCAAAAAAACAAATGGGGAAAGGTTGCCCTCATTTGTGGCTGCTAGTACCAAATCCCCTAATCGAAAGGCAAGCTGAGCAATGTTATTGTTATATTTCTTTCTATCTGAAAGTAATTGTGATGTTAAAATGTGAGTCTCTTAATGAGCCCTAGAATTAACTTACCACTTCCTTTCAGACATGGTAATTAATGTAGATGGGCAGACGGTATATATTCATATTTTAGAGTAATATAAAGTTAAAGGGAAAAAATGTGAACTCCTAAGCATATATCAGAGTTAACATACAGTTTAGTCCCGGAGGACATAATTCTGGTACATATATGACATTTATATAGGCATATTTTGGAGCAATGCAATTGGGAGGGAACCACAATAACATAAGGACTGGATCAAAGAATGGACTGATATAGTTAAATTCTGCCCCAAACAATAAACCTTTGCAAAGGAAAACTAAAAAGACAGAGAGAAAGATATAGGGCATGTATGGCAAAATGCAGGAACTGAAGTGGAAGGGAAAGGGGAATATGTCCAAATTGAACTGAAAAATGATGTATGAAATACACAAAATGCCAATAAAAGTATTATATTAGAAAAAAAAGAAAGAAAAACATTTTTCCATACAGCTTGCTCTATTTTCTTCTTTGAATCAAAGAATTGTAACAGTTCAGAGAGATTACATTATGTTTTCCATTAAGTATATATTAATTATCCTAGATAATAGTATTTTCTGTGACATGTTTGTATTTGTATTACATACTTGGATTACATTACATTCCACCTGAAAAAAAAGTTGCTCCAGGTTGGGCACATGCAGCCCAGAGTACTTTTCCATATGGATTCTAGTAAAGAGGTCTTCAAGAGAGAAATCTGATCTCAAGACCCTGAACAGATCTCAGCACCTCACAGGAGAGGAGTGTCCTCCTGTGAGTTGACCATGGCACCCCAACCTTTCAGGGCCACTAAAAAGGGAAGAGGAGACAATACTACTTCCATATAGAAGCAAAGCTTGCTGTTCTCCTCTCCAGTGAGGTCCTACTCACTGCTCTTTCTAGGAAGCCTCAGTGACAGGCCACATCTCATGGACATTACTCCACCCACTCAAGTGGACTGGATCCTGCTGGACTCTCACCTCTAGCCTTCCCACAGAGCAGGATTGTCTTGTGACTGATTTGAAGACACGATGCCAATAAGTCCCAAGATGGAGCTGGGAGTGGTGGCACACGCCTTTAATCCTAGCACTTGGGAGGCAGAGGCAGGCGGATCTTTGTGAGTTCAAGGCCAGCTTGGTCCACAGAGTGAGTTCCAGGACAGCTAGGGTTACAGGGAGACCCTGTCTCAAAAAGAACCCCCCCAAAAGTCCTAAGATTGGAGTTGCCATGGTTCTCTTCTTCCTTTTCGTTCCGTTCCGTTCCGTTCCGTTCCGTTCCGTTCCGTTCCCTTCCCTTCCCTTCCCTTCCCTTCCCTTCTCTTCTCTTCTCTCTCTGTATGTGTGTTATGTGTTGTATGCATGTGTGTACATGTATGTGTAGGTGTGCTCCCCTATGTGGCCATGTGTGGGGGCCAGAGGTCAACAGCATGTAAACATGTATATTCCTAAATTTCTTCTCCACCTTATTTTCTGAGATAGGTTCTCCACCTGGACCAGGAGCTTGCTGCTTCTGCTACCCTGGCTGGCCAGTGAGCCCCAGGCATCCATCTGTCTCAGGACCCTTTCTCCGGCGCTGGGGTTAAACACACACACACACACACACACACACACACACACACACACACATCTGCCTTGGCCTTTCATCAGTGCTGCAGATCCAAACTCAGGTCCTCACAGTTAACAGCCAGCCCTTTAGCCAGTGAGTTGTGTGACTCTTTTATTTCTGGTTTTCTTTTATTTCTGTTAACCCATTGGGATATTTACTCACTATAACACAGCACACTCAGTAAATATTTACTAGATAAAATCACAAGAAGCACTTCAAAACAATCACACAGCTTTATAAAAAACCATGAAAATAGAAACTGAAGAACTGTAACAAAAAAAGCTCTCAATTCCTTAGAATTAACAATCCCAGCACCTAGAATGGGTAAAGGGGGGGGGCAAAGCCACTTTTCTCCTGGAATTTTCACCAGTGAAGCCATAGTGAGAGCCTTGTAGTCTCTGCAGTAACAGCCACATCCTTCTGCACCAGAGTCTGGCTCCATCTTTGTGCCACCTGGGCACCTTGCCTCCTCTGACTTCAACCCTGGCATCAGAACACCTGTTCTGCCACCTGCCCTATGGCTGGCCTCCTGTTTCTGTCATCCAAAATCCTGAAGCTGTCTTACTTCAGATCTTTCTTTTTTTTAATCCTCAACTGCTATGGAAATCTTTTGGTCTCTTTGTCCCACTCTGTCTCTCTGTTTCTCCCTGTCTCTCTCTTCTCTCTCTTTCATCTTCTCTCTGAGTATAAATTTGCAGCTAATTTAATTCTAAATATAGGTATATAAATATATTTGAATCTAGATGTGCATTTACATGGTATGTGTCATACATAATGTGATATACAGCTAGAGATAGATGGAGAGATGATGGATGAGTAGATAAGCAGATATATAACAGATGATGATAGATATGTAATGGATCATAGATAGAAGATATATTGATAAATGAAAAATAGATAGGTGATAATAAATACATAAGTAGATAATAGACAATAGATCATAGCATAGATAGATAATAGAAGAATGATATAAGTAGGTAAAAGATAGATGACAAATAGCTAGATGATACTTAGGTAGATGATAGACAATAGATCATAGGTAGATAGGTAGATAAGTGGGTGATAGATAGAGGGATGATAGAATATGACAACAGAGATGGATGGATGGATATATATACAGACAGATAGATGATAGATAGATAGATAGATAGATAATATAGAAGATAGATAGATAGATAGATTGATTCTGATACATCAGCCCAAATGGGCTATGTTCATGCCTCCCTTTGGCCTCTAATGGTGGGAAAGGCAAGGCTCCCCAGTACCGTTTCCAAGTCATCAAACTCCTATAACACCTATTAGGAGTTATCAGAAGGCTTCTAGGTTGTTGGCTATAACCAACTTTGGAAATCATATGTCTTGCAGTCTCCTTTCCCCATCCTTGTGATTCAAAACTGCAAGAGTGCTCTATCAGCTCCCTGTATTCCCATAGTGGGCTCTTTGGACAACCTGCCTTTAGTGCATCCCAGAGTATCATTCCTGGGCCAGGAGCCTTACCTGAGATCCTGGCAGAAAGGCAGACTCCAGGGCCTCCTCCAGACTAATCAGACGCCCTGGGAGAGCCCTGAACTGCAGTGTTTGCAAATGGCATGTTCTCAGGTGGTTCCTTTTCTTAACCGAGTTTTTTCGATTTTCGAAGAGGGTCTCAGATTCCCCTGGAACTGGAGTTAAAGATGGTTCTTCCCCTTGGCTATTCTGGGGTTTTGTCTGGTTTGAACATGTATAGGACCTATGCATGCTGTCACCACTGATGTGATTCCATATGAGTAACTGACCAGCTGTCTGGAGGACTGTTTCCTTGTGGTCCTCTGCCTCCTCTGGCTCTTGCAATCTTTCTGCCCCCTCTTCCACAGTGATCCCTGAGCCTTGGGAGGCAGAGGTTTGAAATAGGTGTTGTACTCAGGGATAAGCACTCTTCAGCCTCTTGTTCTGAAGACTCTTCTCATCGCACTCAAGTGTGGAAGCCACTAGTCCAGGACAGGATTTGATATTGGATCCTTCACCAGGGTTACCCATGATTAAAGATAAGAAGCTGTCATCCCCTGTAGTTAATTCTGCATGTACTAGACCTAGAAATAAGTATGTAAGCAGAAACAACTTGATGGGAGGATTCCCCTACATGGCTTGTTTTCCAAAGTAAAGTAGGAGAACAAAACTCATAAGCTTCCCTAGGTCTTGTAATTTATCAAGGCTTGTGAATGGACCCTGTAGTGCCCAAGTCACATTCTGCTTCAAAAGGTAAATACAGGTGAGAAAAAGAAAAAAAAAATAAAAAGAAGCTGCTCTAGACTCTCCACTTACCTCATTATCCCTCCACCCTTCTCTCTGACTCCCAGAATTCTCTTCTCTCTCTCTCTCTCTCTCTCTCTCTCTCTCTCTCTCTCTCTCCAGATATTTAGATCTCTTTGGAAAATGTAATTTATCACAATCATCTTTTTTTGAGTCAGGGTTCCATTCTGTGCCCCAGGCTGTCCTCAAACCCACAGCAATCCTCCTTTCTCAGACTTCCAAGACATCAACCACCACTTCCAGTGCTAATAAGAGAGTAAACAACTTACAATACACCTTGCTTCCCTCCTGTTGGACAGTAAGTCCAACCCCTCTCTCCGCTGCTCTCAGTGTCTAGCTGCCCCTATCAGTCTCCTACTCAGCATCTAGCATTGTGCTCTGGGTTTAGTGGGCCATCTGTTTCTGTTCTTACAAAGTTGTTGCAGAAACCAAGGGACTTAGCTTTCCTCCTGGTGTGGGATGGTGAAGAGTCCAAGCATACCGTCTCCCAAGCTGCCGGGTCTTCTTTCCTAAGCATTCTTTTTTCAACTATCCCCTAAAAGCCATTCATCAGAAAATTCTCTTTTGTAGCTTTAGCTTTCCTTTCCTTGGATATGAAATGTGGCTTTAAATGCATGGAGATTTGAAATAAGTGTGCAGATAAGTCCAGAAGCCGAAGAAAGTACTTCTGTCATCAAGTAGGAAAGAGGGAGTGGTTTCCAGAATCCCGCATGCATATCGCATCCATCTTGTGATCCTCAGGGTCCTTTAACAACTGCTTATTCAACCAGGAGTTGGAAGAGTGACTGTACAGACTGGGGCGGGGGGCGGGGGTCTAGGCTGTATTAACTGAAACTAACAAATGTAAACTTTTGTATCATGGAAACAGATTTTCTTCTTGTGCCTTTTTGGGACAACATTTCTGCTGGGAAACTTCCCAAGGGAAGAATTGGGAGCAGCCACGTTGCTGCTTTGTCGGCTGTGAATGGTCACCTTATGTCCTTAAGTTGTTTTTTTTTTTCTCTCCTAAGGTTGGTCACAGCAGATGCTGGATAAATCAAGATAGACCCCACATTTTACGTCCCTCAACTCCTACCCAACACACTAGCCCGGCAGAAATCTGTGCAGTTTCTGAAGAGCACCCTGAATTTGCACATATGGTTTTGACTTGAATTCCTAAAATATCTTTGCCTCTTTTATTTGACTATTTCTTACTTGATCTTTAAGATATTGTGGAGGTGTCCTTCCCTTCGTGGAACCTTTCAGCACCCACCCTCCCATCCCTGTCCTTAGGATCCCTGGCATCTTCCATAGAGATTGTCACATTCAACTGTGTCTAGGTTTAAATTTATGTTCAGCCAACTGGACTGTGAACTCTGTGAAGCTTGTGTTCGACTCTCCACAAGTCTTTGTTTTTGAGTTCCAATTGTGTAAAATATACATAACATAGAACTTTCCATCTCAGCAATTTTTAAGTGTACACTGAGTATATTCACAGTGTTGTACAACCGATTCTCATAATTTGCTCATCTTACAGTGCTGAAACTCAATACCCATTAAAAACAGTAGTTCTCTCGTACCCTTTCTTCTCAGCCTGTGAACAATCACCATGTTCATTCCATAGATCTCACTAGTACCACACAACAATGGGAACTCAGTACATATATGCTAAGCTTCATCAATGCAGTAGCACATATCAGAACATCAAAACCGTCTTCCTGTCTTCCCTTTAAGAGCTAATCCTCATCATGAAAATAGCACCAAACTGTTTTTATCCACTCATAGGTCATGGATATTTGAGTTGCTTCTGTTTCTGGCTATTTTTAATACTACTATTAAAGTACCTCTTCAAACTCTAATTTCAATTCCTGTAGCCATATACACACACACACACACACAAACATGCACACACACATACCTTGAATATATACAAATATATGTATCAATCGATATTCTGTACATATGTATGTGAATATTCTTTTCGAATTTGAGTCTTATTCCATTATATGTCTTTTTTTTTTTACTTTTGAGGGAAGGAATGGTCGTAATGGTTTAGATATCCACTAAGGGTTCATTGGTGGAGAGGTGGCTTAGTGGTTAAAAGCACTTGCTGCTAATGGGGGTTGGAGAGATGGCTCAATGGTTAAGGACACTATTTCCTTTTGCAGAGGACCTGGGTTTGATTTACAGCACCTAGATGGCAGATAAAAATTATCTGTAACTCCAGTTCCAGGGGAAGCCATAGCCTTCTTCTGTACTCATGGGCATTGCATGACATGGGTGTACTTACCCACATGCAGACAATACAGCCCTACACATATAATAAAAATAATAAATTAAATATTTTTTTCAAAATACTGCTCCTGAAGAGGACCCAAGTATGGTTACAAACACCCATTTCAAGCAACTCGCAGCTTCTTGGGACTACAGATCTGATACCCTCTTCCGGCCTCTTTAGCATCTGCATGCACATGTGCACCCACACACACACACACATAAATAAAATAACTTTTAAAGTATACAAGGTTCCAGTTCTCTGACATCTTTGCTGGTACTTAGTTGTTTTTAACAGCAGGCAGCCCAATGAGTATCACGTGATATTTCTCAAAAATTTTAATTGATGATGAACATGGATCAAGTGAGAGTTTTCATGCTCATCTGGTAATATTCAAATGGCACATAGACAGAGGACACTGAAGACATGTAGCATTATTAGTGGTTTTCAAACATGGGCCCACGTTTGTCAGACCAGCACTGCCATAAATTGTAAGCAACATTATTTAACCTTTGAAACTAGCTTTCCTCTTATAGGGATGGAGAGACGTGAATGGAGGTGTTCCTCAGCTGCTGGCCTGCCTGCTCTGTATCCCACTTTCTTGGTGTGAAAGTTCTTGGACACCAGCTTCATGGAGTGAGTGGACACAGACAGAAAGTGAAAGGATCCTAGTAGAGAGATTCAGACTCCATTCTTCTTGCCTAAAAGTTTTTCCTCCGTAATGCACCTGTTCTTCAAACTACTGGCCAGGCTCCTTCTTTCCCCATATTTCGGCTCTTTGTGTGCTCCATGCTACTGCTGAAGTTTGCCATAGACCAAGCTACACCCTACATGTCTTAATTGTTGCTTAGACAAGAGAACAACAAAACACAGCTGGCTCTCCTCAGATCTTCCCTTTGCTGACACAGATGGCTACTTGTGGACCTCTACGTCCCCTGTACACTTGGAACATATGTAAATGAAAGAGTGACAGAGGTGTGGGTCCCTGCCTCATGGGTCACCCTGAGGAAATGCATTCAGCTCCTTGTCCTCCTTCCTTTTCATTTCCTCCAGGGCCAGTTTATTATTATTATTATTATTATTATTATTATTATTATTATTAATTGTTATGTAACTTTATTTACTTTTGTATATTTCATACAGAACATCTTAATAAATCTTAATCATCTTTATGCTCTCTTCCCCACTGACACATTTCCATGAGCCCTCCATTGGAATTCATACATTGGATTATTTATGTTAAGGCCTATCATGTCAAGTTAGTATCTCCAGACATCCCTCAGTGCAAGTTCATCCACTGGGGTCTAGTCAGCCTATCTAGAGTCCCTCCCTTTAAGAAGATCAGCTCTTCCTCACCCAGCAGTAATCATCTGCCAATAATTCCATGACTAAGATTGGAGCCCACTTCCCATTTCCACAACTCTGTGCTGGGTTTCTGTCTGCTTGAGTTTTCCTGCGTCTTGTGCATACTGATACCATTGCTGTAGGTTCATATGGGCAGGGTCCCAGGAGCCTGTAGGACTGACTCTATTTCCCTATGGTCATGCACCTCTTCCCTGGCTCTTATAATCTTTCTCCACCCTGAGCCCTGGGTGGGTAGAGTTTAATATAGGAGCCCTGTCCAAGGACCCATACTTTCCAGATTCTTACTCTCTACACTTTGGCCATTTGTGACCTTTTGTGTTCCTGGCCCTCTGTAGCATGAGGGAGCTTCACTGATGAGACCTAAGAGACTCATTAGTGTTCTCTTTACCCCTCCTTCTGTTCCATGAGCCTTAGGTGTAGAGGTTGCATTGTACATGTGCTAATTCGGTTTGAGCAGTTAACAGACAATGTCTGTGTGTGACCAGTTGTGGAACTCTGTAATCATTTCTGTCTGTTTCAGAAGAAGCTTCTTTGATGAGTGGTGACTGGGGCACTTGACAATAAATATAATGGTCCATATTTTTCACATAGTAAGAAATTACATTAGTCTAGGGATATGACATCCTTGGGGTTTCTCTAACATCTATGACCTCTCCAGCCATGTGTATTTGGCTATCTTTGCAGTACCACATATGATGTCTTTCCCATTGAGTGAGGTAGCTGTGGATCACCCCTAGATAAACTTGCCACTATCGCACCGATGTGATTTGCTATGCCTGTCATTGATGTGGTCATTAGGCCTTGAGGCTGGGGTTGGACCATTGATTGATGTTTTTCCTCAGCAGTTTGCATAGTGATTTCTAAAGCTACGAGAGAGCTAGTCTTCATTGGAAGTGCTCCCAGCTCAATTCCAGCACCATTGCTTTAATCCTGGGTCCGAAGTATGTCCTATCTTCAGTAATAGGGTCACTTTCAAGTTCTGGGAGGCAATCAAGGACTGAGGCATTAGCATACGTAATTTTGGGAATCTCTTGGACTACTATGGCCAACAACTCAAAGTAAGGTTTCTCTCATCTCTTACTATTTCTTTTTATGTGGCCTTCAGCTGAATACATGAACTCATATAGAGATATTGAGGTGTGGAAGTCTTAGAGAAGTGTGTCTTCTTTCTGCTCTCCTAAATTCTGTGACTTTCAAGATTTTTTCTTTTTTTTTTTTTCCTTTTTCTTTTTTTTTTGAGACAGGGTCTCCCCATAGCCCCAGATGGCCTGGAACTCTCTATGTCGACTGGGCTAGCCTTGATCCACCTGTCTCTGCCTCCCAAGTGGTGGAATTAAAGATGTGCCCCACCACACTGGGCTTAAAGATGGCTCTTAGCCACCATGTGGGTGCTGGGAATCAAACCCAGGTCCTCTGCAAGAGCAGTCAGTGCTCTTAACCACTGAGCCATCTCTCTAGCCCTTGCTTTTCTTTTATAGGTGCTCTAGTCTGCTTCCGAATCAACCCAGCTCACCAAGGGCCCTCTATGAATGAGGCTTCAACAATATTGAAGTCCATATTGGACTACTATGAGTCCCTCTGGATTTTTATGCTAGCTAGGCATTATTTATCTCTCCCCTCTCTCTCCTTGTCTAACCTTCCCTCCATGCCCTTCTCATTTAAGGTATCTCCATTTTTCCCATTTCTCCCTTAATACCAGTCTCCTATGGTCCCATCTCTGTTGATCTTCTTCCCCTTTATCTTCCCGGTTCCTTGTATAACCCTCCCCCTCCTAATTAAATAATCCTGGTTTACCCTTTTCTCCTTTAGACATCTGTCTTCTATTCTACTCTTTCAGCTTCTTCCTTTCTCTTTACCTCCCTGCTTCCTATTATTATTATTTAATGTTTATTTTATGTGTGTGAGTGTTTCACCTACATGTATGTAAATGAACCATGTGCATGCAACATCAGCAGAGGCCAGAAGGAGTCAGATCCCCAGGAACTGGAGTTACAGACAGTGTTAGCAGTCATTTTTGGTGCTAGGAACCAAACCCAGGACCTCCACATGAGCAGCCAGTATTCTTAACTGTTGAGCCATCTCTCCAACCCTGGCAGCCCAATTCGTTTGCAAAGCCAATTATATCACCCAAGATTGAGTCACTGCTGTGGATTGAGTTGTGTCACCCCCAAATACCTGTGTTAGAATGTCAACTCTCAAGGAGCTGTGATGGAATTTGGAGGTGAGGATTTAGGGAGGTGATGAGGGTTAAAAGAGGACTTCGTTATGAGATTAGTGCCCTCAGAAGAAGTGGCTTCTGAACTACCCACCTCCCCCACTCACCTCAAATACACTTGGGAAAGACCATGTGAATACATTGCCAATGGCACCCTTCAGTACGCCAGGAAGAAAGCTACCCTCACCCATCCTGACCACTCTGGCCTTTCATCTTGGACTTTGACATTGTGGAAGCCTACAAGGTACTCGGTTTTGGAATCCCAAGCTTACTGACAGTTACCAGTCTCTTTTGAAACTAGATACCACCAAGGTTAAAAGTTATGTATTACTCCATGAAGGTCTCTCTACAGGATGTATTTTGAGCTCCTCAGAAGAGGGCCTGGTTTATTATTACAGTCACAGACACTCAAGTGCCTGCTGTCTGCAGCCGCTGCATGTAAGAACAGACAGAGGTCCCTGCAGCCCAGAGTCCTGCCTCCAGAGAGTTAGAGCCCAGATCTGACCAACTGAGAGGCAGACAGCAGTGTGCTCAGTGCGAGGCCTCTTCCACTGTGGGCCCTTGGTGAACTGGCTTATTTCAGAAGCAATCTAGAGCACCTCTGGAAGAAAAGCAAAAATCTCGAGGGTCTCAGGACTTAGGAGAGCAGAAAGAAGATTCGGTTCTCTACGGCTTCCATCACAACTTCAAGGTTGTGGGAGTATCCAAGGTGACTCTCAGTTTTGATAGTCCCCTGTGAGAACTCACATAATGTTTATAATGCACAGCACTTGAAGCAGTGTAATACACTCATATACTCACAGCATGGTTTGTACCAGGAAAAAGATACAGACTAAAGCCAGCTGTGGTGATTGATTTTGAGTGTCAACTTTTTTGAGACAAGGTCTCCCTGTAGCCCCAAGTAGCCTGGAATTCACTATGTAGATCAGGCTATCCTCAGTCTCACAGAGATTCACCTGTCTCTGCCTCCTGAATGCTGGGATTAAAGATGTGTGCCACCACACCTATCTTGATTAGATGTCAAAACATCCAGGACATTAGGGAGGCTCACATTCAAGGTAGTTTCCTGAGAGGATTAACTTAGGGGAGAAGTACCCTCCTGGGTAGAGGCTGCACCATGTGGGTTCCTGTACTAAATATCAAGAGAAAATAAGGAGAAAGCTAACTGAGTGCCAGCCCTCTCTGCTTTCTGCTTCCTGATCTACTCAGATGTGAAGAAGTAGTCTCTCACACCAATGCCACCAGTTGTGAGCTGCTTCCTCCCCCTGCCATGATGGACTATCCCCTCAAATCACGAGTCAAAATAAGCCCTTCTTCCTCCCTTCAGTTGTTTCTCTTCAGATGTTTGAACATAGTAATGAGAAAATTAAGTAAGACTTCAGGCAAAGGAACAGATGTACAGGGAAGAGCACAAAGTTCTCTCTCTCTCTCTCTCTCTCTCTCTCTCTCTCTCTCTCTCTGTCTCTCTCTCCCTCCCTCCCTCCCTCCCTCCCTCCCTCCGTCCCTGACATCAGCTCATCTTTCCCCAGCATCTCCATGTGACACATAGGGCTGTTGACCTGGGGCGACTCTTCTGGGCTTTACTCTTCAGAGGTTTATCAGGGCTGCTTTAAGTGGGATGGATAGGTAGATAGATGGATGGGCAGATGGATTCGATTGATATAGCTGATTTCAGCCTTCAGGTGAAAAAACGCTGCCCAACCTTAAGACTACCACCTGCCCCACCTTCAGACAACAAAAGCCTTCTTCTCTAGTGTGATATACACAAATCCAAGAAGCCAAAGACAAAAGCCAGACCTGTTTTTGGGTCAGGCCAAATGTTTTGCTCCACAGGGAAGATGCAGAAACCCAGCATCATGGAATCAAAGCTCAGCCCAGCAAAGCAGTGGCTGGCACAGCAACCAGTGAGTGACGACAGGAACCTGAGGGACCCAGGACAGTCTTGACTGGCTACTGAGTTTCTCTGAACCTCTCTTTTCTAGTCCATGAAATGGGGGGAAGGTCACATATCATTCTGGAGATTGAACTTAGAAATCAGGTTTAGCCATCTGCTATCACTCCTACCTAATGCCAAGAACTCTCTCTGGCATTTCCTTCTGCCCTCAGATTCCTACTTCTGTGTTTTTCAATGGGTGCAGGAGGATGATGCTGAAGCTGCAGAAACCATCTCTTGATGAAAAATGGCTTGACTGATAACAGCACACGCACACACATTTACACAGACATACAGTTACAGACACACAGACACAGATATGTACAGAGACATATGCACACACGGGCACACACATACACAGAGACATACAGACACACACGTATATTCACAGACACGGATACAGATACACACACAGACATGTATACACAGACACACAAAAACACAGAGACTGATACGTACACCATACACAGAGATACCCAGACATACCCAGTCACACAGAAACAAATATACACACAGACATGATACCCACACATATACAGAGACACACAAATACATACAAAGACACACATACATACATATACACAGACATATCTAGATACACAGAGACAGACATACGGAAATACAGTAAGTCCACTCTCCAATGGCACAGTAATAATTTCAACAGCTGTGAGTCAAAATGAGCAATCACAGGGGCATGATTTCCATGGCAACTCCTGAGGTCCCAGAAGCAGGAAGGAGACAAGAGAAAGTCTTTGTCCCTTGTCCTCCCCTGGTCTTACACAGAGGGTCTCCGTGTTCCCTTCAGAATGGTGACCTGCTGACCTAATGGAAACGGTTCCCCAGTGAGGAGGCAGGAGCTCTGAGGCAGGACCGGGCAAAGCTGCCTTCCTGTGCTGCTCTCTAGCTTCAGTGCAATCACTTCAGGTGCTGGGGTTTGTCCTCTGAGTCCCAAGTTCTTGGTGATGGATGGAGCCATCATCATAATAGTGAAGAGGGCTGGAGCTGTAGCTCATGGGCAAAATGCTTGCCTGGCATTCAGGTGGCCTGGGTTTGGTCCCCAGTACTGCATAACCCAGGCATGGTGGCGTAGGCCTACAACCTCAGCACTTGGAAGGAGGAGACAGAAGGACCAGAAGGTTCAAGGTCATCCTGGGCTGCAGGAAATACAGTCTCAAAACAAAAATTCTGAAGGTTGGTAAGGGGCTGGGATCTCTTTGATTCCTTGAAGATAGGATTTAATTGCCCTTCAAGGATCCTGCCTTGGGTCATGAAAACTTGTTTTCAGCTACACACTGATCCCTGTAGTCACATAAATTCATAGACAAGAAGAAAGTACAATTACTTCTGAGACATATTCTTGACTATGCATAAAATAAAATTGTGC
This sequence comes from Rhizomys pruinosus, assembly GCA_009823505.1. Lineage (NCBI taxonomy): Eukaryota > Metazoa > Chordata > Mammalia > Rodentia > Spalacidae > Rhizomys > Rhizomys pruinosus. The sequence goes on from VZQC01014421.1 coordinate 1,888,037, forward strand.
TGTGTATACATAGAAAATAAATAAGGACACAAACATTTTGACCCTAAAATGGAAGTGAACATATCACACAAGATATGTGACTATCAATTTGTGGGCATGGCCACCCAAGTATCTATTACTGTATGGGGACAGGCTCACCCTTCTGTACAAGAAGGTGCAGCCATTCAGTGTACCAGACACCTGCTCACGTGACCTTACACACTAGTGTGATACTGTCATAAGGCCAGTGTCACTTACCTCTCCAGCTCACCACATAGGCACCGAGTCATCTCCTGTCACCACAAGAGTGTCTGAAGAATAAAATACAAGAAAGAATACATTATCATAGAAGGCTTGCTTGGTCTACATAGCGAGTTCTAGGCCAGCAAGATCTACATAGTAAGATCCTATCTCAAAAAACAAGAAAAAACAAAACAAAATTGGGGAGAGGAGAGAGAAAGAGAGAAAGAGAGAGAGAGAGAGAGAGAGAGAGAGAGAGAGAGAGAGAACCTACATACCTTTGACCACAGCATAATGCTTTAACTATATTGTACCCTGAATCTTTTATAGATAAAACTTATTATATAAGAAAAAATGACATTATGACTGGCCCATCATCCCCTCAGTTTCAAGTGTCTAGTGCATACTGGCACATGCTCCAATGGCCATGGGGAACCATTGTCCTCTTCTTGCATCTCTCTCCTTGGGCTGCTATAAAAAAGTATCAGTATCATTAAGAACAGAAATCTGTTTCCTACAGTCCTAGAGACCAAGAGTCAGAGCTGGGCAGGGCCTGGCTCCTTCCCACACTATCAGGGGAGCCCTGTGTCTTCTCTTTAGCCCCTGGCAGCCCCCATTTTCCTTGGCTTGTGAGCACATCATCCGAATCAGTCTCCATCATCACACAGCCATCTCTACCCAGTGTCTTCATAACCCCTCCCCCTGAGGATGCTTGTGCTCACGATGCCCCTTACTGTAATGGCTCTTGGTATTTTAATTAGGGACCCCACTACGCTGACATGTCTGACTTTCACTTAATAAATGACTCGCACCTGCAACAGGAGCCTGTTTTCACGAGATCCAGTTCTGAAGCAATGGTGTCAGGACTCCCTGGCACTCAGCCCTTTCTGCTGGATTGGGGTGACTGGCAGTTTGCTTTCTGGGCTTATGTAACTTGAGGTCTTCATCCATCAGCACGAGGGAGCTTTTATTAGCTCATTTTTTTTTTTTTTTTTTGGTCTTTTTGAGACAGGGTCTCCCTGTAGCCCCAGCTCTCCTGGAACTCGCTCTGTAGACCAGGCTGGCTTTGAACTCACAAAGATCCGCCTGCCTCTGCCTCCCAAGTGCTAGGATTAAAGGCGTGCACCACCACGCCCGGCTTATTAGCTCATTTTTATCCACTTATTTTTCCTTTGTCACTTTAAAACCATAAAACTGAAGCTGCAGCCAGAGCGTTGGGTGGCACCCAGTTCCCATGGCCCTCTACCCATTCAGATGGAGCAGGTCCCCCAGGAGCCATGCTGAGAAGCCAGGCAGCCCCAAGTCCACGTGCCACATGGCCACCGCACGCCTGTAGCAATGGCAGGAATATCTCCAAAGCATATGGAAAGCGGGGAGATGGAGAGGTGCGCCTGGAGCCGGGATGCAGGGAAGAGCTCGGGCGTGCAGGGGAGGGGACAAAAATAACCAGCAAATCCCCTCTCTGCGGAGAATCACTGGTGACGAGGCTCGACAGACGAGTGACAGGAGTAAACAGGACATGGACCTGGGCTCGCAAACTGGACAGGTTGTGGCTCCAGATGGCAAAACTGAAGAAGAAAGGGAACCATGAGCAACGACAACGGTTTTATTCGGTTTGAACATTTACAAAGTTTTCTTTAATTATTGCTCCCTTCTGGGACTCCAGCTGAACAAAGAGTTGCAGGGCAGACTCCCCGGGGAGGACTTCTCTGCCAAAAGCTGGTGGCAGAGTGTGTGCTCAGTCTGGCCAGCTCTGGATGGAAGCAGGGAGGGATTCTGTGGGACCCAGGCGACAGGCTGTCAGAACATGTGGCTTCGACTTTCCTCCCTCAAGGTGCAAGTGCTTTGAGTGAGTGGGAACAGACAGCTGGGCTGGGAGAGGCGCGTCTCAGCTGGTGGTCAGCTGCTGCCCTTGGAGACACGGCGGGCAGGGAAGCCTGGCAGGACTTCCAGTGCCATTGGCAAGCAGCCAGTAAGCACAGAAGCAGCCTGACACGCTGCAGGGAGTGTGAGGAAGGGGGGCAAGAATGAAACTTGTCAAGTATTCCTTTGTAAGACTGAACTCTGAGCACGTCTGTGCCCTGGAGCTCTGTTCATGCACATGGCTCGTCAGAAGTGGGCAGGACGAGTCCAGGGATAGCAGGTTTGTGATCCAGCCCGAGCCTTACAGAAGATGCTGAATGGGGCTCTTGCAGCCTTTACATACCCCGCACACCTCTTCCTGTCATCCCTAACCCCTACTATGAAAAGTACATCTCCAACCCCCTGTGGCTGTGGTTCCTGCCAGTCTAGACCTGTGTCCTCTGGTCCGGGCACCTACCATTTTGGATTCCAACAAACTAAGAATGACAGTCCTGGGCTGCAAGTAGAGTGCTTGCCTAACATGCAGGAAGTCCTTTTGAGTCCCAAGATGACATAACTGGATATGGTGGTACTGGCTCTAATCCTAGCATTTGGAAGGAGGAGGCAGGAAGTTCAAAATCTAGAGATCATCCTGGACTAAATGCTGGGCTGTGTGAGATACAGTCTCAAAAGAAAAGAAAAAAAAAAAAAAAAAAAAAAAAGGGTCCCCATTTCTTTCCCAGCTGTCTGAGGACATCCAACCACTTCTTATGACTCCTAAGGCCTGGAACCACTCAGCTCTCTCTCTGCAACAGATAACAACATGAGCACCACGGACAGAGCTCTGTCAAGCCCCTTTAGTGGACAAAGGGCAGACACTCTGCCTCTTCTTTACTGCTTACTTTGAGTCTACAGAATTAGTTTCAGCAAACTGCACGCACACAGTTCTCTAAAACCATTTGTACTTAAATAATAAAATATTAGTGCTTCTCCTGAACCTGAGGTGACTGACAGTGGCAGGGGCAGCGTGATCTCTCTCTCTCTCTCTCTCTCTCTCTCTCTCTCTCTCTCTCTGCTCTTTGTGCCTGTCTGAAGGTGTGAGTGCTTGGCTTTCTGCTCTGGTCACTCCCTGCCACCCCTCCCCGCTATTATGGATTCTTATCTCTGTGTGTAAGCCCCATAAACTCTTCCTTCCAGAATAAACGGCCTTGGCTACGGTGTTTTCTCATAACCACAGAAAAACAACTCATATAACCACTGTGATGACCAAGGGTACTCACAGATGATACAGTCTGTCAGATGACTGAAACTCTGCCTTGGCTTTAGATGTGTAGGCGTGTATGCTGGTATTAGTCCGCAGAAGTGCTGTCTTCTTTGCCAGTCAGTTTCCTTCAGTGACATGAAGTAATTTTAGACTTATAATAATTATAATTTTTTTTTAAATCCAAAACAAGTACTGTCTTTTTTTTTGCTTTCTATTTTTTTTATTGATGCTTTGTGTATTTCATACATCATTTTCCAATTCAGTTCAGGCATATATCCCCTTCCCTTCCCCCCACGCTACCCCTACCCATCCCAGATCATGCATTCTGCCGTAAGTTTTCTGCATCTTTCTCTGCTTTTTTGTTTTGTTTTGTTTTCATTTTTTTTAACAATAAGTGATAATTTGTGAGTGTTGTATTTGGGATAAAAAAATTCCAATTGCTCAAAGAAACTATATTCTGTGCTCCTACAAAATATTCCCATCTCTTCTACGAATTCGGCACTCACTTCTGCTCCTCGTAGTTGAGGCCTAGTCTTTGTTTCTGTGCTTTCCCAAATACAACCTAGTAATAAAATTCAATGGCTAAGTGCCATATAGTTTAAACACAGTGAGACCCAGGCTCTGGGTGCAAAAGAAACAAGCCCCTGGGAGGGGAGTTGATGGAGCTCACATCATAGATATCTGGACCACAGAGCAGATATGGCCACCCCAGGGTAGGACGTTGACAAACCTGAAGCTATGGCGATCAGTGGTGGGGAAATGCTGACTAACAAAGCAAAACCTTGAAGGAGGGGCAGCTACCGTGGGTACCACAGAGTCTATGACAGTATTGTGATCTTGGATACATCCTTTGGTATATCAGAAAAGCCTTCCAGGGACTAGAGAGGTGGTTTAGTTGTTAATAGCATTTGCTGCTCTTGAAAGAAGACTGGGGCTCAGTTCCCAGCAGCCAGATTGAGTGGCTCATAATCAATAGCCTGTAACTCCAGCTGTAGGGTATCCAGTGCCCTCTTCTGGTCTCCATAGGCTCTGCACACATGTGTGAATACATTCATGCAGACACACATATACATACACATTAATAAAGATAAAAAGAAAGAAGAGATTCTGGTGGAGAGGATATGCAAAGAAAATTTAAGAATGTTCTTTTCTGATTAGGCAGTAAAGTGGTCAGCTTGAAAGAGTAGAAAGCACTTGGAAAGAAGGGCTTAAGGCAGTTTCTAATATGCAGAACAGGGTAGACCCCTCAATGCATGGACCATTCAGTGACAGGTAGACAGAGTTGCAGCCTTCTTCTCAGGTAAGTAGGAAATGGACCACCACCTTAGCAAAGGCTCATTTCTCCACTGCACTGAAACTATGAGATGTCAAAAGAGGGTGTCAAAATGATGAAGCCAAAGGATGCAGCCTGTGGGAAGGTCAGAGTGGTCGTAGGTGCCAATCATTGTCTCCTGATGCCCTCTGGCTCTTAAGAGAAAGTGAAGATGTGCTGACTCTGAGGCCGGTTTCCAGGAACCCAGCACTGGACAGGACACATGTGCTTGCCCTCTTCATGGCATGTGTAGTCCATCTATTTCAGGACAGTGTGCCTGTGGCCTCCAAGCCCCAATGTCTCTGCCTCCCCTGTGTTTTCACGGGTCAGCAGAACTGAGCACAACCGGCTTTGACATTCAGAAGCCCTCTAGAAAGGAAGTCAAACAAGATAAAATGTCTTCAGGTTATATTTCCTGGAAGTGGTAAATGGATGCTACAGGCCGGGCGCTGGGCTTCTCCAAGCGCAGCAGTGTCCCCACTCCACACAGAAACAGAGAGGTCTCAAAGCCACAACCACCCCAGGACGCTAATCAGAAGGCTAAGCAGCATCTTGGTCCTGGCTCCCTGACTCCCCCATACGGTAGCTTCTGCCTGGCTGCCACCAGGTACTGAGCCTAGTGCACTCACTCCTCAGAAAGACTCCCCAGCCTCCCAGCTAATTAAAGGTTCACGTGAGGCTGGAGGTTTGGCATTGAGCTGCTAAAGCTTTTGACATTTGTCCAGATTAAAAATAATCCTCCATTCGTTGTATGAGAGATCTTCCTGGCTCCCGCTGCTGCCGACAGCAATTTGGTTAGGTCTCCATGTTGCTAGAATGACCCAAAGCAGAGCTCGGCAAACAAGACAACCAGAACATACTAGAAGTAAGAGACAACTTCTTTAGATCCCTTCTCTTCCTCCCTTGCTCTCTCCTTTTCTCTCTTCATCCTTCAGTGTGTTATCATTAGGACAGGGCAGGCTCTGCTGCCCCAACGCCCAGTGGGAATACCAGTCTGAGACCAGGACTCCCAGGAATTCAGCTGAGCCTTCTAGGTTGTATGTTCGTGGTCATGCTAAGAGCTAGCTGGGTGCAGAATTATGCCAGGTATTGGTGATGGGAAGGGGAGGGAAGGAGCCTGCTTAGGCTGAGCTCTAGAGATGGAGCTTGTAACAGTTGTGTGGGAAGTAGAAATTGAGGAAGGGTAAATTCAAGGTGTGTATGACCAATAGGACCCTATATTATAAAGAGTCCAAGAGCCCACTGTATATCTCTGGGCAAAATGTCCAAAAATCCTGAACATAGGAGGTGTTATACACAAAGTTATAGAAACTCTATGAGTGAACTTTCTCCTTGTGGTGGCTGAATACCTGACAAGAAGCAACTCAAGAGAGGAAGGATTTATTTAGCCTCATGGTTTGAGGACACAGGTCATCATGGTAAAGAGAGGCAATGAGAGTGGCTAATGGCTGTGGCTGCAGGAAAAGGAGGCTGCTTGCTCACACCATGGCAGATGAGGCAGAACAGTCCATGAAAGCAGGTGCCACTTGGCTCCCCCCTTTCCCATTTTATTCAATCCAGGATTGCAGGCCAGGGAAAGTTCCACATATATTCAGGGCAAATCTTCCTTCTTCAGTTAATCCTCTCTGAAAAAGTCCTTATAGACACATCAGACATTTCCCTCTAATATTCTAAGCATTTAAAAAAATATTTTTATAGGGGCTGGAGAGATGGCCTAGTGGTTAAGAGCACTCACTACTCTTGCAGAGGAGTGGGGTTCGATCCCCAGCACCCACATGGTGGCTGAAAACCATCTTTAACTCCAACTCCAGAGGAGTCTGACGCCTTCTTCTGACCTCCGCGGCATTGCACGACACGGGTGCACAGACCTACATGCAGACGGCACATTCATACACATATGAAAATAAATAAAATTTTAAAAAATTTAAAAAATTTATATATTGTTTTTATTCTATGTTTATGTATGAGTGTATTGCCTGCATGCATGTAAGTGCCATACAATGCTCACGGAAGGAGAGTTGCACCCTGAGAAGTTCTGCATGAAGGGCTCTACTTCTGGGCTGTGAGTCCTGTGGTGGGCAAAGAAAGTCTGATATGGACCAGAAGCCTCATGAGCTGGCAGATGACTGATGAACTCCAGACTCCTGTGGGAAAATGGGCGGGGTCCTTTGCAGATCAGAAGTGCTGTGGATGGTGACCATCTTTTGTCTGGACCTACGACCATTGAACCTTACAAAATGTGTTAGGAAATGTCACCTCGTCTATGCTCTGGGAAAAGTTCAGCTGACTAGAATGTTCTGTTTCTAGGATATTAAAGATTACCCAGTGATACTCCTGGGTGTATACCCAAATGATTCATCCTATTGCAGATACATGCATACCATTTTATTGGTGCTCTTTTCACAATAGCAAAGAGCTGGAAGCAACCTAAGTGTCCTTTAACTGATGAATGGATAATAAAAATGTGGTATATCTACAAAGTGGAGTTCTATGCAGTGGTGAAGAAAGATGACACCATGAAATTTGCAGGTAAATGGATGGAACCAGAAGCTGTTATGCTAAGTGAACTAACACTGGCTCAGAAAAAGAAATGATGTATGTTGTCCCTCATTTGTGGATCCTGGCACCAAATCCTTATATGTCAGTATATACCATGATGTAACTGCAGAATCCAGGTAAATGAAAAGGAATCAGGAAGGGAAAGGGAAAGAAGAAGCATGAGACAGAAGGCCAGTGGGTGACAGGGGTCACTAAGGGAGGAATGGATAAAGTCAGGGTATGTAAATGGGAGGGGAGTGGAAGGGTTACATAAGGAAAGGGGGAGAAGGGGTAAAAGAGAAAAAGGAGACCAAGAGAACTGGGGCCATAGGAGACTGGCAGTATCAAGAGAGAAATGAGGAGTCTTTAAATGGAGAAGAAATGGAGAAGACATGGAGGGAGGGCTAGACAGGTAAAGGGAGAGAGGAGAGATAAATAATGCCTTGCTAGTTAAAAATCCCAAGAGAATCATATTAGTCCAACAATCTATTGACAAATTACAGATACAATGCCTCTACATGAGTCTATATGCAAAGATGAAGGCTGCATATGAAGAAATAGTACCAGACAGGAGAAACCTTCCTTTGATTCATTGGCCAGAGTAGACCAAGAGACTCCCAAAATTGCACAGGCTATTTTTGATTGCTTCCCAGAAACTGAGGGTAAGACCCTATTGCTGAAAGCAGGGCAGATTTCAGAGACTGCGTCTTGAACAATGGAGCTGGATCTGACCTGGAAGCCACCACCCTGAAGTTTAGCTCTCCTAGCTGTGGAGAGCACTATGCAAGCCACTAAGGAAGATCATCAATAGATGGTCCAATATCAGCCTCAAGATCAAATATCCACATCAATGACAAGTACAGCACACAACATTGGTGCAATAGTGGCACTTCTATTCTAGGGGAAATCAATGGCTAACCAATTGGACTTAAAGCATGCTTAGTGCAGAGGAAACTCATGTGTGGTTTTGTTAACATAGCCAGATGCACACATTTGGGGAGGTCATAGATCTTGGACAGTTTCACAAATTAGACACACCCCTAGGCTAAGGTAACATTTTACTAACTACAAAAGAGTATCCCTATATTTACAGACAAATATCCCAGATACGACTCAGAAAAGAAGCTTCTTTTGCTCCAGATGAAAATAGTACAGACTCCCACAACACAACTGGACACACACAGACATGGTCTGTGAATGGCTCATGCCTAGATGACACATCTATAATGCAGCCTCTAGACCCAAGCAGCGTAGAACAAGGACCCAAGAAGGCATTAATTACATCTTCACTCTCATTAAGGAACTTTCTCCATGCAACAGGATACCATGAAACAAAAAGGGCCTGAATGGTCAAAAGTGAAGATTAGGAATGTACAAAGTGTGGCTCCATGGACAGGTCACCTACATTGAGCTTAACCCACCCAGAGCCCAGGGAGCATTATGGAAGAGTGGGTGGAAAGAGTGTAAGAGCCAGGGAGGTGGGGCAAGGCCAAATGGAAATGAATCCTACACGCTCCTGGGACCCAGTTCATATGAACCTACAGCACTGGTATCAGCATGCACAAGACCCATGCAAGGTCAGCTGGACAAAAAAAAAACCCCACAGAACTGTAGAAATGGGTAGCAGAGCCCAACCTTGGCTGAGGAAATGTTGGCAGCAGATGGTGGTCAGATAAGGAAGACATGGCCTTATTTAGAAAAGAGACTCCAGATAGGCGGACTAGAGCTCAGGAGAGGGGCTGGCACTGAGAGTGAGCTGGGAGAGTAATTTGACACAATGGACTCTAGCAGGAATGACAGACAGTGTGAACTCTGGGGGAGGGAAGGAGGGAGAGTGCCAAGGGAGAATCGGGCGATTAAGACTAACTGAAAAATTATGTATGAAACACGTAAAAATTCAATAAAAAAGAAAGAAAAAGCAAGACAAATGCTTCTTAGGAGGAGTTGGTGTGTTCAACATTTTTATTAATGAAACACATAAAAAGTCAATAAAGAAAGGGATTTGCAGGGATGAGGGAAGAATGACAGAGAACAAGAGTAACTGGAATGCAGCATATACATATGTGAACTTGTCAAAGAACACTTGAAAGGAAAATTTCAAAGCAGAAAGATGACTCATAAAGCTATGTAGGTTTACTGTTTCTCTGGTGGAATTATTTTTAACTTTTTAAACTACTAATTAATTTCCTTTAATGGCTATGAATTTTTTCCTGTCCAATTTAAGCCTCCATGTGACTTCTAGAGGGTGAGAGCACTGGACTCCATGTGATCTGTTGATCAATGCAGAGCTGACCAGATGTGGCTGGTTCTTTTGTTGTTCCCTCCACTAGCAGGACATTGATAGCTCTGGGCTTTGGTGACAAAATGAATGTCTGTCTGTACTTCTTTCCTGTACTTGGCCCAGTATGTGAGTTCTGACTACTACTTCATGGCTTCTCTGCCCAGATCCACATGACCATTGCAACACCAAGCCCAGAAGAGGCTTAGATACTAGATGAAAGAACAAGAGGTGCATCAAAACAGTACCTCTGCAAAACAGACAGGCAGGGTGGCTTAAACACTGTGCAGGAAGATGAAAGCCTCACCCTAGCCTGTATCACTACAAGCAGAAGGAATTCTCGGGGTGCAGGTGCAGAGGTCCTTCAGGGTCACTACTGACATGTCCCATGGTGATCTCCGAGCTCCTGCTAGATTTACATTCATCTTCTCATCCTTGGTGCACCATTACATTGCTCTGGCTGCATCTAATCATCTTCTCTCTGAGCTTGGTTGCAAGTTACTCCTTTACAATGGTGGCTGTGATGTGCAGTTGACTCATTCAATGATTTTGACTCTACCACCTTGTTAGGCTCTTCAAGTTAATTGTTTATATATAAAGAATCGTGTGGGTTCTGTGTAGGAAATGGTCAAGTAATGATGATTGCAGTTTTCACTCTTTAGTCCGTGAGCACTCTTCTTTGTCTTATTTCTCTGTCTTGAAATCTTCATGTGCTGTTCTTGAATGATGAACAACACTCTTGTCTGTTCTGTAGGTAGAGGTAACTGTTTAGCCTTTCCCCACTAATTAAATATTCTGATAGAATGGAAAGTTGCTTTCTTTTGCAATCACTTTTAGACAAATAGATGACAAATGTTAAGAACATTTATGCACATATTTAGGCTATTTTCTTCTAAAATGTAACTTGTGGCACTAGAATTTAAGTGTTGGAAAGCTGTTTCTTATAGTAAACTTATTAACTGTGTTGTTGTCTTATTAGATTTGGTCAATATTCTGTTCGGGTGTTTTCCACATATATTCAAGAGCAAAGTTAACTTTTGATGTTTTTTTTTTTTCTCATACAAATTTTTTACAACTTTGGTTTCAAAATTGCACTGTCCTTACAGAATGTGTTGGGAAGTTCTCCCTCATCTATGCTCTGGAAAAGTTCAGCTGACTAGAATGTTCTGTTCCTAGGATGTTAAAGATTATTCATAAAGCTATGTAGGCCTAGTGTTTCCCTGGTGGAAGTATTTTTAACTTTTTAAACTACTAATTCATTTCCTTTAATGGTTATGAATCTGTTCCTGTGCTCAGTTCTTACTCAGTATAAATCATAGTGTTATCTTTTTCTAAGAAGCATTCTATTTTGTCTGAATTTTCTCCGAATTTATTGGTGTAACAGTTATGAAAAATACTCTTAGGTCTTTAATCTTTATTACCCAAGAGTGTTCTTTCCTGTTTCTAATAGTTAGCTATAATTCCCATTTGACTATAAATTCTTTAATTTTAATTTTTTTTTTTTTTTGGTCTCTTCTAGACAGGGTCTCCCTGTAGCCCCAACTGTCCTGGAACTCTATAGATGAGGCTGGCTTTGAACTCACAAAGATCCGCCTGCCTCTGCCTCCCAAGTGCTAGGATTGAAAGCGTGTGTAATGTCTGCATGTAGGTTTGTGTACCCGTGTCGTGCAATGCTGCGGAGGTCAGAAGAGGGTCTCGGATTCCCCTGGAACTGGAGTTCTCCTGGAATTGGAGTTTCAGATGGTTCTCAGCCGCCATGTGGGTGCTGGGGATTGAACCCAAGTCCTCTGCAAAAGCAGTTGGTGCTCTTAACCACTAGGCTATCTCTCCAGCCCCGTGACTATAAATTCTTATAGAATCAATTTTATTATTATTATCAGGAAATGTTACTGATATAACTATTATATCCTATTTTCTCCTGCATGCATGTCTGAGTATTTCTTTATTACACTTTTCCTTCTTTTTTAACTAGTGCTCTAGTCACTTTATTACATGTATGGTGCTATCTTGTTTATTTTCAAACTTAAAAATATAATTATTAAGAGTCTGCAGAATGTGGGTTCTCTGCAGAATGTGGGTTCTTGGACATGACTCTTAGTATTATTTTGAGGGGGGTCTTTTTGAGACAGGGTTTTCTGGTAGCTCCAGCTGTCCTGGAACTCACTATGTAAACCAGGCTGGCTTTGAACTCACACAGAGCTTCCTGTCCTTGCATCCACAAGTGCTGGGATTAAAGGCATGTGCCACCACACTCGGCAAGAATCTGCAGAGTGTGGGTCTTTGGACAGGATTCTTAATTAAACTTCACTCATCTAAGGTTAAGTGACCATCGTGGAAAAGTGGGCAGAAAGATCGTAAGAGCCAGGGGAAGAAGTTTTTCCATATGAAAGTAGAGGGTTTTTTCTTTTCTTTCTTTCTTTCTTTTTTTTTTTTTTTTGGAAATAGAGTTTTACAGGCTCCTGGTACCTTGCTCATATGAACCTACAGCACTGATGTCAGCATGGATAAGACCCATGCAAACTCAAGCAGACAAAAACCTAGTATAAAACTGTGGAAACAGGCAGCAGGACCCGTTCTTAGGTGAAGAATGATTGGGCAGCTGATTTCTGCCGGATGAGGAATTCCTGATCTTCTTTATGGGAGTGACTCTAGATAGGCTGACTAGATCTCAGTGGATGAACTTGCACTGAGGGAAGTCTAGGGACACTAACTTGACTCCATAAGCCTTAACATAAATGACAGAATGTGTGAAATCCAGTGGAAGGACTATGGGAGTGTGCCAATGGAGAAAGGGATATAAAGATGATTAAGATGTTGTATATGAAATGTACAAAAATTTAATGAAAATATGCAATATATAATTATTTAACTGTGTAAGTTTTTCTCTAAAAATGCTGCCAAATTCACTATTATAAATAGACATTACTATATTATTTATGACACAATATTATAAAATAACTATATTAATATAATTCTTTGCATTGTGTAATTCTTCTCTTCACAATCATGATTGTTTCCTGGACCTGTGGGCTGTTACAATCACTCATAAACTTGGCTATCTTCTCTCTTCAGAAATTAACAACTGCCAGAGGCAATCACAATTATGAAAACACCTTAGAATGCCTTCTGTCAGCTGCAGAGGTCCTCTGATGCTCAGCGGCCTCACATTGTCTGAGGGTTGTACATGATTTATATTCCGAACATGCAAGAAAAGAGTCTTATGTAAGATGAAAGAAATGTCTTAAATAAAAACATTTCACTACTATAAACACTTAAGTATTTTTATAATATTATTATTTATTTATTATTTTTATGTCTATGAGTGTACTGTCTGCATGTAGGTTGGTGCACCCATGTCATGCAATGCCGCAGAGGTCTGAAGAGGGCGTTGGATTCCCCTGGAAGTGGAGTTAAAGACGGTTCTTAGCCACCATGTGGGTGCTGGGAATTGAACCTGGGTCCTCTGCAAGAGCAGTTGGCGCTCTTAACCACTGAGCCATCTCTCCAGCCCCCTAAACACTTAAGTTTTGATTTCTGTTTAATTCAAAGTCTTTTGTGCATTTTTTTTTTTTTACCTTTCAGAGATTTTAGGAATCCTAGGAGGAGACATGGGCATAGCTCCCTGGGGACAAAGCAGGAGAAACAGGAAGGTTTGACTTCAGGGGCTGGGGAGGTAGCTCGATAGGCAGAATGTTGCTGCACAAGCATGAGGATTGGAGGAGAGAGCCCCAACACACACCTAAGAGGTCAGGTGCTGCAGGTGTCTGTAATCTTTGGGCGGAAGAGTGGACCCAGAGGATACCTGGAGCTCACTGTCTAGGCCATCTAGCCTAGTTGGCAATCTGCAAGCTAGTGAGAGATTCTCTCTCAAAAAACAATGTAGAAAGTGATAAAAGAAGAGACTTGATTATCAGCCTCCACATGTGGGCGGACACTAACACATATATGTGGACAGACACACACATATCACACACACAGAGACATAGACACAGACACACACACCACACACACACCACACACACGTACCACACACACCACACACACACACAGACACAGATATAGACACACACACACGCATCACACACACAGAGACACAGACACACACATACCACACACTCAGAGACACAGACACACCGAGACACAGACACAGACACACACACACAGAGACACAGACATAGACGCACAGAGACACAGACACAGAGAGACACAGACACACTGAGACACAGACACAGACACACAAAGACACAGACACAGAGACCCAGAGACACAGAGATAAAGACACACACACACACACATACACACACACACGCACACACTGGTTTGATTTCAGGTCCTGCTCTTTCCAAATGGCTATTGCTTCCTTCCTGTACACAATTTTCCACTTGAGGACAGCAGTGTCTAGTAACAATGTGCTCTCGAGGTTTCTATAAACTTACTGACTGTTCTTTGAGTGTATCCAAGATGGCCGATGGTATGCCCTCATGTTACACAGAAAAGCTGGTGTTTCTGCCTTACTCTGCAGAAAGGCCTTGCCAATGTACACTGTGAAGGTGGACAGCTGTGTCAGCCTTGTCTTGTCACACCATTGGTTGCCTAGAAATGTGATACGTCTCAAGCCATTAAAGTGATATTTTTCAGTCTTATGTCATTCCATATTACCAAAATGATTATTTCTTTCTATAACTCAAGTCACTTTTATTGTTCAACTTCACCAACAGTGTTATAATGGTAACTAACAACACAACCAGTTTATGTGTAGAGTCAGCATAAAACCCCTGTAGTGGCAGAATGGGGCTTCATGCCCTTTGTTATCAGAGTGAGTGTCACATGGTGTCACACACCATATATCTAGGAACAAGTCCCTGATACATGTGCTCAGATCCTCAGGGAAAACCTTCCTCTTTCGAATAGGTTAGATGCAGACATCAGCCTCAAACAGCTGGTATTTTAAGTGCTCACATCCAAAACTATTTCTACTTTTCTCATCTTGAAAATATCTAGAGATCTGGATCAATTTTTGTTAGTTTTGCACCAGTGTGAGCCAAGTTTCTAATGTATTCCCAGTTTGTGATTTGTGCACATGCACCTGATGAAAGCCTACATACATTCCTTACCATGTTAAAAAACACAGGTGATTGTCACTTTTGCATACAAGGATTTGTATTTTCTTCTGTTTTCTTTTCCTCAGACCAGAAATATACCTTACTACTATAAAGCCCTGATTAATTGCAAAATAAATAAGAATACTATTAGCGTTTTAAAACACCCTGATTTTTTGGCTCATTTTACTTGACACAAATACACTTTTAAGCTACTAGTAACATCTAAAATAAACTTTATTTTATTTTTTTCACATAAATTTATTTTTATTTTTTTATCAAATCTAGACCCATGTCTCCCCCATTCCCCCCACCCCGCCAGAGCTCATGCATTCTGCCAAACATGCTTTTCATCTCTTTCTCTCTTTCTCAATATTCTCCATGAGGAAGTTGACTGTTTTGAGCAGAATAAAATAAACTTTAATGAGCATTTAAGAGTTGCTCCATACATACCTATCACAAAGGGGACTATTAAAGCCTGTGGAAGTCTCCTTGCTAGGAGCTCCTCTGTCTGTGACCAGAGCTTCTGGAAGGCCAAAGTGGCTCTTGAGATGAACAGATTTTTCAGCAATAGAATGGTCTGCTTCAAGTTTCTCACCAGACAGGGTGCTCAGGTGGTGAATTTAGGGACACTATGTAATGTCTGCATAGCCTGAGCTTATGTCAATTATTTCCTTCAAGCCTTAAGTGTTTGCAATTGTAGGATCACTCTCCAGAATTATTGTGAGCACTAAATAAAACAATGCTGAGCTGTGTCTAGCACAAAATTATGTTCAGCAAATGTTTACTGAATCAATTAAATAGGAATCAGTTGATGACATGACTTAATAATTCATTTTCTATTCATGTGTCAACATTCTGCCATCCTGGGTCCTCATATTGTCCTGACCTGTGGCACATTAGGTCACCATTGAACCATATAACAGGTAAAAGAACTTATAAAATCTACAGTGAGTAGAAATCCTGTTTTAACCCTTATCCTTACTCTTCATAATCAGACAGAAGGTAAGATGGAGTTGGTATCATACTTTACAAGCTTGTTGCAATAACTCTCTTTCAAAGTCTGGGAGTGGGAAATAGAAACTCTGAATGTTTCCAATATATATGTGCATGTATTATAGAATTATATGTAAGGCCAAAAGATCTTTTTCTTATAATTATTTTCTTAACTAAACTTCTTGCATGATGGATTCTGTTCTTTATGGATGGATAATTTAAAATCCAATTATCACCCATATACATCAAAATAACACATTTGATATTTATATTTATCACAGATCTACCATGTAACACCTCCATGTTGTGCACTGCTTACTTCCCGGGGTTGCATTCCAAAATACAGTCTACAGTCCAATTTTCTTCTTTTCTTTGTGGGTAAAGTGTTCACATTGGGGAATCAGTGTGTTCAGTGGAATGTCAGTTGGTTTTCTGTACCACATGACTTCACATACCTGGTCTAGAATATACAAGTTGCCTAACATATATCCTCACAGTTATTCTGTTATTTTGTCTTTAATTTTTTTTAACATCATTGGTATGAATGTTTTGCTTGCATGTTAAATGCACCCAAGTGTGCAGTGCCTGCAGAAACCAGAAGAGGGTTTTGGATCCCCTGGAACTGGAGTTACAGATAGTTGTTAGCTCCCAAATGGGTGCAAGAAACAGGACCTAGGTCCTCTGCAAAAGCATCCAGTACTTAAGCACTGAGTCATCTCAGCCCTTAGATTTTTTATTGGATGCATTTATTTATTGGGGGGCATGCCTACACTGTGGCACTAGTGTGGGAGCCAGAGGACGACTTGTAGGAGTTTGCTGTTTTCTTCTTCTACCATGTGGGCTCTGGGGACCAAACTCAGGTGGCTTAATGGTGGTTGTGTGCACCCATTGAGCTATTATGATATTGATTGCAGGGGAACTGTACAATTAGTTCTAACTGAGTCTTTGCTTGTTGTTCTTTGTTCACAGATACCTAGGGAAACTTAAATAGAATAAGGCACAGCAAGTGAGCCCATCCCAGAGCTCTGTACATCAGCAAATAATACCTTGGCCAGGACAGTCAATGCCCCTCATCATCAACTCCTCATGGGCATGAATCCCACTTGCTTAGCAGGATGTATAAAGACAACAGCCTTAAAAAAAAAAGGCTACAGCCTGGACCCTCAAACAGCTTTCAATTGGTCGATCCATACTGGACTTTTAAATATATTGGTTTGCATTTTTTTCATTGTCTTTTCGAGACAGGGTCTCCCTGTAGCCCCAGCTGTTCTGGAACTCACTCTGTAGACCAGGCTGGCCTTGAACTCACAAAGATCCACCTGCCTCTGCCTCCTGAGTGCTAGGATTAAAGGCGTGCACCACCACGCCCAGCTGGTTTGCTTTTATAATACTAATCTCTACCAGAAGAAGCACTGTATGGTATTATAAAAATGAAGAACTACTGTATATTTTCTTTCTATAATGTGTTGGAAACTGTTCTGTCAATTGGATTTACTGACTTTCAGGTCAATTCCAGATCCTGGGAGTTCAGATAGGACAAGAAACCTTGAGGCACAAGCAATCAAGACTTTATTAGCGTGACTTCATGAGTCTTCTCTTTCTAGCTCTGAAATTCTCCCCTCTCTTCAAAGCACTTTCCTCCTTTGTTTCTTAATGATGAAGACATGTCTTATCTTTGGATTCTATCTCAGGACTTGCACTGAACAGCCAGAGATTCTGACCTTTCTAAGCCGATTTGCTCTGTGGCCAGAACACAGGAATGAGAATGAAAACAAGATATAAAAATCCTGAATCGCTGGGTGTGGTGGTGCACTCCTTTAATCCTAGCACTTGGGAGGCAGAGGCAGGTGGATCTTTGTGAGTTCAAGGCCAGCCTGGTCTACAGAGTGACTTCCAGAACAGCTGGGGCTACAGGGAGACCCTGTCTTGAAAGGACCAAAAAAAAAAAAAAAAAAATCCTGAATCACAGTGGTTACAAATAAGTGCATTTCGTACTTCCAAAGAGCTGCAATGTGAAAATTGAATTTAGTAAAATAAAAATATGTAATAAGAGTATCTTTGTGCAAAACAATAAGTCCTAATACTGTATTTTTGTCTGTTCTTCCTAGATAGGCTTTGGGTTCTTTGTGGGCCCATACAGAAAACCATTGCCCACTCCAGTTAGAAGGCTACCATTAAGTAATCCCCTGTGGCTCACCTCCTTGCTAAATGGTGGGATTTCACCATGTCTGAAGAATTCCCAGAGACTCTGCATTGTCCGTGATTATGCTGAGGCTGAAACACCTAGACTAGAGCTGGATCCAGAAAGAAGATGAAAGTGAGTAATGGGTGGATTCATCAAAGCTAAGGGTGTATCAAAGAGCCTTATGGAAACCCACTAGTTAATAAGCTAATTTTAAGATACAACTTGAAAAATCAAGAGTTGAATGGAATTACCATGCATGGATGGATAATGTTGCTCCTAGAAGATATCGGGTATTAAATGAAAGTCACGGTATGAGAGATGTGAAGCTCCCTGCCAACTATTGGTCAAGAAGGCCCAAGAGGTCTCCAAACAGCCCAGGGTATTGTCATTGCCCTTGGTTACCCACCACAGCTATGGTAAGACTCTGTGGCTGAAGACACCATACACCTCAGCTGCAGGACATAGAGAAATCAATCTTTTAGCTTTTAAGGGATTCACAATATAAGAACACAGTTATTTTCAGATCACATTAATGTTGCTTAGTTTGCCATACAATTAGGTAATTGGCGCTAGCATCCACAGATGAGGGGTACCATTCGTCGTTTGCTTTTCTGGGACTCTCTTCCAGCTCCATCCATTTACCTGCAAAGTTCATGATGTCCTCTTTCTTTACCACTGCAGCTGCATAGAACTCCATTGTGTAGATGTACCACAGTTTCTCTATCTACTCTTCAGTTGAGGGGCACTTGGGTTGGTTCCAGCTCTTCACTATTGTGAAGAGAGCTGCAATAAGCATGGCTGTGCATGTATCTCTGCAGTAAGATGAGTCTTGTGTGTATATACCCAGGAATGGTATGACTGGGTCAGGTGGTAGGCTCAGTTTGAGTCTTTTAAGGGTTCTCCACACTGCTTTCCATAGTGACTGTATGAGTTTACATTCCCACCAGCAGTGGATCAGTGTTCCCCTTTCCCCACAACCTCTCCAGCACTTGATATCATTTGTTTTCTTGATCCTAGCCAGTCTTATTGGAGTGAGATGATATATTAAAGTGGTTTTAATTTGCATTTCCTTAATTATTAGCGATGTTGAACACTTTTTAAGATGTTTCTCAGCCATCTCTAATTCCTCACTTGTGAAGTCTCTGTTCAGCTCTTTGCTCCATCTTTTGAGTGGGTCATTTGTTTTCTTTCTTCTTTGTTTTTTGAGTAGTTTATATATTCTGGAAATCAATGCTTTGTCAGATGTATCTG